>CM050171.1:35770581-36143081 GCA_027410445.1 Discoglossus pictus
GTGCAATCAAAGGTGCCACCATATAGGAGTGGCGTGTTTGTAAGTACTACTCTTATCAGTTTAACACCTGTTACAGCAACTATCAAGGGGCGTGTATAAGGCCTGGATTTTTAGAACCGGGAGATGGAAAAAGATGCTTTGTTGGTCGTATCACTTCAATTTTGGGGCACTGCACGTGCGATCAAAGGTGCCACCAGATAGGAGTGGCGTGTTTGTAAGTACTACTCTTATCAGTTTAATACTTGTTACGTCACCTATCAGGGGGCGTGTATAAGGCCTGGATTTTTAGAACCGGGAGATGGAAAAAGATGCTTTGTTGGTCGTATCACTTCAATTTTGGGGCACGGCGCGTGCAATCAAAGGTGCCACCATATAGGAGTGGCGTGTTTGTAAGTATTACTCTTATCAGTTTAATACTTGTTACGTCACCTATCAGGGGGCGTGTATAAGGCCTGGATTTTTAGAACCGGGAGATGGAAAAAGATGCTTTGTTGGTCGTATCACTTCAATTTTGGGGCACTGCACGTGCGATCAAAGGTGCCACCAGATAGGAGTGGCGTGTTTGTAAGTACTACTCTTATCAGTTTAATACTTGTTACGTCACCTATCAGGGGGCGTGTATAAGGCCTGGATTTTTAGAACCGGGAGATGGAAAAAGATGCTTTGTTGGTCGTATCACCTCAATTTTGGGGCACGGCACGTGCACTCAAAGGTGCCACCAGATAGGAGTGGCGTGTTTGTAAGTACTACTCTTATCAGTTTAATACTTGTTACGTCACCTATCAAGGGGCGTGTATAAGGCCTGGATTTTTAGAACCGGGAGATGAAAAAAGATGCTTTGTTGGTCGTATCACTTCAATTTTGGGGAATGGCACGTGCAATCAAAGGTGCCACCATATAGGAGTGGCATGTTTGTAAGAACTACTCTTATCAGTTTAATACCTGTTACAGCACCTATCAGGTAGTGTGTATAAGGCCTGGATTTTTAGAACCGGGAGATGGAAAAAGATGCTTTGTTGGTCGTATCACTTCAATTTTGGGGCATGGCGCGTGCAATCAAAGGTGCCACCATATAGGAGTGGCGTGTTTGTAAGTACTACTCTTATCAGTTTAACACCTGTTACAGCAACTATCAGGGGGCGTGTATAAGGCCTGGATTTTTAGAACCGGGAGATGGAAAAAGATGCTTTGTTGGTCGTATCACTTCAATTTTGGGGCACTGCACGTGCGATCAAAGGTGCCACCAGATAGGAGTGGCGTGTTTGTAAGTACTACTCTTATCAGTTTAATACTTTTTACGTCACCTATCAGGGGGCGTGTATAAGGCCTGGATTTTTAGAACCGGGAGATGGAAAAAGATGCTTTGTTGGTCGTATCACTTCAATTTTGGGGCACGGCGCGTGCAATCAAAGGTGCCACCATATAGGAGTGGCGTGTTTGTAAGTATTACTCTTATCAGTTTAATACTTGTTACGTCACCTATCAGGGGGCGTGTATAAGGCCTGGGTTTTTAGAACAGGGAGATGGAAAAAGATGCTTTGTTGGTCGTATCACTTCAATTTTGGGGCACTGCACGTGCAATCAAAGGTGCCACCAGATAGGAGTGGCGTGTTTGTAAGTACTACTCTTATCAGTTTAATACTTGTTACGTCACCTATCAGGGGGCGTGTATAAGGCCTGGATTTTTAGAACCGGGAGATGGAAAAAGATGCTTTGTTGGTCGTATCACTTCAATTTTGGGGAATGGCACGTGCAATCAAAGGTGCCACCATATAGGAGTGGCATGTTTGTAAGAACTACTCTTATCAGTTTAATACCTGTTACAGCACCTATCAGGTAGTGTGTATAAGGCCTGGATTTTTAGAACTGTGAGATGGAAAAAGATGCTTTGTTGGTCGTATTACTTCAAATTTGGGGAGAGAGGGGGCAAAGAGAGACAGGGGAGGGAGAGAGAGGGCAAAGAGAGACAGGAGGGGGGAGGGAAAGAGACATGGGAGAGAGAAATGTTTGGGAAAAAACTTGATCTTGCCGTCATTTTTTGACGGGCAAGTCGCTAGTTAGAAATATCCTTCTTCATCATCTGCCAGATGAGTAGCTTGTTTCATATGTAAGAAAATAATAGTTAAAACACATGTTTTAAATTACCAGCATGTCTTGGTATGTGATGAGGTAGGCGCTCAGATAGCATGTGTAATGTTCACATTAGCATGTTCCTTGTATGCTTCTTACAGATCGCAAAGATGTGTCACATTCCTCACAGTCAGAACATTGCATGATGATTACCATCCCAACATTCCATGACCATGCTAATGTCACATTGCATAATGTATGTTCATGCGCCATAATCATTACATAGTTAAATAGTTACACAGTATTTGAGGTTGCAAAAAGACTTTTAGTCCATCAAGTTTAATCTTTCTAGATCTCCTCTGATCTGCAATATGTGGGTTAATTGTTAATTGATCCAAAGAAAGTCAAAGAGAGAAAAAACAAAAAAACTTTGCCAATTGTCTCAAAAGGGGAAAAAATCTGACTCCTCACTGGATCAATACTCCCTCTCTAATTATCCAGGATAAACCTGAATGTCCTTTTTATTTAAATCTATATCCAATCCCTTTTTAAAGTTATCTATTGAACCCGCTGCTGCCACCACCGCCTTTGGTAGAGAATTCCACAGATTAACTACCCTTACAGTGAAGAACCCTTTTCTTTCTTTAAAGTGAAATCTTTTAACTTCTAATTTAAAAGGATGTCCTCTTGTCGGTTGAAAACTTCTTGGCACAAACAGCTCACTTGACAAAGCCTTACACTGATCCAGAATGTATTTATATAAGGTAATCATATCCCCTCTTAGACACCTTTTTTCTAGAGAAAATAAGTTTAATTTGGTTAGTCTTTCTTCATAACTTAGGTCCTCGATTCCCTTTATTAGCTTTGTTGCCCTTCTCTGTACTTTTTCCAGTTTTAAAATGTCCTTTTTATGTACTGGTGCCCAAAATTGTTCTCCATATTCCAAATGAGAGTACCAGGTATTTGTACAGTGGGAGAATTATATTTGCTTCCCTTGCTTCTATATCCTTCTTAATACATGCTAATATTTTACTTCCCTTTGTAGATGCTGCTTGGCATTGAGCACTGTTACCTAGGTGGCTGTTCACAAGTATTCCCAAATCCTTTTCAATATCTGATACCCCTAGATTTGCTCCATTAAGAATATAAAGTGCATGGCTATTTTTCCTTAACTTTACATTTATTCTTAACTTAGTGACATCAGCAAAAAGGAGACAATACTTTCCAATCCTACTTCTAAGTCCCTAATAAATATATGAAAAATGAGAGGACCTAATACTGAACCCTGAGGAACCCCACTTACCACATTAGTCCAATCAGAGTATGTTACATTTACAACAACCCATTGCTTCCCGTCTTTTTGCCAGCTCTCAATCCATGAGCATGATTTGACATGACCTATCCCTCATAAATCCATGTTGACTCCTTCTCATAATCCTGTTCAAATAGACATGCTCTTGTAAATTATCCCTTATTAACCCTTCTAAAAGCTTCCCCACTACAAACGTGGGGCTCACTGATCTATAATTCCCTAGATTTGCTCTTGCTCCCTTTTTAAATAAAGGTATCACATCTGCTTTTCTCCAGTCATCTGGTAGAGACCCTGTGTTGACTGAATCTGGAAAAATTAGATACAATGGTTTGGCTATTACAGAACCCAGTTCCCTCAGTACCCTTGGATGTATTCCATCAGGACCTGGGGCTTTATTGACATTTATTTTTTCCAACTTCTTTTGTATTTCTTCCTGCGTTAACCAGTTATTTGGTGAAGGTAGTGTAGCCCCATTATGTTGCAGTGACCCAACCATGGGTACCTCCCTTGTGTATACCAAAGAAAAGAACCTATTTAGCTTATCTGCCTTTTCCTGGTCGCTAATTATCAGGCGGCCTGTGTCACATTGTAATGTTCCTATAGCTTCCTTCGTGGCCTTCTTCCTATTAAAATATTTTAAAAATATTTTAGGGTTAGTCTTACTCTCCTTTACAACTAACTTTTCATTTTCTATTTTAGCAAGTCTAATAGCCCTTTTGCAAGCCTTGTTGATTTCCTTGTATTTGCATAAAGCAGTCTCTGTCCCCTCTTGTTTGTATACTTTAAAACGCTTGTTTTTTACTCCTCGTCTTCATCTTTAATTCATTGCTAAGCCACATGAGTTGTGATTTACTCCTTCTACTTTTATTTCCACATGGTATATGGTGATAAGTATGTATATTTAGTAAGGTTTTGAACGTTGTCCATTTATGCTCAGTATTTTTACCTGTCAGTTCTCTGTCCCAGTCTATACGTTGTATCACTGCCCATAGACCATTAAAATCTGCCGTTTTAAAATTAATAGTTTTTGTTAGCCCCTTACAGTTATGTTTTTTTTAATTCAATCTCAAATGAGACTGTGTTGTGATCACTGTTTCCCAAAGGTTGCCCTATTTCCACATTTGATACTATATCAATATTATTTGTGATAACTAAATCTAAGTTTATTTTATCCAGTTTATTTCAGGGTAATTAAAATCCCCCATTATTAGAACTAGACCATGCTTAGCTGCATTTCCAATCTGTAACAAGAACTGCATTTCCTCTCTTTCAATTATATTTGGGGGTTTATAGCATACTCCTGCTAATATTCTTTTAGAATTTGCTCCTCCACTATTTAACTCTATCCACAAACATTCAACATTACCGCTAGTTCCAACATAAATATCTTCTCTGACTATAGGCTTAAATTCACGCTTAACATACAGACAAATCCCTCCTCCTCTTTTAACATTACCTCTATCTTTCCTAAATAGGTTATAACAATCCAGATTAACAATCCAGTCATGAGATTCATCCCACCTCGTTTCAGTAATGCCGATTAAATCCCATTTCTCATTAACTGCTAATAATTCTAACTCTCACATTTTTTCTGGTAAGCTTCTGGCATTAGCAAGCATACACTTTATGTTATGAGTCTGTGGTTCTGAATTGCCTGCCACTGTCCTTGAGCTACTTAGCAATATCTCCCTATTGACTGTACTCACCCTCCCCCATCTCCTCCCAAATGACTAGTTAATAAGTTCCTTACCCCTCTACACTTACTACACCATTACTTCTATCTTGTCCTTCCCCCCACCTACTAGTTTTAAAAACTCCCCCAGCCGTTCTACCATCCTATCCCCTAGCACAAAAGCTCCCTCATCATTAAGGTGCAATCCATCCCTGCTATAGAGATTGTACCCAAGTGAGAAGTCAGCCCAGTGCTCTAAAAAAAAAACCTGCTGGCTTGCAGTGGGAAGATCAAAACTGATAATATTTTTTTTGATTTTAAGTAGTAAAACATATCTTATAAGCACTGTTATATAACTAGTAAAATACAGAAAGCTCCTTCAAGTGTAATGCAAATGTATGTTCAGAATTACACCAGTGTATTTCCATAAAAACAAAAGGATACTTTAGATTTCTAAAAGACACATGGTTCACCTTGTCGTGGTGAACGTTCTTGTGTACTTCGATGAAGCTATGAGCTATATTAAGTAGGGTCAGCCAGGATGGGCAGGACATGGCAGAGAGGTCAGGAAACTGGAGAAGGAACTGGTAACCCACTCCAGTATCTTTGCTAAGAACACTTTAAGGGCAAGCACATCCAGAGACATAACAATATGGCACTGGAAGATAAGCCCCTTAGGTCAGAAGATGCCTACCACATTACTGAGGAAGAGCAGAGGGCAAGCACAAGTAACACCAGATCTAATGAAGTGTTTGGGCCAAAGACGACAGGACACCCAGTTGCCGATGTGTCTGGAGGGGAAAGGAAATTCTGATGCTGCCAAGATCAAATCAGAATAGGAACCTGGAATGTTAGAACTATTAACCAAGGCAACTAGATGTGGTCAATGATGAAATGACAAGGTTAAACATTGATAGCCTGGGAGCTAGTGAACTTAAATGGACTGGAATGGGACATTTCACATCAGACAACCACCAGATCTTCTACTGTGGTCAAGAATCCTGCAGAAGAAATGGAGACCATACTAGTCAATCAAAGAGTGGCCGAAGCAGTGCTCGGTTACAACCCAATAAATTCAAATTCAAGGCAAGCCATTTAATATCACAATGATCCAAGTCTATGCTCCAACCACGGATGCTGAAGAGGCTGAAGTTGTCCAGTTTTACAAAGACATTCCATATGTCATAGATATAACACCAAGAAAATATGTTACTATCATCATAGGAGATTCACTTCAATTTTGGGGCACGGCACGTGTAATCAAAGGTGCCACCATATAGGAGTGGCGTGTTTGTAAGTACTACTCTTATCAGTTTAACACCTGTTACAGCACCTATCAGGGGGTGTGTATAAGTCCTGGACTTTTAGAACCGGGAGATGGAAAAAGATGCTTTTTTGGTCGTATCACTTCAATTTTGGGGCACGGCACGTGCAATCAAAGGTGCCACCAGATAGGAGTGGCGTGTTTGTAAATACTACTCTTATCAGTTTAATACTTGTTACGTCACCTATCAGGGGGCGTGTATAAGGCCTGGATTTTTAGAACCGGGAGATGGAAAAAGATGCTTTGTTGGTTGTATCACTTCAATTTTGGGGCACGGCACGTGCACTCAAAGGTGCCACCAGATAGGAGTGGCGTGTTTGTAAGTACTACTCTCATCAGTTTAATACTTGTTACGTCACCTATCAGGGGGCGTGTATAAGGCCTGGATTTTTAGAACTGAGAGATGGAAAAAGATGCTTTGTTGGTCGTATCACTTCAATTTTGGGGCACATGCAATCAAAGGTGCCACCATATAGGAGTGGCGTGTTTGTAAGTACTACCCTTATCAGTTTAATACCTGTTACAGCCCCTATCAGGGGGTGTGTATAAGGTCTGGATTTTTAGAACCGGGAGATGAAAAAAGAGGCTTTGTTGGTCGTATCACTTCAAATTTGGGGAGAGAGGGGGCAAAGAGAGACAGGGGAGGGAGAGAGGAGGAAAAGAGAGACAAGGGAGGGAGAGAGGGCGCAAAGAAAGACAAGGGAGGGAGAGAGAGGGCAAAGAGAGACAGGAGGGGGGAGGAAAAGAGACATGGGAGAGAGAAATGTTTGGGAAAAAACTTGATCTTGCCGTCATTTTTTGACGGGCAAGTCGCTAGTTAGAAATATCCTTCTTCATCATCTGCCAGATGAGTAGCTTGTTTCATATGTAAGAAAATAATAGTTAAAACACATGTTTTAATTTACCAGCATGTCTTGGTATGTGATGAAGTAGGCGCTCATATAGCATGTGTAATGTTCACATTAGCATGTTCCTTGTATGCTTCTTACAGATCGCAAAGATGTGTCACATTCCTCACAGTCAGAACATTGCATGATGATTACCATTCCAACATTCCATGAGCATGCTAATGTCACATTGCATAATGTATGTTCATGCGCCATAATCATTACATAGTTAAATAGTTACACAGTATTTGAGGTTGCAAAAAGACTTTTAGTCCATCAAGTTAAATCTTTCTAGATCTTCTCTGATCCTCTGGTAATCATATCCCCTCTTAGACACCTTTTTTCTAGAGAAAATAAGTTTAATTTGGTTAGTCTTTCTTCATAACTTAGGTCCTCGATTCCCTTTATTAGCTTTGTTGCCCTTCTCTGTACTTTTTCCAGTTTTAAAATGTCCTTTTTATGTACTGGTGCCCAAAATTGTTCTCCATATTCCAAATGAGAGTACCAGGTATTTGTACAGTGGGAGAATTATATTTGCTTCCCTTGCTTCTATATCCTTCTTAATACATGCTAATATTTTACTTCCCTTTGTAGATGCTGCTTGGCATTGAGCACTGTTACCTAGGTGGCTGTTCACAAGTATTCCCAAATCCTTTTCAATATCTGATACCCCTAGATTTGCTCCATTAAGAATATAAAGTGCATGGCTATTTTTCCTTAACTTTACATTTATTCTTAACTTAGTGACATCAGCAAAAAGGAGACAATACTTTCCAATCCTACTTCTAAGTCCCTAATAAATATATGAAAAATGAGAGGACCTAATACTGAACCCTGAGGAACCCCACTTACCACATTAGTCCAATCAGAGTATGTTACATTTATTTTTTATTTTTTTTATTTATTTTTTACTTGCAAAAAACAAATTTAACATACTAAAATAGCATCAATAAGGTATTTACAACAAAAAAAAAATACATACATTAAATACATTTCCATTCTCTCTCTTTCAAACCTCATCCAGCCCTTCTAGAGTTTTGATATTAACAAATATACCCTGTTTTTGGTCCCATGCTTTCCATTTTAGTGGGTCAACATTGGTAAAACCTTTTTGTATATAATTTTTTTCCAATTCTCGGATGTGTTTTATTTTCCAAACAATATCAGCAAAAATTGGAGCAGTTTTCACTTTCCAATTAGAAATTAATATGTTTTTTGCTATTGAAATAGTCAAAATGGCGAAAGCTTTTTTATCCATAACGATATTGTTTGGAAAAATATGCAGCAAGCTGCATTCTGCCCTGAAAGGAAATTGACTTCCCACAATACCAGACAAAAAATCATAACAACTTTCACAAAAAAACTTTAATTTCGGACATCCCCATAAAATATGTAATAAATGAGCAGTATTACCGCAATCTCTCCAACACATTCTTTCCAAAGGGATATGGGAAATCTGTGCAATTTTAACAGGTATAAAGTACCAGTTGTTAATTATTTTAAAAAATGTTTCTCTGTATGTTGTTTGTTTAATAAATCTATTTGTTAATTTTAAAGTTGTGTCCCAGTCTTTTACCTCTAATGCTAAATTTAAGATATTCTCCCATTGACACATACCCTTGGTTTTAGGCTGTTCTCCAAAGGATCTGGTGATATTAAAACATTTGGATATTAGACGTTTTTTTTTCCAATTTGAGAAGAATTTTTTCTATAGAGTTTAATTCTTTGCCGATTTGTAGAGGAATGCTAAATTGGCGGCAAACGGTTCTATAAGCTTCATATGTTAGCCATCCCTCTACTGCGATGTTAAACTTATTTTTTATCTGATCAAAGGAAGCAATAGCTCCTTCGATTAACGTGTCTTTAACCCGGACCAGCCCTTTGCTATTCCAGTCATTTATAATGCCTTCCATATTTATATGTAGCAAAGCTTTTACTGGGGTCATTAAGCTGCCCTCCGGGATCAGCTTATTTTTCTTATTAATCCATCTCCAATTTTTTAGAATTTCTTTTACCACCAGTGATCCAGTCACCAGATCCTTATAAGGGAGTTTTTCTCTAAATACCAAAGCTGATAAGTGCCAATTTTGGATTAATGCTTGTTCTATTTGCATCCAAGGGAGTTTATTTGCTGTTTCCAGCCACTTTAACCCCTGTACTATACCATTAGCTTCTTGGTAGGGATGTAATAAAGGGTAGGAGATTCCTCCCTTTAAAAAAGTTCTTCCCATGGTTGTTTTTTTCAGCCTTATATATTTGGAGTGGTGTATATAAAAATCAATCATACTTTGGAGTTTTTTTAACCAACGTCTGGGGATCTTAAATGGGATGCATCTCAAAATATAGGTGACTCATGGAAGAATCATCATTTTTACAACTGCGATTCTTCCCGAAAAGGAAAATCTATTTTTTCTCCAATTATCTATAATATTTTGACACCTAACATATAGCTCTTTATAATTCTTATCCACCATTTCTTGTAATTTTCCCAAAAATACAATTCCAAGATGTTTAAATGATTTTGAATTCCAGTCGTAAGGGTATATAGTATTCAGTTGAGACAACAAACTTGCTGAAAAGTTTAAAAAAAGGATTTCTGATTTCTTATAATTCAATTTGTAGTAAGAAACTTTACTATACAATTGGATTACTTTTGATAATTGATAAAGTGATTCTTCTGGACGGGTAAGTGACAAGACTACATCGTCTGCATATAGACTAGTTTTATACTCCCTCTCTCCCACCCTAATCCCGAAGATCTGTGGACATGATCTAATAGCTTCCACTAATGGTTCTATCATCAGCGCAAATAAGGTGGGAGAGAGGGCGCAGCCCTGTCTAGTTCCATTAGATATTCCAAATGAATTTGTCCTACATCCCCAACCTGTTATTTCTGCAGAGGGGGAACTATATAAGGCCCCAATCGCTTTGGCGCCAAATTCCCCAAACCCAAATTTAGATAACGTTAAACGCATGTAGTCCCACCCTACTCTGTCAAACGCTTTTTCGCCATCTAAGGACAAGAATAGGATGGGAGAACCTTTGGCTCTCGCGATTTCACTTAAATTCATAATCTTTCTAATATTCTCAGATCCTTGTCTGCCTGCCACAAATCCCATTTGGTCTATTGCTATTAATTTTTCTATGAATTTCTGGATTCTAAGGGCCAGAATTTTCGCATACAGTTTAATATCTACGTTTAATAGTGAAACGGGTCTATAGTTAGCGCAATACTGTGGGTCTAACTTGGGTTTTGGAATCATTATAAGTGCAACTTTTATCATTTCCCTTGGTATTACTCCTGTGCTCTTAATTTCATTAAAAGTGTCTGTTAAGTGAGGACTTAATATTTGATCGAAAGTTTTATAAAAACCATTAGTGTATCCATCTGGTCCTGGAGTGGTATAAGGTTTCAGTTGTTTAATAACTTGGAGAACTTCCTGGATAGTAATTGGTTCGTTAAGTTCTTCTCGGTCACCTTCTGTTAGTTTAGGTAATTGAATACCATCCAAGAATGATTGAATTTCTTCTACTAATGGTTTACAAAAACTAGTATCTTTTTCCAAATTATACAAGTCTTGATAATATTTAAAAAAGGCTTGGCCAATTTCTTTGGGTGAGGAGATATACCTACCTTTATCTTTTAAGACTACTATTCTATTTTTTGCCTTTTCTTTTTTAACTTGGGTAGCCAATAATTTACTATTTCTGTTGTTTTGATGATGATATATCTGTTGGAAGCGCCATAATGCGCTGATATTTGATATTTGCTGATTAATCTTATTTATTCTGTTTCGTATTATTTTAATTTTTGCCATAATATGTGGTTGTGCGTCCAAAAAAAATTTAGATTCCAATTTGTTTAACTCTATATATAATTTTTTTAATGGTGTACCTCTCTGTTTGATCAACTGTGATTTAAGTTTGATCATCAAACCTCGTGTAAAAGCTTTTTGTGTGTTCCAAATCGTGCAATAAGATGAGACGGTGTGACTATTGATATCAAAAAATTGTGATATTTCTTTCTTTAAAAATTCTTTATTCTTTTCCATTTTTAACAAGGAATCATCCATTTTCCATTGTGGTCTATCTAATTTTAATTTATTAATTTCAACTATTACTATAGTGTAGGCATGATCTGATATAGCGATCTTGCCTATTTCCGTGTGTGAAATTTTATCTATTATTCGAGAGTCTACTAAAATTAAATCAATCCGTTAATATATATTATGTGGGGTTGAGTAAAAAGAAAATTCTTTTTGATTTGGGTGTTGAACTCGCCAGGAGTCAAATAAATTGTTTTTAATAATCAATTCAGTAAATGTTTGAGTTACTTTGCTCTTTTTAAATTTTTGTCCACCAATTTTTTAGATCTATCTAAATTTATGTTGAGAACCATATTAAAATCCCCTGCAATAATGAGCGGGCCTTGTGCATATTTCTTAATTAAATTGCCTATTTGTTTTAAAAATGTACCTTGCTTCTCATTAGGAGCATAAATATTGATCAGTGTAATTTTCTGATTATTAATTTGGCCGTTCCATAAAATGTAACGTCCTTCAGGATCTATAATTGACATTACTTCTACTATTTCTAGGTCATTGGAAAAGAGCATTGATACACCTCTCTTTTTTTCCCCACACGCTGAGTGGAGTCTATGGTCATAACATCCTATTGCGAAGCCCGGTATATTAAGTTTCCCCCAGTGTGTTTCCTGAAGAAAAATTAAATCTGCCTTCTCTATTTTACAATGTCTAAACACCGTTTTCCTTTTACTTGGGGAATTTAATCCTCTAACATTCCAACTTAAAACCTTTAGACCCATATACCTTGGGGGTCAAATATTTGGCTAACCTCGTTTCCTTTATCATTTATATTTTTAATCTTGGGACCAAAAACTCCTTTTATAACATTCATACTTACATTCATACATGCGTGTGTACTATTGGAACAGATGGGGCTGTGATACAGCCTTTCACCATTACTGTTCCGCAGGGGTTCAGCCATTGTTCAGAAATGGTTTGCGGTATAGTGTGAAGATGGCTATAACCTTTCCCTATCTTAGACAATTATTTATCTGTCTAAATCTGCGTATTATTTCTATTATTAATCCTAAAATTAGAGGAAAGGGGAGGATAAAGAGATAAGGAGTGTCTCTTATTATAAATCTTTTACATTATTACACATTTTGGGATTGCTTAATGGATTTTACTCCTGTTTAATGTTTTCCTTTATGTCATTACTTATATGTAATATTTTAGTTCTCCTTCTCCTCTAGCCTTCTTCCCTCCCGTACTACTTCCCCTTCCTCTCTTTCTCCTCTCCTCTCCTCTTATCATAAGCAGTAAGGCCTTATATTATTCTACCCTGTCTTGATGTTAACAGTTCTAGGTCTTATTGTAATGCTATAAGTCTCTTATGTTTTTCCTAAAAAAAAAAACTACTTTAGTTAGCACCAGTGAACACCTAATTTAATGTCCATCTATGTCTTTCTTATAACAATGTTTATCTCTTCTTCTGCCAATCCGGCGTTGATAATTGCAGCTTCATTGAAGAATCCTTTAATTCATGAGCTTTCAAATTTAGATTGTTCAAAAAAACTTCTCCCTCTTCCGTGGAATTGATCTTATGCCATGTGGATCCTTGTAGAACTAATAATCCTACTGGGAAGGTCCATTTGTAAATAAGATTACATTTCCTTAGTGCTTGTGTTATCAAGGTAAATTCCTTCCTTTTGCTAATTGCCCCTTTTGCAAAAAATCTGAAAAAATTTGTATCGTTTCATATGGTGAATCGAATGTCTTTTTTGTATAGCTTGCTTTGGAAATTGCTTCTTTTGTAGGTAGATGGTGCATTCTGACGATCACATCACTAGGACTCTTATTTTGTAGGTGTGCTGGTAAAGGGATTCTGTGAACTGTGTCGAATTTCTGGTCCAATTGTGAATAAGTAGGGGTGATATTGGAAAATAGTTCCCCAAGATATGTGGGAAGCTCTTCTTTTTTTATAGTTTCCGATATTCCTCTTATACGGAGATTATTTTTCCGTGATTTATCTCCCATTTTGTTTGTTTGCTCGTTCAAAATTTTAATTTGTGTGGCCATTTTTGATGTTTGTTCCAATAACATATTATGATCCAAAATTAGCTTGTCAAATTTAATTTCCAAGTCTGCAGATCTCTTATTCACTTCCATTATTAATTTGGAATTTTCCATAATTTGAGCCTTAATCTCTGCAAAAAATTCTGTTTGAAAGTTCTTTAAGATTTCTTTCATTTTCTCTGTAGTAAGAAGGTTCTCCTCCTGATTCTCAGATTCTCTATTTATTGGATTTACGGGGGGGAGGGGATATACTTTGGTCCAGCCCTTCTTTCAGGGTTTGTTTTTGCGTCGAATTTGTAGGGTTCTTAGGGGAAAAAAAGAAGGATGGTTCTAGGATAGGGCTTTTCCGCCCTTTCCCTTTAGTTTTCTTAGCCATTTTGTTAAATTTCTATGGTGTGTTTATTCACCGTCTTTCTTTTGTTTCCTCCTTTCCCCTCCTTCCTCTATATCAATTAGAATTTGATGTTAACAAATATTTTTGACACTTATAGATGAGACCTGTTTATTGGACTTTTAATGAGTATTTGTATTACTTGTTGTAAGTGTCCACCTTAGGTTCTTAACAAACCTTTTCAATAAAATGTCCTCTTTAAGAGATCAAAGCTGCTTAGTGGGTTTCTAATCACCTGCCTTCCAATGTCCACTTATTGAACTTTGCAGGGAATTCTGTTATTAAAGTAAATGTCCTTTCAATTTTATTCCTTTTCTTGGTTTTGTATATACAAATGGAAAAAAAAGGACCATTATAATACTGCCTTCAGCATTTTACTACAGGTCTTGCTTTCTTTATTGAACTTATGAGATTTGTAAACCATTGTCTTTCTTATAATAAAGGTAGATTTACTGCTACTGCATTAGATTCATTTTCATTTAAATTAGGAGGCAGAGAAAATAAATTTTACTTAGCTCTCCGAAGACTTGCTTTTCTTCATTGCATGGACTTTATGCTGGTGTAGCGCCGGCCACTCAAGCTGTGCACAGACAGTCCTGCTCCAGTGCGTCCAGCCCCAGTTTTCCTAGAGCGCTCCTTCTGAGCTAGTGCTGGTGGTGCAGCTTGTTGGATGCTTCTCCAGTGACAGGTCCGCTTCCCTCGATCTCAGGGACACACTCTCTCTCTCTGCGTTACACGTGCGGGCTGCGGACACTGCACAGTCTTATTCCGTCACCACGACTCTTCATCTCTGCCTCTCACTTGCCTGCAAACGCCATCTTCACCCGCTCACAGCCGACCTTCGCGGCTTAGCACGTAATTTCTGGTCACTCCCCCCTCCACTTAATCCTGTGTGCCAATGACACGTCTCCCCCAGAGTATGTTACATTTACAACAACCCATTGCTTCCCGTCTTTTTGCCAGCTCTCAATCCATGAGCATGATTTGACATGACCTATCCCTCATAAATCCATGTTGACTCCTTCTCATAATCCTGTTCAAATAGACATGCTCTTGTAAATTATCCCTTATTAACCCTTCTAAAAGCTTCCCCACTACAAATTTGGGGCTCACTGATCTATAATTCCCTGGATTTGCTCTTGCTCCCTTTTTAAATAAAGGTATCACATCTGCTTTTCTCCAGTCATCTGGTAGAGACACTGTGTTGACTGAATCTTGAAAAATTAGATACAATGGTTTGGCTATTACAGAATCCAGTTCCCTCAGTACCATTGGATGTATTCCATCAGGACCTGGGGCTTTATTGACATTTATTTTTTCCAACTTTTTTTGGATTTCTTCCTGCGTTAACCAGTTATTTGGTGAAGGTAGTGTAGCCCCATTATGTTGCAGTGACCCAACCATGGGTACCTCCCTTGTGTATACCAAAGAAAAGAACCTATTTAGCTTATCTGCCTTTTCCTGGTCGCTAATTATCAGGCGGCCTGTGTCACATTGTAATGTTCCTATAGCTTCCTTCGTGGCCTTCTTCCTATTAAAATATTTTAAAAATATTTTAGGGTTAGTCTTACTCTCCTTTACAACTAACTTTTCATTTTCTATTTTAGCAAGTCTAATAGCCCTTTTGCAAGCCTTGTTGATTTCCTTGTATTTGCATAAAGCAGTCTCTGTCCCCTCTTGTTTGTATACTTTAAAACACTTGTTTTTTACTCCTCATCTTCATCTTTAATTCATTGCTAAGTCACATGAGTTGTGATTTACTCCTTCTACTTTTATTTTCACATGGTATATGGTGATAAGTATGTATATTTAGTAAGGTTTTGAACGTTGTCCATTTATGCTCAGTATTTTTACCTGTCAGTTCTCTGTCCCAGTCTATACATTGTATCACTGCCCTTAGACCATTAAAATCTGCCCTTTTAAAATTAAGAGTTTTCGTTAGCCCCTTACAGTTATGTTTTTTTAATTCAATCTCAAATGAGACTGTGTTGTGATCACTGTTTCCCAAAGGTTGCCCTATTTCCACATTTGATACTATATCAATATTATTTGTGATAACTAAATCTAAGTTTATTTTATCCAGTTTATTTCAGGGTAATTAAAATCCGCCATTATTAGAACTAGACCATGCTTAGCTGCATTTACAATCTGTAACAAGAACTGCATTTCCTCTCTTTCAATTATATTTGGGGGTTTATATCATACTCCTACTAATATTCTTTTAGAATTTGCTCCTCGACTATTTAACTCTATCCACAAACATTCAACATTACCGCTAGTTCCAACATAAATATCTTCTCTGACTATAGGCTTAAATTCACACTTAACATACAGACAAATCCCTCCTCCTCTTTTACCATTACCTCTATCTTTCCTAAATAGGTTATAACAATCCAGATTAACAATCCAGTCATGAGATTCATCCCACCTCGTTTCAGTAATGCCTATTAAATCCCATTTCTCATTAACTGCTAATAATTCTAACTCTCAATTTTTTCCTGGCAAGCATGTGGCATTAGCAAGCATACACCTTATGTTATGAGTCTGTGGTTCTGAATTGCCTGCCACTGTACTTGAGTTACTTAGCAATATCTCCCTATTGACTGTACTTACCCTCCCCCATCTCCTCCCAAATGACTAGTTAATAAGTTCCTTACCCCTCTACACTTACTACCCCATTACTTCTATCTTGTCCTTCCCCCCACCTACTAGTTTTAAAAACTCCCCCAGCCGTTCTATCATCCTATCCCCTAGCACAAAAGCTCCCTCATCATTAAGGTGCAATCCATCCCTGCTATAGAGATTGTACCCAAGTGAGAAGTCAGCCCAGTGCTCTAAAAAAAAACTGCTGGCTTGCAGTGGGCAGATCCAAACTGATCATATTTTTTTTGATTTTAAGTAGTAAAACAGATCTTATAAGCACTGTTATATAACTAGTAAAATACAGAAAGCTCCTTAAAGTGCAATGCAAATGTATGTTCAGAATTATACCAGTGTATTTCCATAAACACAAAAGGATACTTTAGATTTCTAAAAGACACATGGTTCGCCTTGTCGTGGTGAGCGGTCTTGTGTACTTCCATGAAGCTATGAGCTATATTATGTAGGGTCAGCCAGGATGGGCAGGTCATGGCAGAGAGGTCAGACACATTGCAGAGAGGGAACTGGTAACTTTATGGGCAAGAACATCCAGAGACATAACAATATGGCACTGGAAGATAAGCCCCTTAGGTCAGAAGGTGCCTACCACATTACTGAGGAAGAGCAGAGGGCAAACACAAGTAACACCAGATCTAATGAAGTGTTTGGGCCAAAGCCGAAAGGACACCCAGCTGCCGATGTGTCTGGAGGGGAAAGGAAATTCTGATGCTGCCAAGATCAAATCAGAATCGGAACCTGGAATGTTAGAACTATGAACCAAGGCAACTAGATGTGGTCAATGATGAAATGACAAGGTTAAACATTGATATCCTGGGAACTAGTGAACTTAAATGGACTGGAATGGGACATTTCACATCAGACAACCACCAAATCTTCTACTGTGGTCAAGAATCCTGCAGAAGAAATGGAGACCATCCTAGTCAATCAAAGAGTGGCCGAAGCAGTGCTCGGTTACAACCCAATACATTCAAATTCAAGGCAAGCCATTTAATATCACAATGATCCAAGTCTATGCTCCAACCACGGATGCTGAAGAGGCTGAAGTTGTCCAGATTTACAAATACATTCAATACGTCATAGATATAACACCAAGAAAATATGTTACGATCATCATAGGAGATTGGAATGCTAAAGTAGGGAACCAAAGCACACCTGGAATAACTGGCAAATTTGGCCTTGGAGTACAAAATGAAGCAGGTCAGAGATTAGTAGAATTCTGTCAAGATAATTCTCTGGTTGTAGCAAACACCCTCTTCCAACTGCCTCCGTGACGACTCTATACATGGACGTCACCGGATGGACAATATAGAAATCAGATTGACTATATACTTTGTAGCCAAAGATGGAGCTCTATACAGTCAGAAAAAACAAGACCTGGAGCAGACTGTGGCTCAGACCATGAGCTTCTTATTGCAAAGTTGAAAATTTAACTGAAGAAAAGAGGGAAAAACATCAGGGTAAGTAGATAGGAAATACATAATATCCCTTGTGAATATGCAGTGGAAGCAAAGAATAGATTTATGGATTTAGATATGGAAGATAGAATGCCTGAAGCACTTTGGCCCGAAGTTTGCAACATAATCCAAGAAACAGCAACAAAGAATATCCCTAAAAGAAAGAAAAGTAAGAAGCCAAACTGGTTGTCTGATGAGGCTTTGAAAGTAGCACGGGAAAGAATGCAAGTAAAAGGTAGCGGAGATAAGAAAAGGTTTGTCCAACTGAATGCAGAATTCCACAGGATAGCAAGAAGAGACAAGGAGATATTCTACAATGAGTAAAGAGATTGAAGAAGATAACCGAATGGGTAAATCAAAAGATCTCTTCAAAAAAATTGTGAAACCTAAAAGGCACCTTTCATGCAAAAGTGGGAGTGATAAAAGACAAAAACGGTAGGGACTTAACAGAAGAAGATTAGTTAAAGATGAGGTGGCAGGAATACACTGAAGATCTATACAGGATGGATCTTAACAGCAGTGATGACCTCAGTCGAATGAGTTGGAGCCAGACATCCTGCAGAGTGAAGATAGATGGGCCCTAGGATGTCTTAGCAGCAGGAGGTGATGGAATCCTAATTGAACTATTTACAATTCTACAGGATGATGCTGTGAAAGTGTTACTTGCCTTATGCCAACGCATTTGGAAAACTCAAGAATGGCCAAGAGTCTGGAAAAAGTCAGTCTACATCCCAATCCCCCAAAAAAGGCAGTGCCAAATAGTGCTCCAATTATTGAACAATTGCACTAATTTTTCATGCCAGCAAGATAATGCTTAAGATTCTACAAGCTCGACCCAACAATATATGGACCAGGAACTACCAGATGTACAAGCCGGGTTCCGCAGAGGAAGATTCACACGAGATAAAATTGCCAATATCCACTGGATAATAGAGAAAGCAAGAGAGTTCCAAAAAAAAACTTTACTTCTGCTTGATAGACTATTCTAAAGCATTTGACTGTGTGGATCACAACAAAATGTGGCATGACCTTAAAGAGATGGGAATACCAGATCATTTAATCCTCCTCCTAAAGAATCTGTATGTCGACCAAGAAGCCATGGTCAGAATAGAACATGGGACAACAGAATGGTTCAAGATCTGACAAGGAGTGCAACAAGGTTGTATATTATCACCTTATTTATTCAACTTATATGCAGAGTAGTACATCATGTGTAAGGTTGGACTGGATGAAACCAAAGCCGGAATCAATATTGCTGGAAGAAATATCAACAACCTCAGATACACCGATTATACTACTCTGATGGCTGAAATTGAGGAGGAACTAAAGGACTTATTTATGAGGGTAAAAGAAGAGAGTGCAAAAGTTGGCCTGCTGCTCAACATTAAAAAGATAAAGATCATGGCAAACGGCAATCTCACTTCCTGGCAAATAGACGGGGAGAACTAGAGGCAGTGACAGATTTTATTTTCCTTAGATCCAAGATCTCTGCAGTTGGTGACTGTAGTTATGAAATTAAAAGGTTTTTGCTTCTGGGGAGGGAAGCTATGGCAAGCTTGGACAAGCTAGTAAAAAGTAAAGATATTAACTATTAACAAAGGTCTGCATAGTTCAAACTATGGTATTCTTAGTAGTAACATACTGATGTGAGAGATGGTCGATAAAGAAATCTGAGCGCCGTAGAATTCACGCCTTTGAATTTTGGTGTTGGCGAAGACTGCTTAGAGTCCCTTGGACTACAAGAAGATCTAATAAATCAATACATCAGGAAATCAAGACAAACTTCACTAGAAGGTATGATCATGAGGCTGAAGCTCAAATATTTTGGTCCATATTATGAGACGGCAGGATTTCCTAGAAAAGACTCTGATGCTAGATAGAATTGAAGGCACAAGAAGAAGGGGGCGACAGAGGCGGCGATGGATACAGTCACGGAGAGTGGGGACGCGACTGAATGACTAAACAACAACAATGAACAGAGGGTGTGTTTAAAAACTGATATAGCCAGTTAAGTATGTAATATCTTGTAAATAAATTACAGTTTTTCCACAATAGTGCAACCACCTAGACAACCCACTTTTTGTTTTATTGCATTCAGTCAGACACAATTTATAAACTCTGGTGCATCAGCTGTGGATTAAATCACAGATAGAAGTTGGTAGGTAGTTAGGAAAATAGTATTGGGTGGGCCAGTTTAACAGGATCGCTGAATTTTTCAGAAAAAAAATATAAGCAAACTAAATTATTCAAAAACGTATAGTACTGATGACGCTACACTCAAAAACATAACTTACACATTACTATGTATTTTAGAAGGCTGGGCAATTTTTATATTATAATATATAAACCATTTTTTTGTAGGATGCTGAAAATCTTTTTGATAGTTAGCTAGCCACTTTTATACAACTGAAAAGTCATTTGCTGCTGTCTCTTCAGGTGTGGAACCTGGAGACCACAAAATAAAGAAAATCATGGTTCATATTGGAATAATGCTGCAGAAATAACATTTCATAAAGGTTGCTGTAGATTTAAAAATATTATCCAGCCATCTACTGACTAACTAATTTGATGCAAAACAAGTTTAAAATTATTTAGATTACTGTAATTATATTTTGCCAGTAACAGCAGCCCACTTGGAAAATGTCACATTGCTGCAGTTAGTTCTTTGTTGCATCACTCAGAGGAACCTCTAAAATCTTAAATCAGGAGAAGCACCCCATGTATCTTGCTTTAATCTTGTTTTAGATCAATGCCAAACAGTATCAGTTTATAAAAACACTATGCAAAGGTGATTTTTTTTTTATCTTGTCCTGACCAGTTAGAGTGTGCCTGGAAGCCTCCGCTAGACTCATCTTCAACACCAAACGATCAGTGTCTGCAGCTTCTCTCTGTCAATCACTCCACTGGCTTACCATAGCTTCCCGAATCAAATTTAAAATCATGACCATAACATATAAAGCCCTCAACAACAGTGCACCCCCTTATATCTCTGCTCTTGTTTCAAAATACTCTCCCAACCGCCCCCTTCGATCTGCTAAAGACCTTCTTCTTTCCTCCTCTCTCATCACCTCCTCTCACTCCCGTCTTCAAGACTTTTCTCATGCTACCTCTACTATTTGGAACTCCTTGCTCCGCTCCATAAGACTATCTTCCTGCCTCAAAACCTTAAAAAAATTACTAAAAACACACCTGTTTAAAAAATCTTATCACCTTTAGCCTTAACATGTACAACTGAATGTCCCACAGCTTAATAACACCTACATCCACAATCTACAGTACAACACACAGACACCTCCACTTGACTGAACCAATTGCTGTCACACTGCCATCTTGCATTTGTCACCCTCTTGTATCACACCTAAACCTTTAGATTGTAAGTTTGCAAGTTTTCAATCTTGCGTCAGTGCCTTGGAAACAAGCTCTATGTACATTTGATTTTATGCTCAAATACAGGGCCCTCCATTCTTTACAAGGTGTTAAATTAGTTTTTTGCTATGTACTTAAACCCTGTACAGCGCTACAGAATATGTTGGCGCAACTTAAATAAAATAATAATAATAATAATAAACCTTTGGAATATATACACACAGAGGATGCTCTGATGCAGATGTGTCTGGAGGGGTAAAGAACAATTCAGCATACTAACCTAGAACATTAGAACTATGAACTAAGGCAAACTAGAGGTGGTCAAACATGAGTTGACAAGATTAAACATTGACCAGACCATCTTATCTGTCTTCTGAGGAATCTATATGTGGACCAAGAAGCCACGGTCTGATGACTAAAAATAAGGAGGAACTAAAGGGATTATTGATGAGGGTGAAAGAAGAGCGGGCAAATACTGGCATACTACTCAATGTTAAAAAGACAAATATCATGGCAAACAAGAATTTCAGTTCCTGGAAAATAGATGTATTCCCAGAAGTTACATATGGATGCGAGAGCTAAACCATAAAGAAAACTAAGTCCCGTAGAATTGATGCCTTTGAATTATGGTGTTTCAGAAAACTGCTTAGAGTTCATTGGACTGCAAAAAGATCCAATCAATCAATATTACAGGAAATTAGAAAAAGCGATTCAATGGATGTTTGATAATAAGGCTAAAACTCACACATTTTGACCATGGGAAGACAGGATTCCCTTGAGAAAACGTTGATGCTGGGAAAGATTAAAGACAAACAAAGAAGGGGATGTGTCACAACCTACTACTTCTGTTGAGTTTGATAAGAAGTAAGTTCAAACCTGCTCAGTAGGACTGTGTGGTTCATTGTTTATCCTTGATAGCAGGAACAGAACCAAACAAGCTTACATACACAAAAGCACACAGGAACCCGTAGAGTCAACCAGCCAATGTTACCAATGCAGGTTCAGCAGCAATAATCCCAATACTAAAGATTACCATTTCCTCAGAATGAAACATACAATTAAAGTGTGCAGTTCAAACTGCCAACTAGTTTATTGATAGTGGTACAGCATACTTATGCATAACACAGTCCAATCATGTTCAGTCAGGGGAAGTCTGTCCATCAAGTGATGTCACCTTCTTAATCACTGCCTTGGTCCTGGAGCCTAACTGAGTACTCAATCGTATTGGCCCGTTTTTCAAGGCTTTTCAGGGGGTATCCGATCAGATAAGGAGCCAAGAAATTCTTTCTGATGGTGTATGTGACCTTCTATATGCCCCATTACTGTTAGGTGTATGTCCCTTTAAGAATCATTAGTGTTCTCCAACACCAGGACCTAGCTCCCTTTTATGCTGGATCCCCAGCAGATATTAGTGGGAAGCAAGACATAATAGCACGTACCCTATAGGGATAGGAAGGTAGAGAGAGAGGAAGGCAGAGAGAGAGAGAGAAAGAAAGAAAAAAAGGAGAGATAGGGAAAGAGAGAGAGAGAGGGAAAGAGAAAGAGAGAGGGAAAGAGAGAGGGAAAGAGAGAAAGAAAGAGAGAGAAAGAAAGAAAGAAAGAAAGCGAGAGAGAGAGAGAGAGAGAGAGAGGGAAAGAGAGAGGGGGAAAGAGAGAGAGAGAGAAAGACAGAGAAAGGGAAAGAAAGAGAGAGAAAGAGAGAGAGAGAGAGAGAGAGAGAGAGAAAGAAATAAAAAGGAGGGGGTGAACAGAGAGACAGAGAGGGAAAGAGAGAGAGAGAGGGAAAGAGAGTGGGAAAGAGAGAGAGAGAGAGGGAAAGAGAGAGAGGGAAAGAGAGAGAGAGAAAAAAATAAAAAGGAGGGGGGATGAACAGAGAGAGAGAGACAGAAAGGAGAGATAGGGATGGAGAGAGAGACAGAAAAAAAAAGCGAGATACATGGGAAGAGAGAGGGAGGAAGAGATAGAAAGAAGAGAGAGGAAAAAGGGAGAAGGGAGAGAGAGAGAAGAGAGAGAAGTAGTGAGAGGGAGAGGAATGGAGAAGTAGCGAGATGGAGAAATAGAAGAGAGGAAGAAGGGGAGAGGGAAGAGGGAGAATGCAGGGATAAGGAGTAATATATATATATATATATATATATATATATATATATAGTAGGAATTTGTTTATATGTTTTTCAAACTATAGTCTGTCCCCTAACAGTGTCTGAGTGGAAGTAAACTGGCCCCCTGTTTAAAAAGTTTGAGGACCCCTGAATTAAAGCATAAAATTAGTGCATTGGTGGCAATGGTGTTTTTGTTTTTATTATGTAAATGATATTTATAAATGACATGGTCACTAAGCATTGGTTACTATGAAGAAGTTCTCATATTGAGAGAGGTATTCTTAAGATTAAAAATTACATTTCATATTATTGTTTCAAAATAATTTGGAGAAAATTACATTAGAATTAGAGTTTCTAAGAACACTGTCAATAAGACAAGCTTGTACACTAAGAAATGCTCAAAAAGAATAAAAAATGAAATTAAAATTACACAACCTAGTTGGTTAATAATGAGCAGAATGGGATTGTAGAATACAGTTTTTTGCAGTAGATATGTTTTTAGTTTTTTTTGGAAATAGTTAACCCCTGATGGAATAAGCTAGAGTTCTGTGTATGAAAATTGTCATTGAAAGCAGTTTTCTGGATGGGAGACAGTAGGGGTGGGGGGTTAGAGTTAATTAAGTTCTATCTTAGGTCCTTTACCAATAAGTAATTACCAACGAGATATTGGTTAAAGTATAATGTACAGCTGTATGTATGATTTATGTAATTATGTTATTAATAGAGCAAAAGTGGGGGATTGTCTGGGGAGAGGATATTCTTGGAGAGTCTTGAAGTTTGATAAATGGGTATAGAAAATAATCTCTCAGAATGTCTAGGGGTTAAATTCACCATTTAAAAGACAGATATCCATAGCTCAATTTCAAAGAGCAATATGCCCCAAATAATAGTCAAAATAAGTTTCTTACTACTATTTTGAAAAGTTTAAATTACATTTAAAAAGATAGGCACCACGGTTATCTGTGGGGATTTTAATATGGTAATTAACCCAGGATTAGATAGGAATTCTTGTAAATGTCCAAATCCAGACCCACAAGTAGTAAGAAGAGCTAAAGTGTTCATGATAGTCTTATGAAATATGAACCATATGATGTTTGGAGGTTGCTCCATGGGAATGAAAAAGATAGATTGAAAGACTTATATATAAAGGGAAGAAACCAAGACTTAAATCAACCATAGTAAAAATAAGCTTTTCCAAAGGTGGTATTGCATCCCCATGCATAAAAGCTTCATATATAGCAGTAATGTTATCTCATTTTATTAAATGGTCTTCCCTTAAAATAATACAGGTTGGTTACAGATGTAAAATGCACAAACATCTAAAGAACTTATCAAACAATGGCTTTGGCAAGATAACAGTATGCTTTTGTCGGTTAGAAACTCAGTTCTGGTAAAACTGGTTTTAAACTATGGTTTACATGGAATAAGAAAATAAACTTGTCCATATTCCCCTCACCTGGTATCCGATTATGACTGGTTGAGTAGGAAACTTGGTTTACCCTACATGTGCGTTTGGGATAGATGGAATATGTTTTTAAAGATTTATATGATATTAAAAAAAACTTTTTCAGATATATGCCTAAAATGTAATTTAAAAAAAGGGAGTTAGGGAGTTTAGCTGCACCTCACTGACAAGGCCCATAAAGGCCAAAACCCATCTGGGGTTTGCTGTTTCTCATGTTCAGGGTAGAATTGCCTGGCATTTCTGGGCTGGGCCGTTCTTTTGAGTGGGACCAGACTGATATACTACAGGATATTTCTCCCTGTGAAGGGCACAAGTGAGCTAAAAGAGTGGCTTATCATGGCCATAGAACTTACCTGTTAAGGTTGGATCGTTCTCTGAGGAGCATCTCTGACTTAGTTTTTTTGTTTATGCAAATTATCTTTAGGGTTTAGTCTCCCTAAGGGTAATAGGGGACTCCAGACGTGGGCCCCTTGCTCACTGTGCCTTCGGGATTTCGGCTGCACCTCACTGACGAGGCCCATAAAGGCCAAAACCCGTCTTGGGTTTGCTGTTTCTCCTGTTCAGGGTAGAATTGCCTGGTATTTCGGGGCTGGGTCACTCTCCTGAGTGGGACCAGACTGATATACTACAGGATATTTCTCCCTGTGAAGGGCACAAGTGAACTAAAAGAGGTTGCTCTCAGAGTGGCTTATCATGGCCATAGAACTAACCTTTTAAGGTTGGATCGTTCTCTGATAAGCATCTCTGACTTTGTTTTGTAAAATTTAATCTATCAAGAAGTAAATGGCTTGAATCTGGAATCTTAAAAAGAACAATTAATGCATCTAAATATAGTCTATTAACAATTAGAGATCACTCCCAATTCAAAAAGTTATCTGTACAAAATTATGCTAAACATTTACAGCCTTATTAAATTGTGATTCGGCCAATTGAATAGGGCTCTATATAAGCACATAGCATATTTTTTTACAGAAGTTTTTAGTTAATGAAGACCTTGCTTTTGGATAGAAGTTCACTAACTGAAAACTTCTGTAAAAAAATATGCTATGTGCTTATATAGAGCCCTATTCAATTGGCCGAATCGCAAATTAATAAGGCTGTTAATCTCTAAATGCTCCAACATTTGAAAAAGAGAAGGTGACTTAGTGAAAACTGTGGAAATGGAAAAATTGGAAAGGGACATTAACTTAGCTTTGTCTGTCGAGAAATGGTTTAAAGCATTTGAATTAACTCAAAAGATTATCAAAAATCAAGCACTTACAGAAGTATATTTTAAAATCACGAAAAAAAAAGATGGCAATTAGCCCCATCCAAAATTGTGATAATGAGGAAGGATAGCAATCTAGGAAAATGTTGGAGACTTTGTTAACAAAAAGGCTCACATAAACATATTTGGTGGGAATGTAATTAAATCAAGAATTTGTGGTTTTCATGTTTTAAATATACTTTCAAGATTAGTATTAAAATTATCAGTCCAACACCTGAAAATTGCTTAATTTCAGATATTTTCAGATAATCTTGACTATGTAGAAAATGCCTTTATTATTCAAACAGTAGTAGTGGTAACATGGTCAATAGCTAAAAACTGAAAACAAATTTATATTCATAGTTACATAGTTACATAGTAATGAAGTTAGTGAAGTTTTAACAGAGTTGTAGAAAAATAGATATTTAGAAAAAGATCTCAGTAATTTGGGCATTAAGATCTCTAAGGGAAATAATTGGTCTATTTGGAATAAGCAAAAACAATCAGATGTATAGGTAATTAAAACTCCCTTGCTCCATGTTTCATTGCATGAGTACTTGTATATATGTTTTTCTACTTCTTCCTTTTTTTCTTTATTAGTATGTTTGCTGTACACATTTTATTGTCTGTAAATTTGTTTTTTGTGTTGTAATATGTGTTTATAAAATATAATAAATAAAGAAAAAACAAAGTGTCCAGGTTGAGAGGAAAATGTCAGAGAAGAGAAAGAAGAAAGAATATCAGTAGTCCATGTTAATCAAGGGCTATTGATCCCTGAGAAAACTGGCTTTGATAAAATGGTACTTGAATAAGGAAGCCCGAGGACTGGGGCCCAGGGTATTTTCCCAGGACATCACAGAATGACAGAGGTGGATAGATGAGGCATTGAAGCAAATAACATGAGCTTTATGAATCTCAGAGGGGCAGTGACTGACAGCTGTGATATATTTACTACAAATATAAATGAAATCCCATCCTTGATATTAAAATGTGCCAGTCACACAGTCTGCAGTTTGAGTTCACCAGACATCTCTGCACAATAGACACCCAGAACCTACTGTAAAACGTGATTAAAATAAGAGCATATACCACTCAAATATTAACTACTGATTATGTTATCTAATACCGAAAATTCTGATATAGTAGAATAATTCAATGTAACACAAAACAGAGATCTGAGGAAACGTTAGCTACTATGTATTTTTGTATGTAAATAATGGAGAAGATTGTGATAGTCAATAGGTGAAAAATAGTAATGTGACCAGACATCTATGTTTCTCTGAGTTATTACGAAAGGGCTTTTATCCTGAGTGTATGCGTCCAGTGCAGTGCATTAGTCCAGTGTATACTCAATTCAGTTTGCACTATGTCTTAACAGTGTTTGTGTGTACCCCTGCGTTTATTTACTATACTTGGCAATGGGATTTGTGCTAGTAATACATTAGTTAAAAACAGTGTTGTTATATAAAATATAATTACTGAGGTGATTTGCTGATTTTACCCACCCCTACCACACTAATTTATGATTTCAGTTAGATTGTGACTATAGTTTGATGGTCTAGTGGTAACCATGGCTTTCAACTATGACCAGTGGCAGAGATGGAATACTAAGCATTGTGACATCATCACTAACTGGCTACTTAAAGCCTCACCATGTTCAAGGTTCTTTGTCCTTGAGATTGTTCTAGTAATAGGTAAGTCATGTGCTTTCCTCCTCTTAAGTGTTAATAATGGACATAGATTGGGTAAACGGGGTGATATTATAAAGATTATATAAAAGACAAAGATCAGAGAGAGAGGACTTGGGTATCTGTAAATAAAGGGTGACTAGAACATGAAATCATGTATGTTTATTTGCAAAAGTATTGATATTTGTACTGTCCTTCTCAAAGATATGATAGTGACATGCACAAAAACATAATGTATTTGTTATCATTTATAAGAATATTAATTATTGTCCATTGTCCTCGTTGTTGGAGAAGTAAGTATTTTGAGTCCCTAACTCTTCTCTTCCATCTCTATGACTAGTAATTTAATATTTCCCTTTTTTTTAATCATTCAATTAAACACCGTAAATGTTCAATATTTTCTAAATAATTTTCTTATTCATGTCATGTAACCTATTTATTATTCTCTCTGATTTATTTCGGGTTGGACTGTTCTTTGTGTTTTTTTCAGAATTATCAGAGAGAGAAAAACTTACAATTTTTTTCAACAACTGGTAAGTACTTTGTGTTTGAGCTATGTCCTTATTTTAAATACTTCTTACAATATGCCCTTTTGTGTACAGTGGTGCGTGACATATTCGTTGCTGTATATACATAATGTAGTGAGTTTGTATTGTTATGTGTTGTGTTTGTTATTATAAATTATATTTCACATTCCTTCTTATCTCATTCAGATGTCAGAAGATCACATACTCAGTAAGAAGGTACAAGTCTTATTTATGTTTTAAATAAGCACAAATACTAAGTATACCATAAATATAATGTAAAGGTTGGTTGTTTTAAAATCAATTTGAGTTTTGTATATGTATACAAGGAATAATATGTTGGTGATAAGAAAATAAGAGCAGTGACATAAATTTTGTATCTCCTTTCTGTAATTACCAGTAATGATGGGGTAGGACTTCTAGGGCTCTAGGTCAGAATGCAGATTATTATATTGAGGCCTTATAGCCCTGCATGTGCTCATACTGCCATTGTACTTAGATATCTAATGAAGATATCACTGTTACTTCTCACTTCTGTTATTTTCTTATTATAACACTACTCCTCAGTTGTCTACAGTGGCATATTACACAAGAAACACTAACTGAACAGTATATGTAGCCAAAGTGAATAGGCCATGAGGCCTCTTATAATCTGCAGAGGAAGCCTATACTGGATACCAGGGTTTGGATATTTATTTGGGTTTTAGGGATATTATCAGCTTTAAATTGCTCAGCAAATGTTCAGTTGTTGCAGGTCCTTGAAGAAACATAAATCAACATTAAAATTAATTTTCAGCATTATAAAAACAACCAGCTATATCTATCTATATACGTACTATTCTATTTCCTTCAATAAATTCTGAAGGTCCTCAAAGGACATTAATGAACAAACTCATGAGAGATTATAATTTTACTAAAACCAGCTACTTCTTCCTTCATAGCTTACTATACCTATCTGTGTGTGTGTCTGATAGATAGATAGATAGATAGATAGATAGATAGATAGATAGATAGATAGATAGATAGATAGATAGATAGCTAGATAGATAGATTGATTGATATTTGAACAGATGAGGGGGGAATGGGGGATTTCACAGGAAGAGGTAATCTCTGAGATGGGGATTTGAAGGAGGGCTGTTGAGGAATAAGGGAAGGAAGTATCCAGAGAGAGATAGTGAAAAATACATGTGTCTGACCTCATGGGTTCGAAAAATGTGCTGACAATGAAAGGGATAAAATAGCTAACTTTCAAGCTCATATACATGGCACTAAACTTTTAAGATTTCCAATAACTAAGTATATTTATTTATTTATGCAACATCTGGGACCTTTGTTATCTCACTTTAAGTAGGGTTTTTTTCTGCCATGTCAGTTACTGCTACCTTAAAAAAAATCTATATAACACTAATTAATAGGTAGTTTTTCTTTTTTCAGATGGACAGATCACAGCAGCAAATTAATAGTAAGTGATTCTAGGTTAAGAATTGCTGGGTCTGTTCATGTTATATTCAATACATAACACATGTAATGGTTATTCACTTACTGAACTCTCCTGAATCTAACACTAAAACACCATATGAAGGTAAACTATATATGTTAAGTTTACATGTCACACTTGCTATCAGAAATCTATATTTTAATATTGTGTATTTTTTTGTATAAAATAATAACCCAGATGGGATAATTGATAGGTTCACATGACTCATTGCCATGGCAGCTGAAGAAGCTTGTTGAAAATATTTCTATTGATATTTTTATTATTGGGAGAATTTTGAAAACAAAGACATGTCTTCTAGCTACTGGAATAATTAAAAGTTTTTGCATAATATGTACATTAGTGAAAATGGCATGTTTAATATATCTAATGGTGTGGAAAAAGGAGGTCTAGAGTGTTTTGAGTTAGCGGGTGAGTGAAAAGGTTGATATTTGAGCTAATTTCTGATCATATTTATTTTATTTTTCAGAATTTAAAGATGATGCAAGGTAAGTAGATGCAAAATGTGATAGTCATAATTAAAACTCCAGATACCCATCTCATGTAAATTACTATTCCTTTACCCTGACATCAAAAAATCTTAAAGTAAATAGTAACTAGCGTTGCCACTCTACCCCACTGTAACACACAAAGCCTCTCACTAACTCACTGTGTAAACACAATAGAGTATAGTAATGAAGGAGACAAGCAGAGTTAGACCATAACATAAATATCCCCACTTATTATGTTTCTATAGGACTTATTTATCAAAGAGGTATAAAAATACAAGTCTGATTTTATAAACACCCCCAATAGACACCTAGAAAATGTATCTACAGAGCCCTATTCTTTTACTACAACATTGCCTTTCTTGTGTCACCTACTTCTTTAGCATATCACTTAATGACATATATTTGTTATTTGTTGTCCCTTTCAGATCCACTATGTTTCTATCACCTATATCACACACATCCTTCTAACATTTTAGCAAATAATTGGTTAACACAGGAAGAAATCCAAAAGAGGTTGGAAAAAATAAAGGTTAATAAAGCTCCAGGTCCTAATGGAAAACATCCAAGGGTACCGAGGGAACTGGGCTCTGTAATAGCCAAACCATTATATCTAATTTTTCAAGATTCACTTAACACAGAGTCTCTACCAGATGACTGGACGAAAGCAGAGGTGATACCTATATTTAGGAAGGGAGCAAAAGCAAATCCATGGAATTATAGACCAGTGAGCCTCACTTCTGTAGTGGGAAAGCTTTTAGAAGGGTCATATACAAGAATATGTCTATTTGAACAGGATTATAAGTAGGATTCAACATGGATTTATGAGGGATAGGTTATGTCAAACAAATCTAATTTGTTTCTATGAGAAGGTTAGTAGGAACCTCGATCAAGGCAACTCAGTGGATGTAGTCATTTTGGATTTTGTAAAGGCTTTTGATACAGTGCCACATGGGAGACTATTGTGCAAACTAAGAGATACAGTAATTGCATAACATTTCTGCCCATGGATCAAGAGCTGGTGTAAAGACAGAAAGCAAAGGGTTGTGGTAAATGGAACATACTCAGATAGAACTAATGTGGTAAGTGGGGTTCCTCAAGGTTCAGTATTAGGTCCTCTCTATTTTAACATATTTATTAATCACTTAAAAGTGGTACTGGAAAGTATTGTCTCCATTGTTGCTAATGACACGAAGTTGTGCAAGGTAATTAAATCAAATAATTATGTACTTTCCCTCCAAAGGGATTTACATAAATTTGAGGAATGGGCACCTAAATGGCAGATGAGATTTAATACAAATAAATGTAAAATTATGCATCTGGGAAGGAAAAACAGTTATGCAATTTATAATCTTAATGAAGCAAATATAGGGGTATCAGACATTAAAAGGGATTTGGGAGTACTTGTGGACAACCGCCTATGTAACAGTTCTTAATGCCAAGCAGCAGCTGCAAAGGCAAATAAAATATTGGCATGTATTAAGAAGGGTATAGAAGCAAGGAAAGCAAATAATATTCTGCCACTATACCAATCTCTAGTACACCCTCATTTAGAATATGGAATACAATTTTGGACACCACTTCATAAAAAGGACATTTTAGAGCTGGAAAAGGTACAGAGGAGGGCAACAAAACTAATAAGGGGAATGAAAGTTATGAAGAAAGGCTAACCAAATGAAACTTATTTTCTCTAGAAAAAAGGTGTCTAAGAGGAGATATGATTACCTTATATAAATACATCCAGGGTCAGTATAAAGATTTGTCAAGTGAGCTTTTGTGCCAAGAGGTTCTCAACTGACAAGAGGACATCCTTTGAGGTTAGAAGTAAAAATATTTCACCTTAAAGAAAGAAAAGGGTTCATCACAGTAAGGGTGGTAATCTGTGGAAATCTCTACCAAAGGAGGTGGTGACAGAGGATTCGATATATAACTTCAAAAGGGACTGGATTTATTCCTAATTAAAAAGGGCATTCAGTGTTATCCTGGATATTTAGAGAGAGAGGTTATTGATCCAGGGAGTAATCCAATCGCCAGTATCTAGGGTCAGGACTTTTTTTTTCTTTTAAGACGATTGGCTAAGTTTCAACTGTTTTTTTGTTTCTGTTTGCCTTCCTTTGGATCAATTATTTAACATCTAATCTGCATATTGCAGATCAGAGGAGATCTTAAAAGGTTGAACTTGATGGATTGAAAGATCTTTTTCAACCTCAATACTATGTAATTATGTAACTATGTATAGCAATTTCTTCATTCCCACATTTTGATGTGAATCTAACAAACATACATTAGTGCACAGAGTACATAGCTCTCTTTAATATGCATTATTACACTGAATGTTTGTGCTGTCTGAGTGTGAATATGTACAATGTTGTCCCTCGTCTGAGCACCAGATCTCACCCCCTGATAATGAAAAACTGTAAGTGATATTAATTAGGGGTAGCATTTTTTTGTTTTTAGATAATTACAAACATTGCTTATTTTCTGTATAGTAACTGTATACTTGTGTATCCTGTATTTTATATAGTGTGTTAATTTGATGCCTAGAAAAGGATTATTTTGCTTTTTTTATATTTAATATAAACCACGTTAAAATTTGTAAAATCATGACATTTGTTATTATTCTCTGTCATTTATATTGACTGAAATTTTCTATTTGTGTTACTTTTAGAAACACCAACTTAATTGAAAAATTTGAAATGGTGGTAAGTAGATCATGTTTGTGTGTCACGCATTACATTATTATATTAATGATATGGAAGGTTTGCTGCTTTTAATATTAAAATAAGCTTCCTAAGTGTTTTATTTTATTGCATATCTAAAAATAATTTGGAAAATCGAGGGGTGGGAGAGAAAGCGCAAGGATCTCTCCTGGTGCAGATTACTCCTATAATTTCAACTCTAGGTGAAATTCAGCTCAACCTGTTGTCCTCTCACCTGGCGGAACCTCAGAGGTATGAGGTATTAACAGAACATGTGTGGTACTTAGAGATTGGATCCTCAAGTCGTTATCCTGCTTCTCAAGGTTCCCTACTGCCCCTTCTGCTCATCAGTTCTCCGTTGTACTGTCAGTCAAATGACTCAGTATCTACTCTAGTTTAAACTAGCTATGTGAGGGCTAGGGTATCTTAGATACGCGTTGCCGCGAATCAGGGCAAGAAGCGAAAAAAAGGAGGACCGAACTACGTATATTATAAACAGATTTATTTGGCAAATTATAATATACGTAGTTTGGTCCTCCCTTTTTTCGCTTCTTGCCCTGGTTCACCGCAAGATGTATCGTAGATACTCCTAGCCCCCACATAGCTAGTTTAAACTTGAGTAGATACTGAGTCATTTGACAGTACACCTCTCTTTGTCCCGTCAAGTGAGAAAACAACAGGTTTCACCTAGACTTGAAATCATAGGAGTAATCTGCACCAGGAGATCCTTGCACTTTCTCTCCCACCCCTCGATTTTCCAGATCTACATTTGTGATACACCAGAGCTACCAGTGTATCCTTGAGAAGAAACAGATCACCACCAGCAGACCCTGTACTCACCATAACCGCAGAAAAGTTACACTGCGCCTTCAAGAGTCTTTTAATCAGGATTGGTAGATGTTTAATTTACGATTATAACTGTTACTTCACCTTTACATTCAGGCCTAATTCTATTGGTCGAATGTGGTATTTGAGACTAGTCACCTTATATCTTACTAGTTACACAACGTTAGTGTTATTGGTAAATCTGTGTTTCTGGATTAGCATTGATTGTCATCCGGGTATTTATTATAACAAGACTTGGTAACTAAGCGCTTGGGCCTCCATATTTGGAAATTAAATATTTACATCTAACTATTAGTCCTAAAAATAATTAGTTTTTACTCACTGAAATCTTAATCAATAAATAGTCTGTACAAATGTCTGTCCCTTGTATCTCATGCACACAGTGTCTCTATAGTACTAGATGTACTAGCCAATCACAGACTGTCCCAAGATTACATAGCATGCTGTTGGGAAAAAGCCTGTAAGTGGCTAGGACACATTCAGTGCTATGTATATATACATATAAGCCGCATTAAATTTGAAGCCTGTATGAGAATCATGAGCCCCGCAACAGCTGCAGACTTGAAATTTGGCCAAGTTACAGAGCTATTAAATTCAAGAAGGGCGCAAGTTACGGGCTTGAGACGAAATCCCATAAACCATTTGTCAAACATTGGATGCGCGGCTGTGAATGAGATCAATTAGTCAAACCCGTAGTTACAAATTTAGATGGAGTCAATGGAAACAGAGATCGGCAGAATTACGTCAAAAATGGAGGTAGGATTTCAAGGTCTTACGGGTTTCAATTACCAGTTACGGATGGAACCACATTCCAGAAACAATGCAATATTGATAAAGCCGTAAATATGATATTCTAGTCCATGCGAGTTCCATTATACTGTATGTATTAACATATTGATTGCCGGGATCTATATAACACGGAAATTACACATGAAATAAAGTATTTTATATTGACGATTTGCGCGCTTGAGAATGTTGTGCTATTAATTCTAATAACTAACATCACTTTTCCTTTTATTATAAGTACAGTAGTGTGTGTATATTTGCATTTACAGTGCTACGGATTGGACTTTAACTCACTAGCGGGTCCTCTATAGTACTGGTACCCTTTTTGGCTCAATTTGCGGGTTACGGGCTTGAACGCCAGTGAATTTGTTGCAATTTAATAGCGCGATTGTAACGTAACAGTTACGGGCTTGAAAGAACAAAGGATTTGCGGGCGCGCAGGTTGAATACTATTGTCCCATAGGGTTTTCTCGCCCCCTACCCCGCAAGTCGTCGGCAGGTTGCTTTACGGGGCCAATTTAATAGCCGCAATTCTTGCAGGTTACGTTACGGGCTGCCGTTTTCAACGTTGAGGGAATTTAATACTAATAGTATTGCTTATTTGTACTGGTATCTTATGTACTTACTCTGATAAACAGTTCACATCTCTTCCTTCTCTATTCCAGTTATCCAAATCAGACAGTCTAATGGAAAAGGTATGAGTCCCCCCCCCCCCATTAGTTACATAGTTACATAGTAATTAAGGTTGAAAGAAGACTTTCAGTCCATCAAGTTCAACCTGTTAAGATCTCCTCTGATGTGCAATATGCGGACTAGTTATTAATTCATTAGTTGTTAAATAAATATTAATAGTATAGTATTTGAGGATGAATAAAGAGTTAGTCCATCAAGTTCAACCTTTTTAGATCTCTATTGATCTTTTTAATATGTGGACTATTTATTATTAATTGTTAATTGATCCAGAGGAAGGCAAATAATAAGCAATAAAGATATCACTTTCCTTCATTTCTGCTGTTTTCTTATTACAAAAAGTACTTCTTCGTCATCTGCAGCCACCAACCTACACATCATTTCCATCAAATGAAACGCCAACTGAACAATATACCATAAGTAGCCAAACTACACTGCCCCTGAGGCCTGTGGGAGATTAATAGAGCAGCCACCATTGGAAGACAGTATTGACACTTCCATGTTTAGCGGATGGATATTCATGTCTTTAAGAAGGGCTAATCTGTCTGTTGGGGTAATTGTCTCTATAAAATATTTATTCCACTGATTCATTAATTGCTGTTCTTTTTCAGATACTTGGGTTACAGTCAAAGCTGAACAGTAAGTAGTCCTGGCTGAGGGATGTTGTTTCTGCCCTTGTTATATCAACATATTAATGTATAAAGGGTAAATATTGTAGTTCCAATTAATCTGAAATATAAAATTAGCAAAACTCAAAGGAACACTGTATTAAAGTTTTTTTTAAAGGCTTTCCTCCTGTGTAGTCGTAAAAGAATGTGTAGAATGCAGAAAGAATGAGACTATAGTTTATTATTATTTAAAAACCTTAAACTTAATTATTTTTAAGCTGTGTTATTTTTATTTCATGTGGCTCCATTTGCAGCCCTAATCAAGCACTGCATGTCCTCAGTTGTTGCTGGGTCAGGAGGCATCTTGGTAGATTTTGGGGTGGGTGCATGGTTGTACAAAGAGCTTCTTCTGGACTCTCTCACAGAACCTGGAGGAACTGGTGCCTTGTGCCACTCCAAAATATACATAGAGTCCTCCTCAGTGACTCAACAGCAAAGGAGGGCTTGAGGTGCTTCATCAGATCTCCAAATCTTTCATAAACAGATTTCATAGATCAATATTGGACATGGAGTTAGAGATGGGCTGAAAATATTCTGTGTGGTTTGTACTTATTGGGCTAAATATACACATTTTCATTCAAGTCAGTGGTGTTACCTTTAACACTAACAAATATACTAAACATAACTATCACAAATATGAGAGTATGTATTAATAATTATTATTGTACCAGCTGTTTATATTTATATTTGATCATTCTGGAGATATTCATGATTGTTTATGTGGGTCCTTTATGCTAATTTACTAATTTTCAGAGCAACTAATTCATATTTGGGAGCTACTTAATTGCATAAAAATACAGCAGATGCAAATGCTATTCATCTCAGGAATGATTAACTTTATAAATACATATTAGTACAATGTATCCTCAGATTCAGAAATTTTTTTAAAGAAAAAACAACTTGATTTTTAGGTGGAGTCCCTTTAAATGGTCAGTCTGATACATTAGCACATAGATTACTTTTAATTTAAGGACTCTATCTCTATTGGGCCTCATTTGTAACCATGTGTATTATATTTTACAGCCATGAAGGATGCCAGTAAAACGTAAGTTAATATGAAATGTATTTAAATATAATATATTTAATTAAAACCCCAATATACTTGTAGATTATCACCTCATGCACAGCATTGTCTCTGGCATCAATCTGTCATACACCAAACTGTAACAAGCATTGCTACTCTACCCCACGATAATACCAAATCCACCCTGGAGCACCCTACTTCCACACAATATAAAAATATAATGACTCTTTAGACCCTCCTGTTCTCTCCCCATGTACAACAGGACCAAATAGAGTATATAGCTCCATTACTAAGTGCATACAGTATTAATTATGAAGCTAATACTTAAATTAATGCATGTTTTTTGTCCATCTCTGTTTATAAATATATAAGATCTATAGACCACTTAAGCCTCTTTTTTCTATTTGTATATGCAGTAATTCCTCTATCCCATGCAATCATATGTGCTGTTTTATTTTTTTGCTACACTTTGAAACCTTAAACTCTCACCCTCTAAACCACATATCTTAGCAGTAATGCATCTTTCCTCACATCGGTACCAAGAGCTTTAAATTATTAATTGTGTTTATTTACAGACTGAACAAGGAGAGTGCAATCATCCTTAATTTACAAATTCATGACATGGTAAGAAGGATATATGACATGATAAGAAGACCACTTCTAGGGCAGTGGATGGGCTGTTCTCTGGAGGGCCGGTGTAGATGATCAGACACATCTGTAGAGCTTTTGAATAGGACAATACATGCCCCAAAGAAATTAACTCTAACTGCACTTCAGAAGGTGACCCAGCCTCAAAAAAGACTCACCTCCAAGTCCACTACCAAAACAGAGGGTTCTTTGATACTCCTTGATGCTCCCTGTTATTCTGGAGACATGTAGAAGGCAGTGGTCACGGTGGAGCTTATCTGGGATCCTGTTTCTTGGACATTTAGACCTGTTGTCACTTTCACCCAGTGTAGAAAACAAAGAGATGGTGCTTGTAAGTGAATGGAAGACAGCAGGTGGAGTATTGAAGGTTTGTGAGAAAGGGGGTATATCAAAAAATGAAAAGACATAAAAGTGATAGAGGGCAAGAGAGAAGAAAATGTTTCAACCAAAGGAAGATTTAAAGATAATTACCTGCAGGGAGTGAGAGGAAGGGAAGAGTAATGATGTTGACAGAAGGAGGGATATTGAATGTGAATGTTAAAAGGTTAGAAGGGATAGACCTCAGGGACAATATTATAGTTAGCTTCCCCCCATCCCATCTTCCCCCACCCTCTTTTCCTTTCTTTCTCTTTTCTATCTTTTCTTTTAATTTGTACTGGCATAATATGACAAAAGTAATTGTAATTAATGCAAAAAATCTAAAAAAAAAAATGGGAAAAATAGACACAATCATTTTATGATCTAATTTGAATACAATATAGGTTGTTTTTGTAGTGTACACCTTACTCTGTTATTACTTTTATTCCCATTAATAAAAACTAGTAGAGTAAAGTAGAGTAGAGTAGAGTAAAAAGAATATTAGGTAGATGAGTGAAGAAGTTTAAATATGGGGAAAGAATAACAGGATATGGAGAAAAAAAACAGATATAGGGAGGAAAACAATGGTGGGTAAAGAAATACAAAAATAGATAAGATAATGAAAGTTAGTAGATGAGAAATAATGGAAATATAAAGGAAATGATATAGATGGGAGAAAAAATAAAGTTGAAGAAAGAGAAAATGAAATCTGAGGGGAAAGGAAAAGGAGAAAGAAAAAGAGATAGGGACAGGAGAACAAAAGGACAAAATTAAGTAAATAATAAGAAGGAAACAGTTGAAGGAAGATGGGATTGAGTGAGAGAAGGGAGTCAATTGAGCGGGAAAGAGCCAATCAACTAATTAAGGGACCACTGCACAATGAAACAAAAATATAATATTTGAAAACTTTGACTAAATGCATAAATAAACAGGAGAAAAGTCACACAGCTTGTTTTTAATAATAAAAAAGAAATGTGGATGCCTCTTCAGAACCTTGGATGGATCCATGATGCATTGGTGGAAGTTGTGTGTTAGAGGAATGTAGTTGTGGTGGAGTTTACGTCTCTAGAGTTGTGGTTCCATCCTTTGGTGCAACTTCCTGCTTCTGGTCCAGTATGAGGAAGGGGTGTGGAGTCAATTTTAATGTTATCCAGTTATCAAATAAAGATTACGGACTGCTGCCTTTCCCTCCTCCCCAACCTTACCCTTCACTGATAACTAAAAATACAATTTACTCAGGATCCATCTCTCATGATATGAAGTTACCAAAAAAAATGAATTCCTATACTTCTAAACTCCTTTAAAAAATCAGATTTTCCCCAAAATGTTTTAATTCTATTCTAATATTGTTAGTGTGGTACATTCATGACAAACAAGTGTGATAGAAAGCACAAATCCGTGATATCTGACTTTATGAAATATATGACAGCTTAATAATGAACATTTCTGTTTGCTTTGTTTTGTAGGAAAACTTTATTTACAACCGTCTCTCTGCTAGTAAGTATCTAGACTGGAAATAATGATTCTGTCACAAAGTTATATTTAACAATCTAAGGTAGAGTCATACGGAGCAGTATTTTATATTGTTGGCGCTGTTCATATGAAGTAATGTTAAAATGGGAAGCTATTGGTGGTTGCCTACATCATGCAATAGCATATCTATAGGTTAGTTAACAAGGTTCATATAGTGAAGTTACTGAGAGAGGTTATATGGAACAATAAGTCAAGTTATAGTGGGAGGTTATAAATATGAATCAATACAGGAGTTATACAGACAGATTGTATGAAGCAATTGATGAAGTTACTAGGAGCGATATGAAAAAGGAAAAAATATATAATTATTATATGAATAGATTATGTGATATTTTAGGATTTAATAGGACTGTTTATATGAAGATATACAAAGAGTGGATTATTTGATTTTTTTGTTTTATAGATTAACAATGGGATTACATATGGTGATTTCATACACTGAAATCTACTTAGTTTATTTATTGCCTCTTATTTTATTCCTTTCAGTTACCAACAGCATTAATGATGTCTGGTGAGTTGGAACGGCAGAACTAATGCTACATACCCTGTCTGATATAAAATCCCCCCTGTGTCTGAACATACATTATTCCTTGTGATAACTGTCACACAGACTTATCTAACAAGTCTAAATGTCACATGGACTCCTCTATCTACCCTGTCGCATCAACTCCTACCTCCAGATACACACTAATCCTACTGTGCAGACACTTTGTCTCCATTGGTTCTTCATTTTCTATTTTTTTTATGTATAATCACACAGAGACTATTACTTCTTAAAAACAACCATACAAGTCCTAATCTTACTGTGCAGACACATGGGGGACCTCTCCCTTTCTCTCCAACTCTGACCATACAATGATTTTTTTATCTCTAGTTTCTCATAATATTTTTTCATTTTTCCTCTATTCACAGTGACATTTATGATATCCTTAGGTGAGTATTAATATACAAATCTATTTTATTGCTATAAGAGGTTCCCCCACTATTGGGACTCAGCGATGAATGATCAGGGTAGTGAGATCATCATGCTTCTAGAAAATAAAAGGTGCAAATTTCTCTCTTTTCTGAACATATTTTTCTTTGGTTAAATGGATTAATGGCCTAATTCAATTGCAAGGCTGCAACTAACGGTATACAGGCCGTATGTCTGCGGGCTTGCTGCAGGCTTGAAGCTACAATTACGGAGCAATTAAATTGAACAGGCCCGCAAGTTGTGGACCGGAAGCCGGAACCGTAAACCATGCAGTCGTAGATAGCATTTCAGAGCGCGAACATGATCAACTAAGCAAGGCCGTAATTACCCATTTAGAGACAGCCAATAGAAGATGAGACCGTCATCATTACGGCAATATAAGATGGAGATTATATGTCAACCAATTAGCGTTTAAAGGTCTGATATGTGATTGGACTTGCAAACCGGCAAAATGCAAAATAATAAAAATTAATACCAATACTGTTCTAGTCCATATGGGTGGACTGTTATGTATTAACTCTTTGATCCCCAAGATCGATATAACCTCAAAATGAAACATAAAAATAAAGGATTTTGTATTGCCAATGTGCGAGCTTGAGACTGTTCTGCAACTAATCCTAAGGTCTTTCATCGCTTTCCTGTCATTTACAGTGCAGTATTGATTTTTTATTTGCATTTACAGTGCTACGGACATGTCTTTAACCATCTGGTACCCGTAGGATTTTCTACTTCATTTGCCATTTACGGTTGTGAAAACATTTGCGGGCTTGCAGAATTGTAGCAATTGAATAGAGATTGGCGATTTTAGCAATTGTAACTCTTGCGGACATGAAAGATTAAAGGCAAAGATGGGGGGCGTAAGTTATGGTTGTAAAAACTGCAGGGATTTTAAGCCAGTAACCCGTAGATCGTTTGTGGCTCATAAAAGACACCAATTGAATAGCAAATTAATTTACGGGCTACATTACGGGCTCTCGTAAGCAACAATTTCTCAATTGAATGAGACTCAAAGTATCCAATCCTTGAAGAGCAGTGATGTGATTAATGGAGGAGTGATTATCTTGTAGATAAACCCTCTCTTCTTACTTATCCATATTTTTCTGGCGTTTGCTGTACCCTTATCCATGTTTCCACATTACGGACAGTCTCTATTTTGGTTCATGTTCACTTTTTGCTTTTTTCACTTTTTAAGTCTCTCTAATCTCTGATATCCTATTTTTTTCATGTCTTCTATTTTTTAGACACTTGTTTGATTCCACATTGGCTAATAAATAACATATGAACAATATGTTTCAGCTGCTCTGGTTTATGACTGAATGTCTGTACTGTCAGAGTGTGACTATGTGCAATGTTAGTTATTGACTTGTCTGAGCTTCTGACCACACTCCCTGATAATGATCTGGATTTATTTTCAGATCTGGACAGCAGGACATCAGAAGCGTTGTCCCAGATTCCTCAGTGCCACAGTACGTAATACTAATGTTGGGTGAAATGTTATTGTTTAAATAGTAAAATAACTACAGACTTTGTATGAATTTTTAAATCATAATAATTTAATATCAAGCTCAGATATACAGATCTGTGATTGCCGGCATTTGCTTTCTGTATTCTGTGCAGGTCAAAGTGTGACTATGTGCTATGTGGTTATTGACTGTTGTCTGATCACACAATGTTTATTTTTTATGTTTGAACAGTTAGTATTATTATTATTATTATTATTATTTATGTTATTGTGTATTGTTCCCTTACTCATATGTTTTATATATTCTATAATTTGTTAGTAGGAAGGTAATATTTACTCTATTACTATTAATCATCTGGATATTCCTCATTATCACAACAATCACACACTATAAATATTTCACATCAGATATTTTAGCATTCATGGCATGTAACTTATTTATCTGTCCCTATATTTTTTTATTGGGTAAAGGTCTCTCTTTGTGTTAATTTCAGAAAAAACATACTTATCGGTGCTGAGAAGGAGGAGGAAGTTGAAAATGTAGTAAGTAGCTTGTGTTTAATGGCTCTTCTAATTATAGATATAGGGGGTGTTGTGTGTCTGTGTAGAGTTGTGTGTCTGACACAGTCATTGCTGTTTAGACATAACATTGTGTATTTTTCTGTTGTGTTTGCTACAATAAATACTTCACATCTCTTCTTTCTTTGAGATGTCAGATGAGCATATTAACCAAATGGTACAGTTATTCTCTGTATATTAAAATAACTACAAACACTTTATTTCCATATTAAATATGATATAAACTTTGATGTAACGTGAAAAAGATTTGAGGGTTGTAGCCTTTCATATATAATAATGTGTCAGGGATAACATAATAATTATTTTGTAACTGTGTAATAAGAACAGTGAGGCATACGTGATATTTATATTTACTAATTAACAAAATAACAAGGCAAGAATATTATATTAGGCCTCTCGATCCGTAATTGTGTTTTTAGCACAAGCCTTTGTAGTCTTAAACTCATACTCATTACACTTCGTTAACCAATAAATATTTCACTGTTACTTCACTTCAGTTATTTTCAAATGACAAACATATTTATCCATTGTCTATGGCCACCTACCTACAATGTATTTCCACCAAATAAAATAGTATATTTAGCTAAAATAACTTACCCCCTAAGGATTTGTTTGAGCAGCTACGATTAGAAGCTAGTATTGGGATTTTCATGTATAGTTGATGGATATTGACAACCTTAAGGGCAGATAATATGGACATGGCGAGTTTCCATAAAAATGAATAGGGCTAATTAATTAATTGCTGTTCTTTTGTAGACTGTATTGGAAGAACAGATTAACAGTAAGTATTTCTGGGTTGTGAGGTGTATATAACATTCATTGCATATAATAGATATTACCATACAGTACTCTCTTGAATATAACTGTAACACCATACTGACACATACCACATATATTATTTTTCAATGTCACATGAACATTATTATCTTTTCTTTTACAAAGTGCATTTCATAACTTTGCAGTAATAAGCACCAGTATAAACAACTTTTTTTCAATTTATTGTGATTAAAAACATTGATCTTTTGTGAGAAAATGTAAACCGAAAATAGCTGGTGTTCACTCAAGACAATGAGTCTGGAATTCCTCCCAAATTTTATAAACAGTGTCCGAGTATGGAACCCATTTCACTACAGCCATCTAGTAACTGCAGAGCTTTTGTGGCAGAGTGTAGCAATAAATAAATAATATAATTATGTTTGTATGTATCAGAATCAACAGAGCAACTGGATTTGGGAAACCACTTGGCTGTAAGACATTTTTTTGCTCCCAACTTTTTTAGTTTTCTCACACAAGATCAGCTTTCCTTAAATCACAATAAATTGAAAAGTATTTATACTGATTATTACTACTTTAGCTTTATAGGTGCTGGACCATTACTGGTGGATCATTGATGGGCTGATTGGCTTTTACAAAATATAATGCAATAGTTAGTCATTTTTTTCATTTTGGGACTCAAGAAAAAAAATTATATACATTTGTTTTATTATCTTCACTTTTTTTATTTTATTTATTTATTTATTTATTTTCACAAAAAAAAATAGACATACAAAAAGGATGAGTAGGCAATGTATCCATGTCGTCAGAGATTCCACTATAAATTGTAGATTACATTATACAATAATTGCAAATCATTATACTGTGTTTCCAAAAGAATAACATTGGCAAAATTAACCAACAATAACATATAAATCTTAAATAAATATTGGGACACAGAACAAGGAGTCAAAACCAGACATACCATGCAGGATAGGATATGGCAAGAACCTGAATTCCTTTACTTTTCAATATTCATAAATGTGTGCCATAGGTCTCACTAATCCAAAATTCCTTCCAAAGCACCCATATCATAGAAATCATTATCTAAGTAAAAAATGTTTTTCATAGCTATTGTTATTTCCTTCCATGTTGGAATCCGAGATTGCTTCCAGTTACCTGCTAGATGCCATTTAGCTATAGTGACCACTTGGAGAGGCAACACTTTCATCTTTAATTTTATTCTGTTTGCCTTTCTCTGGATTAATTAATTAATAATAAAAAATAAATAAAAAATAGTTGATTAATAATGAATTAACAATTAATAACTAATTAATAACTAATCCTTATATTGCAGATTAGAGGAGATCTTAAAAGGTTGAACTTGATGGACTGAAAGTCTTTTTTCAACCTTAATTACTATGTAACTATGTAACTATGTAACATATTCGGGAGGATATGCAATAGAGTGATCTCTGGGGATGGCTTAATATTTAGTTTAAATATACTAGAAATTTTCATAAAGCATTTGTCCCAGCAACCTTGTATACTATTGCATTCCCACCAGTTATGAAAGAACGTTCCTTTCTTACTACATCCTTTCAAGCAAATTTTCATCATTAGAATTATATGAAAGCGTAACTAATTTGTAATCTAATCAAAACTTTAAAGTAAACCTTTCTAAAATGTATATATTTTATAGTTTTGTTTGTAAGTCCTAAAGTCCTAAACCAAGTTTCTATTGGCCAAGTTTGCCCAATGTCTTTTTCCCAAATTATCATTTTGGACTTTTTTCCTCCATCCAATATGCATTTCAAAATATCAAAACATCTTGATATTAGATGTTTATTTTGGGCGCTATGCAAATGTTCAAAAACAGTTGATTTTATTACCTTCTCTTAATTGCCTATTTAATGATTTGTCAGTTATATACAGCGCATCTATATAACAGTCCAATTTAGGAGCACAGTGACCTACTGATTGACATGTGTAATGGGATTATTAGTCAGTCACATGTAAGAGCAAACTGAACTTGAGTATTTAGGGTATATAGATGGGGGAAAGGTAGATATTGAGGCTCCTTTGTGATCATATCTATTTTATTCTGCAGTCCATATTCAGCAAAAAGCTTGGTAAGTAGAGACAAAATGTTTTAACTTTATAATTACACCCCCAGTGTTACTACTTATATCCATCTCATGCAAATTACTGTCCCTCCTATATCACTATATCCTACAGCAAATTGTTACTGGCATTGCCATTCTTTCCCACTGTAACCCACACTGCCACAATATTCATAATCTCTGCTGTCTTTGTGTAAATCCATAGAGTGTCTACACTGTCTGTGCAAATCCTGCTCCACCAACCATGGCCAAAAAAGATGGCTTAGTTCTAGATGCTCAATTTTTTTCCTTTTTTTTCACAGCAATCTCTATGAAGAACCTATGTGAGTATCTTTATTGCTATCCACACTCATAGGACTGGTACAAATCTGTGAACGCTCCCTGATATCCTCATTTGTATCATGACATAGGAGCAACCAACCTGTCTCTGAGCCCTACTTGTCTTGATTATAGGGAAAATACATACATATCTGAAATGTTTTTGATTATTATTTTTATTGCTTGCGACTTGCCCGTAAAAAATGATAGCATAACATTTTCACACAATGTGAGCCTCGCTATGCACGGCTTCTCTCTCTCCTTCCCTTGTTCTTTGTCCTCTCCCTCCCACTTCTCTCCTTCTCTGTGATCCTTGCAATGAGCGCCTTCAGCACCCTTTGCATGCCTCATAATGAACGCCCTTGGTGCCCATTGAGGGCTCTTCCCCCTTCTCTCCCCCTGTCTCTTTGCCCCAGTCTCCCACCCCTGTGTCTCTTTCCCTCATCTCCCTATCATGTTTCTTTGTCCCCCTCTCCCCCCTCTCCCTCCCCTGTGTCTCTTTACCCCTCTCTCCCTCCCCTGTGTCTCTCCACCTTCTCCCTCCCCTTTGACTCTCCCCCCTTCTCCCTCCCCTTTGTCTCCCCCCTCCCCTGTGCCTCTTCCCCCTCCCCCTTCTCCCTCCATTGTCTCTCTTTGCTTCCCTCTCCCTTTGTCTCATTTGCCGTTTATGGGTGTGAAAATATTTGCAGACTTAGAGAAATTGATTTGCATGCCAGGCTGTTATTTACAGGTTTAACCGTCGCCATTTTTTTTAAGCCAGTAACTCGAAAGCTGTTCAGAGCCCACAAAAAGACCCCAATTGAATAGCAAATTAGCTTTCAACCCCTCCTTTACCTTGTGAGCCGAGAGGGAGACAGGCGAGGGACGCAATCGGCTCTCATTGCGAGCCTCTCAGCCCCCTCTACCTTGCGGGCCTCGCAATGAGCTCCTTCAACACTCATTGCAAGCCTCACCCCCACCCCTCTACCTTTCGGGCCTCATGATGAGCGCCATTGACAGCATGTGCAAGCCTATAGCTTTGCGAGCATTACACACAAACTCGCAGTTACTATAACTATATATATCATAAAAAAAACTTTCAGATCTCCAATCTTTCTTTTTTCACTTTTTGCTTTTCTTCCACTTTTTCTACTCCTATCTTCTTCTGATATTCACCATCTGTTTTCACCTCTCTTTTTCTGTCTTCCATTTCCTACAGACCTATATTTGAAATGTTCAGTCCAAAGGCCCCATAAAAATCTTTGACACAGGAAGTTACCGTGCATATTGCACCACAACTTAGTAATGTACCTATCAAAGTCACTCAGATTTACCTTGCTGCATGAACCCACTGCTGAATAGGCAAAAATTATGAGTTTTTGCAAGTCATGGTGACAAATTTAAACTGTCTGTCTGTATCAGTCTGTCTATCACACAGTCACAAGTGTGCACTCAAACACACTCTTAATACACACAGAGACTCACATTCACATACAATGTTGGTCACTGACGGTTGTCTGATCACACTCCTGATAACAATTTACATTTATTTTCAGATCTGAGCATCTGAATGAGACAGTTATGGTGACCTGTCCCATTTAAATTCCCCCCCAAGCCATCAAATTATCATTCAATATGGCTATACACAATTAACATACTATACATAAGCCCCTTTTTCCTACCTAAACTTACACATTATAATGCCTCCGAAAATGATTCAAACATAAGCTCTGATGCTAAAAATACTACAACACCTCAATATAGATGGATATAAGTCTTGATGTTTTATATCCAACACAATTGAGGGGTTACAAAAGTGCATCAAATATCACATAAATCTAAGGATCCCATGGATCCTTTCCTAATACTGCTACCTCCTATGAGGCTCGGATTCCCCAGGGTTTTTCCATTTACAGTACCATTAATGGGGGAACCCCAGGGATTCCTCCATCTCACACTGAAAGAGTGAGAGGTCCTCCTGTGTGTCGAGGACCCTCATTGCACATGGCACATTACGGGTTATTTGTGGTTTACAATGGGGGTGTAAATTGACCATCATGATATAGGGTATTTTAGATTACCACTGAGGTCCTTTAGGGACTCCCAATGTACCAAGGAGTTAAATCGCAATACCATGGGGGTCTATGTAGTCCTTTAAGGATTCCCATTATATAGGGTTAATTTTTATATCCCATAGAGATCCTTAAAGACTTTTGTGGCAAGGGTTAAATAGACAAGCCACATAGGCCTTTTAAGGACATAGGTGACATTGTATATATTTTAGGGGGTTCATTTTACTTGTCACGGACCTTTCAGGACCTCTGGGGCATAGAGAGTTAACTTTAGGCATCATTCTATCCACCTTTTACATTAACCACTCATTAAGGTTCACTAGTTGGGCCCTATAATATTAATTTAACCCTTGATCCATTTGCTGGTTGCATCATTAATTGTTTTTCTATTTTCCTTTTATGCACCCAGTATTAATCAGTATTAAGCGCTTCTCGATCACGAATTTGTTGTGGTGAAGGGGCTTGTATATTGCAGTGAAGCTATGTATACTAAGATGGGCAGGTCATAGCAGAGAGGTCAGACAAATTGTGGTCCACTGGAGAAGGGACTGGCAACCTACTTCAGTATCTTTGCCAAGATAACCTTATGGAGAAACATGACCAGAGGCATAATGATAGTTGTGCCTGACATGTTGTAGTCCATAAGATCATGGAGAGTTGGACATGACTGAATGACTAAACAACAAAAATAAAAGCAATCACTCTAACCTGTAATGTGCATTTATTTTCAGGTCTGACATGGGAATCTCTGTATCACCTGAGTTAGTTAAAACAATTATGTTGGGTGGTTCTTGTTATTATGGATTGTTTTTTTGCTCTCTTTTTATTTATCCAGTATTTATAACTGTGCTTTTTTTCAGGTCTGACATGGGATGCTCTGTTTCACCTGAGTAAGTTATAAGAAATATGGTGGTTTGCTCTTCACATCCACTCATTTTGGAAAGGATTGTATACTTTGTTGAAATTACTATTATTTAAAATAAATTGTGTGGCAAATTAATAATTACTATTAGTGGTACAGACTATGAATACATCAATTAAGACCACAGAGTAAGAACATAAGAACCAACAAATAAAACAGAAATCCAAATTGGAAGAGAGAAGATTTTATAGAAAGACAGAGATTTCAGCAGAGACATATTGGGGGATTTTAAGATAGCTCCATGTTAGCCTAGACTATCATCACTAATTGTTCATGTCTGCTGAATGGGGCAGTGTATATAAAGAGGTACTAGAAATGTATCAGTAGAAATTAATCCTTATCATATAGTGGATTCTCTCATGAATATGTCCAATTTTGGTCCTACAATATTTATTCAATCCCTCAATTCCTCGCTAGTTACATCATTAATTAATTTTCTATTCTCATTTTATTTGCCTTAACATGTCATGTATTTATTTTCAGGTTCGAAATAGTCAAATATATTTCAGCTGCATCAACTCCGTAAGTGAATGTGTCTTGGTGGCTGCTGTTATTCAATAATCCTTTTAATAATCCTGAAATCTCTATTATTAAACATAAACTTTGAGATATCATTGAATTCATAATATAAATGAGGATAACTTTGGAAGAAAGCAGAAGGGTCTTGACAAAGACCATAGACAGAAAAATGAAAGACATTCCTGACAAATTTACAAGAAATCCAGTAATTATACCAGAAGATTAAGGTTGGATATCAGATTTGCCCCCACTTCATCAGCCTATCATCACCACCTTCCCGAGCCTGTTAATATTCTTGTTTTTGCTAAATTAGAACATCATCTTTACTCTAATAGTTTTTTATTCTTGCTAATCCATCTGATTGCTCCATCATTTTTATTGCTCTGAAAACTGCCTTCTGCTAGAGAATAGAATAACAACCAGATAGAGAGAGAATAGAAAAGAGATGAAACTAACGGAGGGCCCAGAAAGTTTAGAGAATAACCAGAAAACTTGAATACTGACATGGTTACTGAAACTAAACTAGAAAAACCAAAAGGATTGTGGAATAACAAACTAGCTCTCATGTTGTCTTCTTTCTCTCCCACTCAGTTTCTCTCATCATCTTCCCCTATAATTTGAGTCACCATTTTCCCATGTTTCTCTTTCCTGTCCCTCACCTGTATCATTCTCTTTGCTGACTCTTGGCTTCCAACACTTGATCTTCTATTCCCAATCTTTCTAAACATTAAACAATAATGTGGAGAAAAGATCACTGCAACATAATAAGACAGTATTTAAAATTATTCATTTATAGAAAAATTAGCCAAGGCTTTTGGCCATCAACATGGAGACGAGTAAAAAAGGTGTTTACAAAGAAAAGAGGAAAGTATGAGTAAGTAGTCATGAAGGAGAAACTGGAAACCTTCTTAAAGAGATACATTTCATGAGTGAAGATGAGAGTGTTTGAAGCAAAGCTGAGTGACCTCTAGGGAAACTGAGAGATTGTGGAAAGCGTAAAGAGAGTTGAGGGAAAGAGGAGAAGAAAAGGTGGTGAGAGATTGTAATTGATGGTAAATTTAAAATACTTTGTTTTCCTTTTTTTAATGGCAGTAAACTGAAAGAAGAGAGCACCTTCTAGCAGGTAAAAGTTTCCTTTTTGTATCTTGATTGATAGACTGTCTTCTGAGACTCTAGTATTGTGGACTTGCTAACTGTGGAGTTGTGTACCCAGGAGAAGGGGGTGGGGGGTGCAGCAGGATTTATTACAACTTGCAAAGACTCAATCACATACTGTATCTGGGTACACATACACTGTCTTGAGATCTCATCAGTACATTGTTAGATAGTTACATAGTAATTGAGGTTGAAAAAATATTTTTAGCCCATTAAGTTCAACCTTTTAAGATTTCCTTTGATCTGCAATATGCTGATTAGTTGTTAATTGATCCATAGGAAGGCAAAAAGAAAAAAAAAAGTGAAGCTTAGCCAATCATCTCAAAAGGGGAAACAAAATAATTCCTTCCTGACCCAAGATACTGGTGATTGGATTCCTCCCTGGATCAATACTCTCTCTAATTAACCAGGATAAACCTGAATACCCTTTTTAATTAAAAATATGTGTAGAACCCTTTTCTTTCTTTAAGGTGGAATCCTTTTTATTTCTAACCTCAAATGATGTCCTCTTGTGAACTGAAAACCTCTTGGCACAACAAGGTTACTTGACAAAGCTTTATACTGACCCTGGATGTATTTATATAATGTAATCTTAACTCCTCTTAGACACCTTTTATCTAGAGAGAATACGTTTAATTTGGTTAGTCTTTCTTCATAACTTAGCCCCTCCGTTCCCCTTATTAGTTTTGTAGCCCTTCTCTGTTTCCAGATCTAAAATGTCATTTTTATGAAGTGGTGCCCAAAAGTGTACTCCATACTCCAAATGAGGATGTACTAGGGATTTGTATTGTGGCAGAATTATATTTGCTTCCCTTGCTTCAATGCCCTTTAATACGTGCTAATATTTTATTTACCTTTGCAGCTGCTGCTTGGCATTGAGCACTATTATCTACGCGGTTGTTTACAAGTACTCCCGAATCCATTTCAATATCAGAAACCCCTAGATTTGCTCCATTAAAATTATAAATTGCATGGCTATTTTCCTTCGCAGATGCATAACTTTACATTTATTCATTTTAAATCACATCTGCCATTTAGATGCCCATTTCTCTAATTTATGTAAATCCCTTTGGAGGGAAAGTACGTACATCATTATCTGATGTAACTACCTTGCACAACTTCATGACATCAGCAAAAATGGAGACACTACTTTCCAGACCCACTTCAAAGACATTAATATATAGTTAAAAAAGTAGAGGACCTAATACTGAACCCTGAGGAACCCCACTTACCACATTAGTCCAATCCGAATATGTTCCATTTACCACAACCCTTTGCTTCCTATCTTTAAGTAAGCTTTTGATCCATGAGCAGATATTTACTGCTATTCATGTATCCCATAGTTTGCACAATAGTCTTCCACATGGCACTGTCTCAAACTCCTTTGTAAAATCCAAAAAGATTACTGTATCAATCCATGAGCAAATATTTACTGCAATTCCTTTATCTTTTAGTTTGCACAATATTCTCCCATGTGGCACTGTATCAAAAGCCTTTGCAAAATCCAAAAAGACTACATCCACTGAGTTGCCTTGATCCAGGTTCCTACTAACCTCCTCATAGAAATGAATCAGATTTGTTTGACATGACCTATCCCTCATAAATCCATGTTGACTCCTACTTATAATCCTGTTCAAAAAGACATATCACATATATAGTTGTGAGCGTACAAGTTGTTGCTAACGCTTGCGGGCTCGCGTAGCGAGGGCCGCGGGCGAGGGCCTCAGTTGTTGGCATGGAGCACCGATGGCGCTCCTTGCCAGCAAATGCGACCCTCGCAAACTTTACGTTGTAACGCAAACAACACGACACACCAACTGCGACCCTCGCAAAGTTTACCTCGCAACGCAAACAACATACGACACACGTTAACACTCAAAATCGGCAGCAACTCGCGAACATGAAAAAAATCAAAACACAATAAATACACACAGCACATACATAAAAAGCTTACCTACAGCAAGAGGGAGCATCCAGGACCTCAAAAAAGCAACTTACACCTTCATTTAACTAAAAATAAAAGAGTTTAGACACTAAGAAATTCTGTAAGCGAGAGAAAAAATTGCTGCCGAACACTCAAAACACCACAAGAAACTCGCAAAACACCACAAAACAGCTACGGATATTCCACTAAGACGCATACCACACATTACCCGCCATTTTACGACAATGCGGAAGTACACAACTACGCTAACGGTTTGGTCTCGTGCATGCACACAATTACACTGCACACATTCTGCACGCTTACACAGCAGCTCCACACCACTAATGCTGCAGCAACATCAAAACAGATTGCAGCTCTTCAACACAATGCTTCAAAATACGTAAAGTATATTCATTTATTAATGCATTATAGATTTCAACATTATACACCAAACAGAATTAGCTACCTTACAATTTCATTGCCGTCATTTTTTGACTGGCAATTCTCTAGTTCTTGTATATTATCCCTTATTAACCCTTCTAAAAGCTTCCCCACTACAGAAGTAAGGCTCACTGGTCTATAATTCCCCAGATTTGCTCTTGCTCCCTTTTTAAATATTGGTATCACATCAGCTTTTCTCAAGTCATCTGGTAGAGACCCTGTGTTGAGTGAATCTTGAAAAATTAAATATAATGGTTTGGCTATTACAGAACCCAGTTCCCTTAGTATCCTTGGATATATTCCATCAGGACCCGAGGATTTATTAACATGTATTTTTTCCAACCTCTTTTGGATTACTTCCTGTGTTAACCAATTATTTGGCAAAGGTAGTGTAGCCCCATTATGTTGCCGTGTCCCAACCAGTGGTACCTCACTTGTGTATACCAAAGAAAATAACCAATTTAGCTCATCTGCCTTTTCATGGTCACTAATTTATCAGATGACCTGTTTCACATTGTAATGTTTCTATAGCTAACTCAAGGGCTAACTTACGCTTCAAAACACACCACAAGTAACCAATGCTGTCATTCCATGGCATGAATAACCTTTGCCGACAATGGATACCGGATATATTTTGGTCATATTATGCTGTGTTAAAAGCTGGTACACTCTCTGATCAGCCTACACACATACAATGGACTGATGCAGGGCATACTGACTATGCCTTGGTCTGAGCTCCTGCCTTTGGTTTAATAGATTACAAACTACCCTTAACCTTGTATTTCTCTGAAAAGTATAGCACAGCTAATGGTATTTTGACACAAAACATGGCTCTGACCTATGGCTTATTGCATACTAGCTGCATAAGGTCAATTTTTTTATTAGATGAAATTCTTGGCCCTGCAACCAACCCTGCTACTCTTGCCCCATTAATGCCCACAGATGATGCAGATACACATATATACTGATTGTGGAGACAGTTACTTCTCCACACCTTGATCTGCAGCAAATCCCTATCTCTAATGCAGACATGGAACGGTTTACTTATGGTTCCTCTTCTATAGTTTCTGATTCAGACAGCCAAACAGGGTATGCTGTTGTGAGCCTCCATGCTTGCATTGAGTCAGTGGTCCTATCACCAGGTAGCTCTGTACGGGCTGCAGAATTCTTTGCACTCAGTTCTTATTCTGGCCCAGGACCAGTCTGCCAACCACTAGACTGACTCTAGCTATGCTTTTGGGGTATGCTATGCTTTTAATAAATGTATCAACTCAGAGGAATCCTCGCCTCAGCAGGAAAATCAGTACAGCATGATACACTCAGGAAAAATGTGCTCACTACCTTACTATTACCATCTCATGCAGCTTTTTTTAAATGGGAAGCCCTTAAAAATGTGTAAGACCACAATTCGAGGGTCAATGCCCTGGCTGATGCCTGTGCCAAACATGCCATGTTACACTTCACACTTATGTCCCACAGTTTGTACAATCCATTACACCTACTAACAATCATTCTTACGTCATCCACCTACAACACACAGCACCAGATACAGAAAGTAAATTCTGGCAGGCTACAAACTGCACATAGGACCCTGAAACTCAACTTTGGCACAGCCCTGATAGTAGCCTTTGACGCCTCACATTTTGGAAAACAGGCAGATACTTGCTATAGGACATCCAAAAATTACCAGGAATCACTACTGCCATCACACGATTCTCTCAATCATGCTTCATCTGTGCACAAACAAATAAAACACCTCACAAACTTAAACATGATCATCTTTCACATGCAACGGACCCCGTTTTGCATTTAGAGATAGATTTTACACACATGCCCCTATGCATAGGACACAAATACTGTGTATAATTGTCATTGTGGATATTTTATCAAAATGGATGAAGCATACCCTTGTAGCACTGTAGTGAAATATAAAATACCCAGATTTGGAGTCTCAGCATCCATTAATAATGACGGGGAAATTCACTTAACAGGTCACAGTGTAAGTAGTAAGGAAAGTCAGTGAATTTGAATGATTGTTTGAAAACTACACATATCCTACCATCCCCAGTCCTCTGGACAGGTGGAGACAATGAAACACAATAAAGAAGAAACTTACCAACACCATTCAGGAGATCTCAGATGGGTGGATGCATTACCCTTAGTACTGTACGACATTGGGAATTCACCTAATGACACTGTAGGCCTCACTTTATTTAAGATACTCATGGGAAGGATCATGCCCACTGGGTCAAGACCCCCTTAACCACAGGAATCTCTATAAATATTCTAGTTAGTGAAACCATGGCAGACTATATCACAGCACTCACACAAAAAAAAAAACTTGCCAAGTACCATAAACAAGTAACAGAGAGATTGCCTTACTGATAGAGCAATTTATGGCATTGAACCAGTGAAATATCTTAATAAAGTTTATCTATCCTTAGGTGAACTGGACCTCACCTTGTGCTCCACACCACCGGAACTGCTTTCAAGGAAATCAGAATGGACGCAAGGTACCAGCCCACTCCTCATTGAAGGAACCTCTTTGAACCTTTCCATGAGACCCTCAGTATACATTTCCTGTTGTAATTGCCATCCTTCTGGTCCTCAGTTTTTTAACATGGGAAATTGTGACCACTTCCTCCTTTACCCTTGGATAGATATTGTATGGACTTGTACTTGTTACTGGGCTTTGCATGAACTCAGCCTAAACTTTTTCTTGCCTGACCTATTCGTCTCATCTCTAGTGTATCATTCATGACTTTAGATGTTTGAGTCCTCCTACTTAAACAGAACTAGGATAACAGACCTACTAGTTGCAGGACTTTATGAAATAATATGTATCTGTATTTCTTTATGTAATAATATTTTAACAATTTTTCAATAAATATATAATATGTATACTATCTATTGGTAGGTGTATCTTTTATCTCAACTAGATTTTCAATACATTTGAGTTTGAAAGGGCTGTATTTTATTTTGTTGCTTCCCTTTTGTATCCTTACCTACTAATCTAGGCCTTTATATCATTTCCTATTTTGCTCTTTTCCTTGACTTCCACTTAATTCTCTCCGTGCCTTCCCCATACTCTATTGTCATGCTCTGCCCTATTTTCTCTGCTATATTCCTTATTTACCCTACTCCATCTTCCCATTTCTATTCTGTATCCCAATCCCTCCTTATTCTTATTTCTATCTAATGAACCCATAGATTTTTCTCTCCTGGATTTCTTCCTCATGGAGGGGTAGTATATTAAATGCATCCATATTCCCTCCACACACAAAAGATGTTTTTTATTTTTTGTATTTGATGTAGCATGGCACTTCCTAGAGCTGGCACCCAGGGCAATTGCACTGCTTGCTCCCTAGAAATTGCCCTGGCAGGGTTCAATGTTTGGCAGCAGCTTAAGCTATAATTATGTAACCATGTACATGTCTAAGGTGTGGGATAAAATGTAAGCCACCTGTTCCTAATAACATTTTGACATGCTATCAAATTCAGATTTATTTTGTCTATAAAAAAGTTACTTTGAACTTGTTAACTTGGATATATATATTCCAAGTACATTTTATCAGGTGAACGTTTCATCCCAAAAAAGTTTACAACTGACAATAAGTCATCAATTGAATTTGACAATTATCATAGATTTGGTTAGTTATTGATCTAGGCAATAATCTGATTGCCAGTTATTGGGGTTAGGAAAAAAAATATTTTACACAAATGGAGATTGAATGTTCCAAACATGCAGATTACATTTTCAGTTTGGTTCCTTCACATGGAAATATTGCTAAAATTGGTGAAGAGCAAAAAGAAGACATTTAGAAAACATAAGGTAAATATTTGAGTTAGAAATAAAACTCAAACTCAGTGTTTTAGATAAAATAATTTTATTTAACTGCTTATTAAACATTAGTTGCTGTTATCAGAAAAAAAAAAAGATTATCAGGCCTCAAAGTTGCACCATTTTTTTATGGTTTTGTAGAATCTGTCCCCAGAACATTGAGTAGATGTCACATCTCGATGACCTTTCACAATATAAGTTGATTTAATGTAACATTTGGAGACTCCACATGTGATTAGTTTCTTAGCCGCATTCGGAGCTGCAGAGTTTGGAACACGGTCTGGGAAGGAGAAGATAGAGTGGGATTGGTTGAAAACAAAACTGTGGAATAATAAGATTAAAGTTAAATGATAAAATAAAAATGCTAAGTGTGGCTTTGAATGAGAGAGATAAAATAGTAAAAGTGGATGGAAAGAAAGACGTGTAGAGATGAGTAGAGGTATAGATAGTGAAAGAGAACCTGAAGATTTTTTAAAAATAAAAATACATGGGGAATAAGTATTTGTAAGCTGTTGGCACGGGAGATGGAAAAGCAGATTTCACCTTTTCAGCATTGGAAATCTTTTTTGACCGTCCCCACAAAGAGACAGACTAGCAGTTTATGCTGAAATCCAGAAAATTCAGTCAGAGTCATCTTAACATTAGGGCCCTTGTTAAATTAGAGCTGGGTTTCAATTCGTATCTCGCAGATGCGCCTCGTAGCGCGATTTGTCTACTACGAATTGTGTTGCGTTCAACAAGCGTAATTTCTGACTCATTGGCCGAGATTTGTCTCTGAGAAGTGTAACGTAGTAAGTCGCGTACAATAATTCCTTGTGTGTAAGCTTGTATCTCGCAAAATCGCTAGGTGCACAAAAATGCCCCAACAAAATGGTTTATGCACTACGTACAGACAACTACAAGTGTGATAGTGACAAAAAGTGAGGGAAAGCATGAAAGGCCATTACAATTGATTGCACAATAACCTCCTCCCTCCACCAAAGCAAATGCATTATACAACCAATTAGTTGTTACATTTTCGAATGAAAAGCCACGCTGCAGCTTACATAAAGCAATTAAAGACACACTACCTGATTACATAAAAACACAAAAACATCAAAATAATGCCATATTAACCTTTTGTTACTCACAGAAGCTCTATTTAATTGTATATACATGTTGCTCATCACATCTACATTTGGGAACACAAATATGGGGCAAATTACACTGCCACATGGCATATATCAAGTACACAGGGAGCACTTGAATATTTCCTGTTCAGTCGTGTCTGACTGTCTGTGACCATATGGAGTGCAGCACATGCAGCTCGGGCCTCTGCCACTGCTTTCCTACAAGGTTTGCATGCTGGCTCGTCAGTTCCTTCTCCAGTGATTTGGGATTTGGCCGTCCACTCTGCTTTCACCCTCCCACTCACAATGGCCTTTAATAGTATAGCTCACAGCTTCATTGAAGTACACAAGCCCTATCACTTATCAAACCACAACGTGACCATGGGATCATACCCCACACTAATCTACTGTAACCCATCAGGAAGGGCTGCAAACACACATGGAGGCTTTGCAGATGCACCTTCAGCAACAGCCAACTCACCTCCATCAGGGATAATCTTTGCTACGCCCATCCAAGGAAGTTCCACAACATTGCTGGTGGCCATGTGCCAAGATGTCCACTCATTCCCATTTGGTGACCCCCCCATTATGTTCTGCTATTCATCAACTTAAATTAGCTTGGATTGCTAAGTGATGTTGGGGATAGGGCTTGTATACTTCAATCAAGCTGTGAGCTATTACATTAAGGGCTAGTGTGGATGGGCAGGTGAAAGCAGAGTGGATGGACAAATCCCAAATCACTGGAGAAGGAACTGACAAGCCACTCCAGTATCACCTATCATTATCCTGTTAGGTCCTCAGGGGAATGTTCCTAATCCACAGTATCACTAATTGGACTTGGCCTATGCATTAACCCTTTATTATGCCTAGATTGTAGAACTATTAGATGTATTATATGACATCTAATGCTATTAGGACTATTATTCCTCTTAATATGTATGGATCTATTGCAGGTTAACTAGGGCTCATTAGTTTACATCTATAGTAATGTGACACTAATGTGATGCATGTGCATGTTCCATAACCTCAACCATTGAAAACACATTGGTACACTGAGAACAGTATAACAAAGCTTTATTTTGGACACAGGCCACAATCAGCAGTGGTCAAGACTGTGCATTCAGAAAACGGTATAACAAAGCTTTATTTTGGACACAGACCACAATCCGCAGTGGTCAAGACTGTGCTTTAATATCATGGGTGTGGTGTGGGCTGCAAGGGGCTGCAATAAAACAAAGGGGATACCTACAGGGGCCAATCTAATAGTCTAGAATAAGCATGATGCATAGCACCTACCAGGGTCACATGCGGTCAGTACATCGCTGCAAACTGACTGATGAAACAAAGGATCATCACAAATCACTCCAGTTAACTGAAGAAACCATTAGAGTGCATGGTACCTACAACTTGTCTGGATCTGCTCAATGGAACAGACGATTCAACCTCTGGACTGTGTAATCCAATGCAGTTTCACACATACAGTGTGGTGGGCGAAATTGCCCACAAAAAAAATGGTCCAAAAAAAAAAAAAGGTGGAGTAGGATTAAAAAAAACTAATGACAATGCATGTACCGTACAGGGCTAAATACTGTACCAATATACCAACTCACCTTATTCCCATCTGCAAGCGTTATTACCTAGGTCTGTGGATAATCAGTAATATGGGCAAATAGTCATTAATATGGAGAGGACACTAAGGTCAGTAGCCAGAGTCACTGTCACTTACATCAGGCCCAAGGATCTGTTCTCAGACTGATATTGAGGTCAGGATCACATGCTTCACTAGTGCATATATTAATGCTGGCTGTCATTAACATGCCACTGTGAGACTTTGCAAGTCCACCGCCATAGCGGGATTAGTCTACATTTAAGCTAATAACAAGCATGTCTGAGATATCTGGCTATATGATAGCTTTAAGATTGTGGGAGCTACATGTTAAGGGGAGGTTGTCATTAAAGGAATGTCGACCTGAGAGGCACTGGGAAAACCTTAAACCTCATACATTTCCTCCACAATGCTTGCAGATGCAGAAGATGCCTTTATGGGCCAGAATTGTACCTAAAACAAAACAAAACAAATGGAAAGAAAAACCTAAAACCTAAGGGCCTAAAAAAAGGGGGACTGCAGCATCCCTTCCCAACAGCATTCCCCAGTGACCATCAATTGGTGGCATGTTCAACCAAACCCTACGTGTCCACAAAGAAGAAAATCATGGATCATGTCATGGGAGGTAGCCATCTGCATACAAAATATCCCAATCCCATTGGCCAAGATCCAAGACTCTGTAGCCAGGCTCGATTAGGTCAGCATTGTGACCAATAGATTGTCACTGAGGAGTGCTTTTGAGAAGGCACAATCATGTCCACAGCCCCTAGGTTCTTCTCCGCCTGGGCGCAGGGCCCGCGCCATGACCCTGTCTAGCCACGGTTGGTGGTGGGGGAGCGGGGTGAGGTAGTGTCACCACGGGTGGTGGTGGCGGCGGAGGCATGGTGGAAGGAGAGGAGGGGCCAGGCTGCTGTTGGCTGGTGACCTGCCCCGTTTCCAGCAGCCTGACCATGTGCTGCTCCATCATCAGGTGATGCCTCCTCTCCTCCCTAAAGCGCCTGTCCAGGCTGCGCCTAATGCCAGAGATGTCGGCAGCCATCCTCCTCATGAGGGCCAACAACTCCGGCAGCGCAGCCTCAGTCGGTGGAGGCGGGGGCAGGGGTCCTGCTGGCAGAGCCTGGTGAGAAGGTGGCGGTGAGAGAGTGGGGAGGATTTGTGACCCGGCTAGAGACAGGGGCTGTGATGTTGGGGTCCCTGCTGTTGCATAGTCCACCGCTTATGAGGGCCCCGGCGTGATGGTAAGTCTTTGGAGGAGGGGGACAGTCGGGTCAAAGCTGCTGGAGCTCTGTACAGGGGGGCTGTCAACTCCCACAACTCCCACAACCTCCCCCTCCTCAGAGCCAGGGTTGTTGTAAATGGAGCACACTCCGATTGGACTAATGTGGTAAGTAGGGTTCCTCAGGGTTCAGTATTAGGTCCTCTCATTTTTAACATATTTATTAATGACTTAGAGGTAGGATTGGAGTGTGGTGTCTCCATTTTCGCTGATGACACGAAGTTGTGCAAGGTAATTAAATCAGATAGTGATGTGCTTTCCCTCCAAATGGATTTACATAAAATTGAGGAATGGGCATCTAAATAGCAGATGCGATTTAATACGAATAAATGTAAAGTTATGCATCTGGGAAGGAAAAATAGCCATGCAATTTATAATCTTAATGGAGCAAATCTAGGTGTATCAGAAATTGAAAGGGATTTGGGAGTGTTTGTGGACAACCACCTAGGTAACAGTGCTCAAAGCAAGCAGCAGCTGCAAAGGCAAATAAAATATTAGCATGTATTAAGAAGGGTATAGAAGCCAGGGAAGCAAATATAATTCTGCCACTATACAAATCTCTAGTACGCCCTCATTTGGAATATGGAGTACAATTTTGGGCACCACTTCATAAAAAGGACATTTTAGAGCTGGAAAAGGTACAGAGGAGGGCAACAAAACTAATAAGGGGAAAGAAGGGGCTAAGTTATGAAGAAAGACTAACCAAATTAAACTTATTTTCTCTAGAAAAAAGGCATCTAAGAGGAGATATGATTACCTTATATAAATAGATCCACAGTCAGTATAAAGATTTGTCAAAGGAGCATTTTGTGCCAAGAGGTTTTCAACTGACAAGAGGACATCCCTTGAGGTTAGAAGTAAAAATATTCCACCTTAAAGAAAGAAAAGGGTTCTTCACAGTAAGGGTGGTTAATCTGTTGAATTCTCTACCAGAGGAGGTGTTGACAGCGGATTTGATAGATAACTTTAAAAGGGGACTGGATTTATTTCTAATTACAAAGGGAATTCAGGGTTATCATGGATAATTAGAGAGGCAGTATTGATCCAGGGAGAAGTCATGTCGCCGGTGTCTGGGATAGGGAGCATTTTTTTATACAACTAATTAATTAATAGTTAATCCGCATATTGCAGATCGGAGGAGATCTTGAAAGGTTGAACTTGATGGACTGAAGGTCTTTTTTCAACCTTAAATACTATGTAACTATGTAATCCGTCTATCCATTGTTAATTCCATGGAGCTGACATTTCAGTGTCCTTATTGGTCACCATGTACATGTGTAGTGTGCGTGATGCACATGTGGTGGCACTCTCACTGCCCTCACTTTCCGCTCCTCTCCTCCTCTTCACTCTCCACCTATCTCCTCCTTCCATGCTCCTAAATTATAAAGTAATAAGTACACTCAAAATAAGTTGAACTGTTATATAGGTGTTGAAAAAAAATGTGTATGTTCTATGTGTATTCAATACGTATTGGTGGATACGGTGCAAAGGTTTGGGGGGGGGTCCTAACGCTATGTATGTCTCTATGTGTCTTTAATCTATGTGTCTGGCAAATATGTGTAATGTGTAAATATGTGTAACTCTTACGTGTAAATATGCTAGTAATAAACTACAAAACAATCCAAAATAGTGCGCCTAAAAATCGAAAGAATGAGAAAGAAATAAAAGTATTACTGGAATATGTGTATTGGAAAGAAAATATGTGTGTGCTAAGTGTATTTAATATGTTTTGGGGGATGGGATGGGGGAATGGGTGTCCTAACTATATATATGTCTCTATGTATGTTATTTAATCTATGTGTCTTGCAAATATGTGAAATCTGTAAATATGTGTATTTCTTAAATGCGAGCGCGCCAACGGAATCAGCCAATTACATACGCACTTGGCGGCCTGTGCTAGGCCTCTCAGCCAATTACATACGCACTTGTAGTGTCAGGCCGCTAAGTGCGTATGTAATTGGCTGAGAGGCTTTTGGCGGGCCAACACAGCAATAGCGCAAAAACCTGCAAAAGCCTCTTAGCCAATTACATACGCACTTAGCATGTCAGGCCCTTCTGGGGATCCATTGGTATCCAGACGGAGACATCAAATTGGGGTGCACACCTTTTTTGTTTAGGGACCATGCTGAAGACACATCAAAGTGTAAGTAATGGAGATAGTTGCTAATTAAGCTGAATGTAGCGATTTTGAACCAGTGATTGTTGAAAATGATAGTATGCTTAGCAGAATACATGATTTATGGTTACAAAGTGAAAAGCAAAATAAGCAAATTGATAAGAAAAAATGGTGCTTAACCAGGGAGAGAAATAAGTTACAGAACTGTATGAAATTGTTAATGTGTATTAAGAACCAGATGAATATGGCTATAATGGGGAGTATTCCATTTGCAGCAGTTACAGAGACTAGTCAAGAAGCAGACATTTGTCCAAAATGTGGCATAATTGCAGAGTATGTGAATACTTTAGAAGATAATTATCATGCAAGGGGACAATTAGTAGCCTCTATCAGAGAATGTTTATCTGATCAGCAACATCTGATTGCAGTAATTGATAGTAAGGAGCCAGCTTGTACATCAGAGGAAGAGGGTGGATTACATCTTTTAGAAGAAGAGCAACAAGTAAGATAAATAAATTATGTAAGGGACAGTTCTGATGTTAGTAGGACTATACCAGACTTAACCCCTCATATTGTAAGATCTAACCCTCGGAGTGTAAGACACATACCAGATGCTTCACATTCAACACCATGTGAGAGAAATAGAGAGAAGAATTCTGTAACATTACAGGCATCTGCAATAATCAGGCAACAAGACCGAGATAAACTAGTGAAACAATTAATAATGTTTAAACCACTATTCCCACAATATGACGCAAAGATAGATGTGTTGTCCAATATGTCTAATTTTGAGTCATCTGTGAAACAGTACATGATTTCTCCTAAAGAGGCATGTGGTATGTTAAAATTGTGGCTTCCAGGAGGTCTAGCATCTAGATTAGAGGCCCCAGTTAGTGGTCCAAATGATAGCAATAGAGATTGGTTTGAAGAAGGCTGAGAGCTGTGTCTAGGTTAGTCAAAGGGAACAGAGACTTAGATACACATTCCCTTGCTGAGATGAGAGTAACTGTACAGGATGACCCATGGATGTTTGCTTCAAAATTTGAGCAAGTTCACAGACTCACACATAGAGTGCCCCCAGATCAGACCCCATTAGATATGTTACAGTATCTAGTAAGAACATTTACTTATTTGAACCCTAGCATACAAATGATGGCAGAGGAAAAAGACTCAATGGAAGCTGTGCTATGTATTATTGGCAAAGCACGGCAAAACATTTTAAGGAAAGTAGTCACAGAGCCACAATAAATTGCACTTGTAACTACTAATGAAGAAAAATGTAATCCCTTCGAAATTTCCTTCAGAGGGATTTGTAATTATTGTAATAAGCCTGGACACAGATTCAGAGATTGCAGGCGATGGATGAGGGAGCATAAGCAAGGTGAGGGATGGCAGGCACACCAACATACATTAGGGTATCCAAAAGATAGGATTGATGAGAAGGGTGCTTTCAGACAGAACAAGCCTAAACCTCCAGATAAAACAAGAAAGGAGTATGCCCCCAAGACCAGGCCTGGGAATAATCTGTATGGGCCAGCACAGGAAGCTTTAAGAATGATGATGGAGAGGAATCATGAGAAGAAATATGAGAATAATTCCTCTCTGACATCCTTATCTGACTGACAAACACTGTCCCTGAGAGACATGATTCCTAATTGCAGTACATTTAGGGATCATTCTGGACTACCATGTGTTAATGGGGTGATTTCAAGCCATGACACAAAATCAATCATTGACACAGGTGCTTCACTTACTTTAACAGATTTGCCACTATGTCCCCCATATGTGGCAAAACAAAAAAAAATTATGAAGCTTGGGGATCCCAGTCCCAGGTTTTTCCCAACCCAACAGTAACTGACATTAAGACATGAGTGGACAAAGGAAATTACAATTTGACAGAATAGGAATGCAGAAGGTATTTTATTGGGTGATGATGTTATTAGCGCAGAAGGGATGATAGTTGAGCTGTTTAATAATGTACTGTGGAGGGATGATAGAGGGAGAAAGCATGGTATGTTAGTTGAGTCTTCCCTGAGTCCTGTGGCAACCATTATATCAGTTCCTTCAGAAAGGGTGTGACCGGACACTGGTAGCCACTCTGATCTGAGGAAATTGGTCCTGGATTTCCCTGAACACATGGGCCCAAAATTAAAATGACTGTGGAATACTGAGGGAGTAGGCTAACATTTCTCTTTTATTACAGAATCAGCAAAGTCAGCCTAGTGGGTACTCTATTCAGGATGGGTTAATTTGCTAAAGTAGTCCTACAGTGCCACAGGCCAAACTTTTTTTTGTAGTCCCATTTCATTTACAGAGACAAATTACACAGCAAACTCACTCTCTTTTGGGACACATTGGTCACAGTGCCTTAGAATACCATCTTAGACAGAAATATTTTTTGGCCAGAGTTAGCAACATCAGCTCAACAGTGTATTCAAGAATGCCTTATCTGTACTTAGATAAATACACGCCCTAAAGGACAAAGGCCAATTCTCCAGAGGGTACCAGTAGCTGATGGTATAAGGAAATCTATTCAGATTGATTTTATAGGCCCACTTCCACTATCAAAGGGGGGGTCTTAGATATGCCTTATTCATTGCAGATATTTTTTCTAAATGGGTTGAAGCTATTCCTCTTAGGCGTGACACTGCACAAGCTACTGCAAAAGCATTATAGGAACATGTGTTTTCAAGGTGGGGTTTTCCTGAACTCATTGAGTCAGACAGAGGTACACATTTTACTGGACAGATAATGTAAAGCCTCTGTGCCCTACTGGGAATACAGCAGAGATTTTTATGTTCCGTATCACCCACAATTCTCGGGTATAGTAGAACGCATGAATCGAACCATTAAATCTAGGTTAGCCCAAATGCTTACACAATATGGTAATTCTTGGGTTCCACACTTACCAGCAGTTATAATGGCTATTAGAGCTACACCTGCCACCGCTACTAAATGTTCTCCCTATGAGTTTATGACAGGGAGACAGATGGCTCTAGGCCACCCAGGTGAACCTCAATTGTCCACTCCCCTGAGAGAATCCAATATCTCTCCCAAATTCGTTAAGATTACTGCTGCATTTTGCTGCCTCTAATATGGCCCCAAGTGATTGTAACGTGTCATCTAAAATTCAAACTTGAAAAGGGGGGAATGATCATGATTAAACATTTTAATAAAAATTCTCCATGGGATGCAAATTGGGAGGGTCGCTATGTCCTTCTAGATACATTAGGTACCCCAGAAAAACCAGAAGGCAGCCTGGTCACAAATGGGTCCATGTGGACCAATGTAAATTGTACAAAGGGACAGAAGTCCCAGATGTAGATATTTCTGCTAAGAACTGATACTTGTTTGATCTTTTCAGAGTTGGCAACGAGAAGTCAACAAGGAAGATGATAATGCATTTTTCTTTTTTGGGGATTTTTTGGACAATGATATTCACATGTAATAATCAGGAAATCGATGGACCACGAACTATCTCTTCCATAAGACAAAGAAGATCAAGTCATACACAGATGATTAAGGCATGGACAAAGATATGGAGCAATGACAATTTGGAAGAACCATGTTTTGATCAACTGACTTTAAGTGGGGGTGGGACTGTGAACATCGTTTGGACAAAAAGCCATAATAACATTAGTGGATTTTACTACACTTGCTCCACCAAGGGTGGATAACTATGCTGATAATCCCATGTGTGGGGATAAGAAAGTACTTTCCAGTGGTCCCTTTCAAATTAGTGCTATGAAACCCACACCAATATTGAGGGATGCTACATTTCAGCTGATTTCATAGATAATAAGGTTGACAGATTGGCTAGTTTCTAAACACTTTCAAAATTGTTCCACAATTACAGCTACTATGGAAAGGTCTTTAATTAAATGGGTAATGGGTACCATAAAAAGAAGTAAGAGGGATATTGTGGATATAGGTGTAGGAACTGGTCTAGGGGTTGTGAATGTATCGATATTTCCAGTCTGACTCCAACATTACAGTCTGAGGGTTTGTTAAATTCCAAAGGGTTACAGACACAACAAACCATTAATACACTTGTAGAGGGACTGACAAAAGCAGTTATAGATATACAGGGTCCTGCTGTACAGCATATTCAGGAGATATTGGTAGTGGTAATTGGGAGGTTAAGGGAAGTGTCTTGGCATTTTGTATGCCTTTCCATTCAAACCGAGCTATCAACTGATTTTAAGATCCTGGCGTAAGCTATGGATAATAACCATACCCCTTTGGGAGGTTGGCAGCAAGCTGAAATTAACAGGTTTGCTTCTGACCACAGAGACTTATGGCTGAACAGTTGGCTGGGTTGCAAGGGAAATATATGCAGAGCTAATTAATTAGTACCAACCAGCCGAACATAACAAAACACCTACCATATGACATCATTGGGAACTCCAGTAACAGAATCACATGTTTTACATCATGAGTTAGAGTTTCCCAACTTCATAGTAAATGGTACCACCATAGAACAAGTAGATGTGGAAGGTTGCATGAGATTCCCCATCAAAATCTTATGTCTACCCTATCAGGCTAGAACAGTATTTGATTCATGCTTGCATAACCATTCATACTGACACGGTTTTGTAGAAAAGGTTAAACCCCAAGATATGATATTCCCTTTAGGACAGGGAAAGGTGTGTTTTGTTTCGTTGAAACCAAGGTATGAGATACACATAAGGTTTAAACAATGTTTATCTAGGGAACAGATTACTCAGGGAATTTACTGTCATCTGGTGAGAATAAGTTCACAGCAGTTTAATCTCACAGTGCCACAGATATTAACCTACAATAAAACCCTGGGGTCTCCTCTGATTGTACCAATTATATCAGACAACACACCTTGGCAGAAATGGGTAATGCAAATTAAAGATGATAATATACTGCTCAAACACCTACAAAATTTTGAAGAAAGGGTACACATAAACGTTCACCATCAACAGCAAGAACTCCAAAGGATTGAACATCCATTTTCTGATCTGTCAAGTGCATCCTGGTGGCAGAAATTAGTTAATTCCTTTTCAAAACACTCGTCATGGGTTCTGCTTTTGGAAATCTTATATTACATCCATTCATAATTGTGTTAATATTGTCTATATTATGTATTATTGTTCAGATATGCATGTGTTGCTATCTAAAATCCATGATAGCACGTATATATCCTTTGTACTGTGGTATACGTATTGAAACAGCTCTAGTAAAATAGCAGAAACACACACACATAGCGGGGTATAGGAAACTTTTCAAATGAATCATATACTCACTCTTATACTCTTCTTAAGCTTCTATTGGAATGAAAAGGTTCATGTGTCTTTCATCGCCAAAGGGGGGATGTAAAACACACCTAGCATCAGAAGTAGAGAATATAAAGCTCAAAGGCTATCTATATTCGTTCTTTTTCTCACTCATTTCGCGATTACAGTGCTCTGAATAGTGGATGAATTTGCCGAATGACCACATGATGGGGATGGATTTCACTAGCACCATTTAATCCAGAGAATTAGCAGAAGACCATATATGGTATTTTTGTATGCATGGGTGTGTGTAACTTTGAGAACTGGATTTCTCCAGTTTTCCATGTGGCCGAAGGAATCCTTTGTGTGGACAGCTGACCAGTGAGGGGACTTCGTGAAGAACATGTTACCTAACTGACCAGTAAGAAGTAAAGGACATGAGTATGGGGGTGGGATTCAAATACAAGAATATAATCAACATTCCAGGCTGTTTCTCTCTCTCTTGCACTCTTCAGCTCTCTTGAGCTCTTCCTCTCTATCTACACTGTGAAGGCCTGGTAAAGTATCATACTCTCATACACACACATGGACATAATAAGTAGCTTTAGAATGCCTTTCTGCTAAGTTAAGATATGTTGTTTCCATAGTATTATCATGGATTATTAATGTATTCGTAGTAATTATTGTATTCTAATAAATGCACATTTTGTAACCATTAACCTGTAACGCCTCTTGAATGCATATAAATTTGTTATCCGTGGAAGGCAAGAATCTCATAGGATAAGATTAGAATAATTATAATCATAAGTAATATGATTATGAATAATAATATTGTAATTAATTATTTACCATTTTTATAACAACATGTATTAATACACTACTAATTAGCCTCTGTGAGATGCATTCATGATCCATCTCCCTTACATATATCTTTAACTGTGTGTTAGCCACAGGGATGTGTTGAGAGGTCATGATGACGATATTTGGGCATATGCTTTGTCAAACATCACAACATCCTAATCATATCAACATGTCACACTTTGTTTCCATTAGGTGATGCCGGATATGGGTGTTTGCCGTGGTTGTTGACCCCTGTGAGCAATCTTCAGACTCGGGCAGAGGTGCGGTATAATGCTGCGCATAGGACCTGCCGGAATGTAACTGAGCGCACCTTTGGTGTACTAAAGATACGCTTTAGATGTTTACATTCTACTGGGGGTGCTCTTCAATACAAGCCCAAGAAAGTTTGTCACATCATCCTTGCCTGCTGTTGTCTGCACAATATAGCAGTACAGGCCAACTTTCTGGGGGACATTGATGCGGCTCCTCTACATGGGGAGGAAGAGCCTTTACCTGCCCATGTAGTGGATAATCTGCAGGGGTCACAACAACGTATCCGCCTCATTCGTGAGTACTTCACGTGTAAGTACATACCCAATATGAATGGAATGCAGTCTAATGTATCTGGATTATGCCTAACTCCCAAATCCACCTTGATCCATTGCCCTTGTCATACAGAATTCCAACCAGTCCACAGTAGAGGAGAGTTCCCTGATAAAATGTATGTACACTGGAACAAGCCCTTCAAGTCATTATATACAACCCTGCATGTCTATAGACATGATTTCTAAATTCACGCCCCTCTGGCTGGCATCTATATCTATATTGGCAAGGTACAGATTAATGTAGCATATGTATCTCTGTAAACAAACACACATATATATATACTGTATATTGAACAATGACACTTCATTCTATCTGTATTCTGTCAACTAGAATAAATGATATGGTACAAACACACACAAACAGTGATAACAGTATAACATCATCATACTTTATTTCATACGCAGTGCACAATCAGAAATGGACAAGACTGTGCATTAATATCATGGATGTGGTGTGAATGGATCCCAGTATGGCAAGGGGCTGTGGCAAATCAGAGGACATCTGAAGGGGAAACAGACAACATCATGAGGGTAATGCATAGCATCTACTAGGGTCACATGTGGTCAGTACCCCACAGTAAACAACATCATATAACACACCATTTCATCGACATAACCATTAATGCGCATACAACAAGCATATGGTTGCCAGAATAAACAGACACTCGAAAACATGGATCATGTGATACTAAGCAATTCCACACACACTGTGTTTGCATACATTACTGATGATTGGCCAATAAATGATGTGAATCTGGAAAACATAGAGAGGAGGTGTTAGAACAATCATTATTATAGTACATTGTATTTGCTCTGGACACTACTATAAAACAACTAACATGAACGTCATCTACGAGCAGTAATAACCATATTGATTCTGTCCTGTTCAGTCAGCTTTCCCGGTATATGTTGAGGATGTGTAATATGACAAGGCATGCTTCACTGTGAACACAATCCTTCAGCAAAATGTACTATCACTATATACATGGAATAGTTGTGCCATGCTGATATCACATCTCACTGGCATATGGGTGGTGCCAAGGCCAGACAAATTACACTGTTCACATTACCCCTAAACACATGCACATTGACCATGATGTCAAACCAAGGAAATTAGCAGTTTGGTTTTGATGACATGAAATAAATGAATCCACTTTCATAATGTTAACAGGATGGAATGCTACAAAAACTCATGTAGAATTGCTGGTTTGGATTAGCAGATCATAATGGGACTGTGCAACTCTACAGCCGGGGACCTGATCATTGTAATGCAAACTCACACAGTCATGTTACTTAGTGAAAAGATATGTAGTCATATATTGCATTTCCGAGCCATCTGCAGTGGTGAAAGAAACTGATCGAATGCCTGTTGGGAACTGGGTTGAGTGTTTACTCACATGATGGTATTCTACTGCTCCAAGATGAAGAACATAGTTGTGAGATTTGGCTATTAACACCTATAGAGACAAGAACAAGATATGAATCATAATATTATTCTGATTAAATACAGCATTTCATCTCAAGGTCAATCCACATTGAACATTAATTGCTGAAATGTTAAATATAACCAGACATGTACACACACTGTAGCCAGCCAATACTATGTCAACATCTATAAAAATTAGTATTCTGTGAGGAGTGATCAGGCGGCCTTCCTGGATGGTACTAAGACCTCCTACACCCCCACCGTCCGTGCCCACGGACCATCTCCCTCTTCCACGTTGTTAAGGTGTGGGAGCAGGGGATGCAACTACACTAGGTGACAGGGGATCGTTTGGAGATGGTGTCTGAAACGAGGAAGCAGACATCTCGGGTTGCGATTGTGTAACCGAAGGCTTGAGAGGTATGGGCTGGCGACGGAGTAGACACATATACATACTTATCTCCCAACTGGCCCGTTCCTCATATCTCTCCATCCTTTGGTCGTGCCTCCTCATCTCAGCAAGGAAAGCTTGAGTACTAGACTAGAGGGCTCTATTGGCAGCCAGGATGGTGCTACTAAGGCGGCACTGCCTCTCACTCAACTGTAGCATCTGCTCGGTCCTTTCTTGTTGTGCCTGGTCCTCTCTGTGACATGGGGTCAATATATTGCACAATTGAGCATGTACTGGTGGCAGAGGGCCACAGACGAGGCCTGAAAGGCTGGAGGCGTTTGCTGGTTGGCTGATGGAGGAGATGGCGACTCAGCGGTTGGCGACTCGGCGGGTGGCAACTCAGCATTGGAGCCGCTGCTGAGCGTGGCGACGCTGCTGAGGGTGGAGCCACTGTTGAGGTTGGCGCGGCAGCTGAGGGTGGCGAGGCTGATGAGGGTGGCGCCGCTGCTGTGGGTGGAGCCGCTGCTGAGGGTGGCGCTGCTGCTAAGGGTGGAGCTGCTGAGGGAGGCACAGCAAAGGGTGGTACAGAGAAGGGTGGCCACTGCTGCATTGGTGGCTGGAGCAGGCCCTGAGGTAGCCGCATGTGTCCCTGGGTGTCATACCATGATGGATGGCCAGGTGTATTAAATGATGGGTACCCTTGACCAACATTATAAGGCCTTGGATAAGGTACAGCATGTTAAGGGGCAGCATAGGATGATGGCATCCATGTGGTGTGCTGTCCCATTGCTGGGATAATGCTGGTGGCAGCTGGGAGGTCTGGGACCAGGACATGGCCGGTTGATATTGCAGGTATGGCTGTGGCCGGGTAGATGTTGCAATTGAGGGCCCTCTTGGATGTCCTGGCCCTCCTCTTCGGGCACTCCTGCCTCCTCTTCCTCCTCCTCTACTGGACTTGTGGGTACTGCAATGGAATAAACATATATTTCAGTTGGTTGCCATACACAATTGACAGCTATGCGTTTACATATCCTTGACATCATGGTCACCTGTGATTGACTGTGGTGCTTGTGTTACACAAATGAACCACGGCCTGTATAATAAGCATTGTGGATCATGTCTCATATGAATACTGCATGTGCATCAGACATGTGCTCTGCTGGATCTGCTGTGCAGTGTGTGAGACTGACCAATCTGTGACAAATTTCCAGCAATGGTTATAAATATGCAGCTGAGACATACAGTATATGACACGCAAGCAGTCCTACAGAGTCTGTATCCACATATGCTGCACAGACAGATTTTTACTCTCTATCACAGTGGAGGCCAAAGTCAGGCCTGCATTTGTGGATAGCCATGCTGCACCCAGCTGAGAATATCATTCTCAAAGTAATTTAGTCTAATTAACTCATCTGTGCACATAAAGGAAATCCACATATTCAGGCCTGTCCACAGCCTAGCAGGTTTGACTTTTGACACCCTACTCTATTGCAATCAATCTGGATATAATTAGAAATTGTACTCAGAATCAGTTTGCAGTGCAGCTATTGTCCAGACATATCAGGGATACAAATATGAACATGATAGGTTTGCTACCAGAACTGAAATGGTTATTGTCGCCCCATATATAGGGCTTACAGTGCTATTGTATGTCAATTATCCCTGTGTGTAAGCAGGAGTGTAGGAAGCCATATCATTCTTGAGCAAGGGTGGGCAGGTTCGGTCCTGGAGGGCCACATACATGCCTGGATTTGATGATATCCCTGCTGTGCACAGGTGAGTCAATCAGGATGATTGACTCACCTGTGCACAGAAAGGATATCTTGAAAGGCAGGCATGTATGTGGCCCTCCTTACCCGCCCCTGTTCTAGAGGGATACAGCTCATTATATACAACAGCCAGAATACACACATACATACAGCATGTTATCTGCAGGCTTTTGGACAACCCATCCCCCCACCCCCACAGTCTCATACAACCATGTGTGTGATGTGATACTCATGTTGCAGTGTGTTAGGGTGATCTGTGTCCACCTGGCCTGGTATGCCCACCACTGCTTCAGGAGGAATAAAGTTCATCACAGTCCTCTCCCATTCCTTATATGTAAAGTCAGCCACAGGACCACCACCTGTACCACGTGCTGCTGCTGCCTCCTTGGCCATCTTCTTTTTTACCATCATTTCCAAGTCGTCAAACTTATGTTGCACTGACGTCCGGTCCCTATTGGTGACCCCTACTGCTGACACAGCTGTGACAATTTGGGACCAGGCCTGCTCCAACTGGCTAGCATTGACATCTCTCCCACCACATGTGATCCCCTGGCAGAAACAGATTTCTCTGGGGAGAACCTGTATCTCCTCTGGGCTATAATTGGGTGACCTGGCCATTGCCACAACCCGTTGCCCTACTGTCTGTGCCTGGGACACCTGCTCTTCCTCTTCTCTCCCTGGGGCCGCTCCCTCATCCCCACCACCTCCAACTAAGGGATCAGGCCCCTGACCCTCTGCCCCTTCTCCTTGTATTCCTACATCTGGGGGCACCTCCCACCCCCCCTGTTCTCCTCCTTGCTCTCCTCCTTGCTCTCCTCTCCCTCCTCCTCTCCCTCCTCCTCTCCCTCCTCCTCCGCTCCCTCTTCCTCCTCTCTTCCTCATCCCTCTTGATCTTATTCCTCTTCTCCTTCTCTCCTCACTCTACCCCTCCAATGTTCCCCTCACTCTCCTCCTCGCCTCTCTTGCCTTACTTTCCTCCTCCCCTCCTCTACCCTCTTATGAAAATAAAATAAAGATAAATAAATATAATATGTATGTAGGTTTATGGGGTAAAAAAAGAAATATGTGAGTATTATGTGTAGTTCAGTAATTGTATGGGGGGGGGGGGGTATGGGGGTTGTAGGTGTGCAGTGGCCTACCACTAGGTGTAGCTATGTGTACGTATTAATCTATGTGTCTGAATTATGTGATATCAGTAATTATGTGTGTTGTGAATTAAGGGTTAAATGCTATGATATTTCCAAAGATACAAACTCATGATACTCCTTCTCTCTCCTTTCTCACAAAAAAACACCAACGCCTAGACCTGTGTGTCTACTTGTAAAAGCTCCAGCACAGTCAATGATTTTCTGTTTTGGCTCCCTTTTAAAGGCATACTGCCGTCTAGTTAAGTGTTACGAATTATATATTTTGCGCTATTTTCACACGCAAACCTTAATTGATTAATTGATATGCACGGCCACGGAAATCACAAGTTATTCGAGATAGTGTCCCTCGTTCGTAAATCCTAAGGTGTACAAGATCGCGTCCCTCGCTCGTACCTCGCAAAACTTTGAATTTAATAGCTACGTAAACTGTCTCATTTTACCACTGCGTAGGCCTTCCGTTTTCACCTCGTATTTACGAGGCTACAATTTAATAAGGCTGTTAGATACTAAAAGCTTATCTTATGTGGCTGACTCTTTATTAGGCATCTAATAATATAAAGAGAGAGTAATGCATGGGTCCAACCAGAATATTATTGAGAGAAGGAATGAATATCTAGTTGAAAGTAAATTATTAGCCTGTAACCCTAAACGACTATGTCAGCTTTTTGCTGACATTTTTGTTTCAATTTGGGTTACTAAATCAGGTTTAATGTAGCAATATGTATCTTCTCTACATTGGAGAGTTACATTGGAGAAACCAGCCAAAAAATACACTTAAATTCAATAAGAAAGCATAATGAAGACAAAAGCATAATTGTACCCCAGTGGGACACTATTTTAGCCAGAATGACCACTCCATCCAAAACCTAAAAATCAAAATACTCAGAAGAAAATGTAAACAGGTCCAAGAGAGAAAAGCATTTGAAATAAAGATGGTCACATTCTTCTACAGTAAAAATACAGGACTTACTATGGAATTGGGGTTTCTAACACATCATCACAATTTTATTGTGTTTTTTCATATTTTACAATGATAGGCTAGGCAGTCCTAGTGAGGTGTTTGTCCAACAGGAAGGATATCACTGTGGACTACCGTGCTCAGTTTTATCATGTATATATTGATGTGTATGTATATTAAGTATGTGTATATATGTTTCCTATACTATGTTGGGTTGAATCCCCCTATATGTGTCTACATGATGATGTCAGATGCTGTCTCCATTCTCTCTGCATCTGCTTTTTTAAAGATTTTATTCAAACTGAGGGTTCCATCTCATGTCAGTATTACTTCAGACTTGATAAAGAGAGGTTAAACATCTTGAAAGCTTTTCAATATAAATAAAGCATTTGCCTAATACAAAATGTATCACAACATATCGCAATAGTCATTATTAATACATATATATATATATATATATATATATATATATATATATAATCACATATTATAATTGTAAAACTGCGATTCATCGTCATGCTTTGTGAAAAATCGCAGTTTGACTATCTGATCGTAAGCCTTGTATGAGCAAAGCACGACGTTAGCCACAAATTGCGCATTCCCAGCACGTAAGAGGAGGGGGAAGAGACACAGAGGGAGAGGGGTGAAAGAGACACAGAGGAAGAGGGGGTGAAAAGACATGGGGGGAAGAGACAGGATGGAGAAAGATGCATGGGAGGGTGAAGGGGGAAAGAGATGCAAGGGAGGGAGAGGGGGAAAGAGTCGCATGGGAGAGAGGGAGTTAGGGAAAGAGACACGGGGGAGAGGGGAGGAAAGAGACACAGGGGGAAGAGACACAGGTGAGGTGGAAAGAGATAAAGGGGAGGGGGAAAGAGACACAGGGGAGAGAGAGGTGGGGAAGAGACACAAGAGGGAAAGAGACACAGGGGAGGGAGAGGAGGTGGGAAGAGACACAGGGGAGTGAGCAGAGGGGGAAGAGACAGGGGAGTGAGAGGAGGGGGAAGACACACAGGGGGAAGAGACACAGGGGAGGGAGAGGAGGGGGGGAAGAGACAGTGGAGGAAAATGGGGAGGCGGGGAAACAGGGGGTGAACAGACATAGGGGGAGGGGATACAGGTTGAAAGAGACACAGGGGAGGGGAAACAAAAACAGGGGAGGGAGAGGGGGAAAGAGACACAGGGAAGGGGGAAAGAGACACAGGGGAGGGGGAAAGAGACACAGGGGAGGGATGCCATCATTTTTGACAGGAAAGTCGCTAGTCACATAAATAGTCGTGAGCATTCTGGGTAGTTGCTAACACTTGCGGGCTTTTACAGCTCATCCCTATGACCCCACAACTTAGGCAGTGAGAGCCAAAGGCGCTCATCCCTATGACCCGCAGGACTACTGATCAACAGAAACGTAATTATCCAATTCACAGTGCAAGCACCGTAGCAGTTTGAAAAAATCCCTTTAGAAAATTCAGTCAGTCAGGACGTGGGTTTTCTAACACATTGTGATTTTTTCTTATTTCACAATAATAGTCTAGGCACTCTTAGGCCCTCATTCAATTGCGATTTGGCCAATTGAATAGCGCTCTAAACAAGCACATAGCATATTTTTTTAAAATAAGTTTTTAGTTAGTGAAAACCTTGCTTTTGAATAGATGTTTACTAACTAAAAAATTATTTAAAAAAAATATGTTAAGTGCTTATTTAGAGCCCTATTCAATTGGCCAAATTGCAATTGAATGAGGGCCTTAGTGAGGTGTTTTTCCAACAGGAAGGATATCACTGTGGACTACAGCGCTCTGTTTTATTGTGTATATATTGATGTGCATGTGTATTTAGTATGTTACATAGTAATTAAGGTTGAAAAAAGACTTTCAGTCCATCAAGTTTAACCTTTTAAGATCTCCTCTGGTCTGCAATATGCAGATTAAATAATAATTACTTAGTTGTTAATTTATTATTAATCAATTATTTATTTATTTATTTATTTTTTTAATTAATAATCCAGAGAAGGGCAAACAGAAAACAAAACAAAAAAAAACAAGTAAGACTTAGCCAGTCGTCTCAAAGGGAGAAAAAAAAATCCTTTCTGACCACGGATACTGGCGATCCGATTTCTTCCTGGATCAATACTCTCTCTCTAATTGTCCTTAATAACCTTGAATTCCCTTTTTAATTAGAAATAAATCCAGTCCCCATTTAAAAGTTATCTATCGAATCCGCTGTCACCACCTCCTCTGGTAGAGAATTCCACAGATTAACCACCCTTACGGTGAAGAACCCTTTTCTTTGTTTAAGGTGAAATCTTTTTTCCTCTAACCTCAAAGGATGTCCTCTTGTCAGTAGTCTCTTGCTACAAAAAGTAGACTGGGACAGAGAAATGATAGGTTAAAACACTGAACATAAATGGACAACATTTAAATCCTTACTAAATATACATACACAAAGTAAAAGTAAAAGGAGTAAATCCCATCCAATGTGGCTTAACAATGATTTAAAGATCAAGATACGGAGTGAAAAACAGGCATTTAAATTATAGAAGCAAGAGGGGACAGAGACTGCTTTACGGGAGTACAAGGAAATCAACAAGGCTTGCAAAAACGCTATTAGACTGGCTATAATAGAAAATGAAAAATGAATTGCAAAAGAAAGTAAGACTAACCCTAAAATATTTTTTAAGTATATTAAAGGGAAGAAGGCCAGGAAGGAAGCTATAGGAACATTACAATGTGACACAGGCCGTCTGATAATTAGTGACCAGGAAAAGGCAGATGAGCTTAATAGGTTCTTTTCTTCGGTATACACAATGGAGGTACCAGTGGTTGGGACAGGGCAACATAATGGGGCTACACTACCTTTGCCAAATAATTGGTTAACACAGGAAGTAATCCAAAAGAGGTTGGAAAAAATAAATGTTAATAAAGGCCCGGGTCCTGATGGAATACATCCACGGGTACTGAGGGAACTGGGTTTTGTAATAGCCAAACCATTACATTTAATTTTTCAAGATTCACTCAACACAGGGTCTCTACTAGATGACTGGAGAAAAGCTGATGTGATCCCTATATTTAAAAGGGGAGCAAGAGGAAATCCAGGGAATTATAGACCAGCGAGCCTCACTTCTGTAGTGGGGAAGCTTTTAGAAGGGTTAATAAGGGATAATATACAAGAATATATCTATATCAAATATATCTATTTGGGGATTATAAGTAGGAGTCAACATGGATTTATGAGGGATAGGTCATGTCAAAAAAATCTAATTAGTTTCTATGAGGACTTTAGTAGGAACCTGGATCAAGGCAACTCAATGGTTGTAGTCTTTTTGGATTTTGCAAAGGCTTATGATACAGTGCCACATGGGAGACTATTGTGCAAACTAAGAGATACAGAAATTGCAGTAAATATCTGCTCATGGATTGAGAGCTGGCTAAAAGACAGGAAGCAAAGGGTTGTTGTAAATGGAACATACTCCGATTGGACTAATGAGGTAAGTGGGGTTCCTCAGGGTTCAGTATTAGGTCCTCTCCTTTTTAACATATTTATTAATGACTTAGAGGTAGGATTGGAGTGTGGTGTCTCCATTTTCGCTGATGACATGAAGTTGTGCGTATGAAATCTCATCTGCCACTTAGATGCCCATTCCTCTAATTTAGACAAATCCCTTTGGAGGGAAAGTACATCATTTTCTGATTTAATTATCTTGCACAACTTTGTGTCACCAGCAAAAATGGAGACACCACACTCCAATCCTACTTCCAAGTCACTAATAAATATGTTAAAAAGGTGGAGACCTAATACTGAGCCTTGAGGAACCCCACTTACCACATTAGTCCAATCGGAGTATGTTCCATTTACAACAACCCTTTGCTTCCTGTCTTTTAGCCAGCTCTCAATCCATAAGCAAATATTTATGGCAATTCCTGTATCCCTGTTCAATAGTCTCCCATGTGGCACTGTATCAAAATCCTTTTGCAAAATCCAAATAGACTACATCCACTGAGTTGCCTTGATCCAAGTTTCTACTAACCCCCTCATAGTAACTAATTATGTTTGTTTGACATGACATATCCCTCATAAATCCATGTTGGCTCCTACTTATAATCTTGTTCGAATAGACATATTCCTGTATACTATCCCTTCTAAAAGCATTCCCACTACCGAAGTGAAACTCACTGGTCTATAATTCACCAGATTTGCTCTTGCTCCCTTCTCAAATATAGGTATCAACTCTGCCTTTCTCCAGTTATCTGGTAGAGACCCTGTGTTGAGGTAATCCTGAAAAATTAGATATAATGGTTTGGCTATTACAGAACCCGGTTCCCTCAGTACCCTTGGATGTATTTTATCAGGACCTGGGGCTTTATTAACATTTATTGTTTCCAACCTCTTTTGGATTTTCTCCTGCGTTAACCAATTATTTGGTTAAGGTAGTATAGTCCAATTTTGTTGCAGTGTCCCAACCACTGGTACCTCCTTTGTGTATACTGAAGAAAATAACCTATTTAGCTCATCTGCCTTTTCCTGGTTACTAATTATCAGTCGGCCTGTGTCACATTGTAATGTTCCTATAGCTTCCCCTCCTGGCCTTCTTCCCATTAATATATTTAAAAAATATTTTAGAGTTAGTTTTACTCTCCTTTGCAACTAACCTTTAATTTTTGATTTTAGCCAGTCTAATCGACCTTTTGCAAGCCTTGTTGATTTCCTTGTACTTGCGTAAAGTCTCTGTCCCTCCTGTTTGTATAATTTAAACACTTGTTTTTTACTCCTCATCTTCATCTTTAATTTATTGCTAAACCACATGGGTTGCGATCTACTCCTTCTACTTTTATTTCCACATGGTTTATGGTGATAATTATGTGTATTTAGTAAGGATTTGAACGATGTCCATTTATGTTCAGTTTTTTTACCTGTCAGTTCTCTGTCCCAGTCTATACGTTGTATCACTGCCCTTAGACTGTTAAAATCTGCCCTTTTTAAATTAAGAGTTTTCGTTAGCCCCTTACAGTTATGTTTTTTAATTCAATCTCAAATGAGACTGTGTTGTAATCACTGTTTTCCAAAGGTTGCCCTATTTCCACATTTGATACTATATCAATATTATTTGTGATGACTAAATCTAAGATAGCCTCATTGCTAGTAGGTTTTTGTATAACCAGATAATGATCTCTGAGTGTACTCAACAATCTGCTCCCCTTAGCTGAACTGCTGGTCTCAATTATCCAGTTTATTTCAGGGTAAATAAAATCTCCCATTATTAGAACTTGACCATGCTTAGCTGCATTTCCAATCTGTAACAATAATTGCATTTCCTCACTTTCAATTATATTTGGGGGCTTATAGCATACTCCTACTAATAATATTTTAGAATTTGCTCCTCCACTATTTAACTATAACCATAAACATTCAACATTACCGCTAGACATTCAACATAAATATCTTCTCTGACTATAGGCTTAAATTCAGGCATAACATACAGACAAATCCCTTCTCCTCTTTTACTATTACCTCTATCTTTCCTAAATAGGTTATAACAATCCAGATTAACGGATTAACAGTCCAGTCATGAGATTCATCCCACCATGTTTCCGTAATGCCTATTAAATCCAATTTCTCATTAACTGCTAATAATTCTAACTCTCCCATTATTCCTGGCAAGCTTCTGGCATTAGCGAGCATACACCTTATTTTATGGGTGTGCGGTTTTGAAGTTCCTGCCACTGTACTTGAGTTACATAGCAATATCTCCCTATTGACTGTACTCACCCTCACCCCATATCCTCCCCCATGACTAGTTAATATGCCCCTTTCCCCCTCAACGCTTCACCATTACTTCTATCTCGTCACACCGCCCCACCTACTAGTTTTAAAAGTCCTCCAGCCGTCCCCTAGCACAAAAGCTCCCTTTATCATTAAGGTGCAGTGAGAAGTCAGCCTAGTGCTCAGAAAAAAAACCTTCTGGCTTGCAGTGGGCAGATCCAAAATGAGTTGTAAAAGTTGTAAAATCCAGAAAGCTCCTTCAAGTGTAATGCAAATGTATGTTCAGAATTATACCAGTGTATTTCCATAAACAGAAAGGATAGATTTCTAAAACACACATAGTTCACCTTCTCGCTGTGAAGGGGCTTGTGTACTTCGATGAAGCTATGAGCTATATTATGTAGGGTCAGCCAGGATGGGCAGGTCATGGCAGAGAGGTCAGTCAAATAACGGTCCACTGAAGAAGGAACTAACTGGTAACCCACTCCAGTATCTTTGCTAAGAAAACTTTATGGACAGGCACAACCAGAGACATAACAATATAAGCCCCTTAGGTCAGAAGGTGCCTACTACATTACCAAGGAAGAGCAGAGAGCAAGTACAAGTAACACCAGATCTAATGAAGTGGTTGGGCCAAAGGCGAAAGAACACCCAGCTGCCGATGAGTCTGGAGGGGAAAGGAAAGTCTGATGCTGCAAAGATCAAATCAGAATAGGAACCTGGAATGTTAGAACTATGAGCCAAGGCTACTAGATGTGGTCAATTATGAACTGACAATGTTAAACATTGATATCCTGGCAATTGGTGAACTAAAATGGACTAGAATGGGACATTTCACACCAGACAACCATCAGATCTTCTACTGTGGTGAAGAATCCTGCAGAGGAAATGGAGTAGCCATCCTAGTCAATCAAAGAGTGGCCAAAGCATGATCGGTTACAACCCAACAAATGACAGAATGATTTCAATTCAAATTCAAGGCAAGCCATTTCATATCACAATGATCCAAGTCTATGCTCCAAACACGGATGCTGAAGAGGCTGAAGTTGTCCAGTTCTACAAAGACATTCAATACATCATAGATATAACACCAAGAAAATATGTTACTATCATCATAGGAGATTGGAATGCTAAAGTAGGGAACCAAAGCACACCTGGAATAACTGGCAAATTTGGCCTTGGAGTACAAAATTAAGCAGGTCAGAGATTAGTAGAATTCTGTCAAGATAATTCTCTGGTTGTAGCAAACACGCTCTTCCAACTGCCTCTGTGACGACTCTATACATGGACATCACCAGATGGACAATATAGAAATCAGATTGACTATATACTTTGTAGCCAAAGATGGAGCTCTTTGTAGTGTTGGGAAATAATAGTTATTATTTCTCTCGGTGCGTAACACCTATTCATATATAATATTAAAGAACCAGAGAAATCAAAACAATAAATCTTTATTTAATTACTTGAAGACAACGTCGATTAAAAACTTGTTTAAAATCAAGGGAATAGGAAATAATTCCTTAAAAACAATTGACTCCCTTTATATTGCACCCTAGACCAGTTACTGAGAGATAAATTCAGTGTTATAATCTCTTCTATTATGTCTTATAAGGTGCTTTTACAATTGTAAAGCTGGCTTCCTGGTATATATATATGTGTATCTCAAAAAGAGGTTTTACTTAATTTATATCCAAAACAGTAAGTCCTATAAATACCTAGTCCATATATGAATCTGGTAGCTTATCATGCCCTTCTATATGTGGGCTACAATATTTGTGTCTGATCTAATTTACAGTTCTTATATACAGAGTAGTTCACCATTTATATGTAAGATGGTATTAATCTTTATATCCACATTATGGTCTGCATTGATCTAATTTGCAGCGTTCTGTGATTTAAAACAGTCTATGCTGCTTGTTAGGGCTCAGTGTGGATCTAGTTTGCAGCGTCCTGTTATTTGACACAGCCTATGCTGCTTATTACAGCTCAGCACCGGGCAATCCCTGTGCACTGCACTTCAAGCGCCAGATATATTACTAACAAGGACTTAAAGGTCTAGTTGCAAAGTCCTGTGATATATTGGTCTGCGCTGTTTGTTTTTAACTTAGCACCGGACACTACCGTGTGCTAGGGCTAAAGCACCAGTTTTAGGACTGGTAAGGACTTAGAGATCACGGAGCTGCGTTCAGCTACATGGGAAGCACTTGCTTGTTACAACGTTAGCGTCTGACGTCAGACGCTGCCCTGACGTACGTTTCGTCACGTGGGAGTGACTTTCTCAAAGGGGGAAGGCGATCTCCTCAACGGTGCCTCCTATTTATAATAGGACAGTAGTCATGGTTACCCTTTGCCTTTGTTAGCAAGTGAAGGGGCAATATGTATAAGTCTGGTATGACAGATCCCACAAATTTAAAAACAGAAGCAAATTCCGATTACTTTACTTATTTATGTTTGAATTGCATATATTTATAATATTTGTATGCTATTTAGCCAGTTTAATCTGGGCTGATGATATATCTTTAGATATAGTTCACTATATATCTATCCATAGTTCCACATATTCTGGTATCCAGCATGTTGTATCTAACTTCCATATATGGGGTCAATCTCCTATTCCCCATTATTCCAGGAGGATATCTATAGTTTTCATGCAGAGTCACAGCAGAAAACTTGGGTACTATTTACATTATAACTCTTTTATACTCCACTGAGGTATATCCCTATCTCTTCCACTAGATTAATAAGATCTTAATTAAATGATTATCCTCCGTTGTCATTATAACGAAGATATATCTCCCATAAAAATCCTCTTTTAGGGTTATCCATACTATAGTTTTAATTGTATCATATAGATCATATAAAATATATAGTGTAAAGTGTGACTAGTATAACTCCTATCATGCTTGGTTATATAACTAATCTATTATAAGGATATATTCCGAAACCAAAAAACCAAAAACAATATTCCTATATGTGTGTATTTAAACTAAAGTCTTAGTGAATCAATAATCGTTGAACTGTGTCCTAATTATATAACATGTATTGGTGCTAATGTCCTCATATACTATGAGGATACCCATAATCAAAAATTATATACAGACTGTATAGAATGTATGTGTTACGGTGAATTTAATATTAAAGAGATCTATATACAATTCCTCCTCTAATTGTAGAGGTTAGAGGTTATGGTATATCTACATCTTGGTGTGATATGAGGAAATCCAGAAAAGCTTCTGTCTTGATTTGGGATTATCTTATTCCCTTCTCAGAGGGTCTACTATTTGATAAAGTGTGTCACTTCTTGCCTATAAAAATGCCTTAAAGGAGAATCCTTCATTGAGACCTTTAGGTGTTTGGGCCTGTAATTCATAAATCCATTTAGATTCCCTCCTGAGTAGTATGTCATCCAGGTTCCCTTTTCTTGGGCCCAATTTTGCTCCATCTATTATCAGAAATTTTAAGACAGATGTGTCTTTCTGGTGTTTTAATTTTACATGGCGTGCAATTGGTGTATCATATTCATTCGTAATTGAGCAGATGTGTTCTCCCATCCTACGTCTGAATTCTCTGCTCGTTTTCCCTACGTAGATTTTCAGGCAAATGCATTGTATTACATAAATAACTCCTTTGGTTTTGCAGTTATAGAACTCTTTTATAGGATATTTTTTACCTGATGTTGGGTGGATAAATTCCTTGCAAGGTTTTATAAATTTACAATATTTACACCGTCCACATCTATAACATCCAATCAAAGGTTTAAGCCATGTTTGTTCATTTTGTTTATGTTCTGAGAAGTGGCTATGTACAAGCAGATCTCTCAGATTTGGGCTCCGTCTATATGTTATTGAACTTTTCGTGGAGACCTTGGTTTTTAGGTCCTCATCAGCCGTTAATAGATACCAAAATCTAGAGAAGATGTCTTTAATTTCTCTTGCATTGTATCCATATGTAAGTATACATCGTATTAGGTCTTCTTCTTCACTGGAATTCTCCTCTTTCTCTATTTGTGATTCTTCCATTTTTGTCTTTCGTGTATATTTTCCTTGAATATTTAGGAGATCTGTTCTTTTAACATTCAGGGCATATTGATATGCTTTTTTAAGGCATTTGTTTGAATATCCCCTACTTTTGAAACGTTTCCTAAGTTTGTCAGCCTCTAACTTGAAAGAGATGTCATCACTGCAATTTCTTCGGATGCGTAGATATTGGCCTTTTGGTATACCTCTTTTTTGGGGTTCATAATGTTGACTTGACCACTCTAGTAAACTATTGGATGCTGTATCTTTCCTGTATGTGGTCGTACTAATATTTCCCAGGTGATCCTTCATTATTTTTAAGTCCAAAAAGGCCAACTCAGTTGGGTTTATTTCATATGTAAATTTTAGGCCTAAGGTGTTGTTATTAAGGGTATCTATGAAGAGAGATAGTTCCTCCTTTGTTCCGGTCCAAAAGATAATTATGTCATCTATAAATCGTCTCCACATTAGTATATGATCTGTCATATCTTTCTTGGTTTCTTCAAAGACCCATCTTTCTTCCCACCACCCTAGAAATAAATTTGCATAATTCGGGGCACATGATGTCCCCATTGCTGTGCCCTTAATTTGATGTATCCATTTATCAGCAAAGATGAAGTAATTTCTAGTTAGTATATATTCAAGAAGATTTAATAGGAACTTATTGAATTGTTCCATTTTCGTTCCTTTAGTTCTTAAGAAGAAGCCCACGGCTTCAATGCCTTGTATATGTGGTATAGAGCTATATAATGCTTCTACATCTATGCTCACGAGCCATGTTTTAGTTGGTACTATTATGTCTTCCAATTGCTTCAATATGTCTGTTGTATCCTTGATATATGAGGGAAGGCCTGTGACTAGATCTTTCAGATGGTAGTCCAGGAATCTACTAATATTTTCGGATAAATTATTGTTCCCTGATACAATTGGTCTACCAGGTATTGGTGACATCTTTTTATGCACTTTTGGAAGTGCATAGAAAGTAGGGATTGTGGGGTTATTTGGTAGTAGATAGTCATATGTATTTTTATTTATTATTCCTTCTAACAATGCTTTATCAAGCACTGATTCAAGTTCTTCTCTATATATGTTTGTAGGGTCTGCACTCAGTGTTTCATAAGTTGATTTATCTTTTAGAATCTTCTCACACATTCTTTTGTAGTCTTCGTTTGCCATTACTACAATATTTCCCCCTTTATCCGCTGGTTTTATTTGTATATTTTTACAATCTTGGAGCTCCTTTAATGCTGCATTTTCCTTTTTACTTAGATTGTATGTGGTTTTCTGCTTAGATGTATATAGATTTTCCAATTCTCTTGTAACTTGTTGTATAAAGACACTAATATTTGGATAGTCCTTAATTTGAGGAGTGAATTTACTCTTTTTTTTCCATATTTTTGGTGTTCCTGATTCTGATATGGATGCATTCTCATTTTCCTCTATTAGGGCCATCATATCCATAAATGTGTCTTGATCTTCTTTATCAATGTTTAAATAGGCATACTCTTTCATGTTTTTATTTTTATAGAATTTATGGAGTGCCAATTTCCTTCCAAAGAGATTTAAATCTTTTATGTTTGTAAAAAGTTCTACTTTGGATGACGGAACAAAAGAGAGGCCTCTTTTTAGGACAGCTTTATGTGTTTCATTTAGTGCAAAAGTTGATAGATTTATTATTTGTAGGGAATCTTCTAAATCAGAGGCATTCGGACTTAATGTGGTGGTCCTTGATATCGATTTGGTCTTATCTGTGTGTTGGTTGCTTTCCTTTTTCCTCTTAGGATATATTGGCCTCTGTCTAAAAAAGCTTTCTCTTGTCTCTGTTCATGTTCCTGCATTGACCTAGTCCTTAAACCTCTTTGTATTCCATCTGTACTTGTACCAGTTCCCAATCTCATGTTTGGGTCTTCAATATCTGAGGTTTCATATTCTGATGAGCTTATGTCAGAGGATATCTTAGTTCTATTTTGCCTCTGGGTGGGTTTATATACCCTGTTATTTTTATAATCACCCTGATCTCTCATGAATTTCTTCTGCTTTCTAGATTTTATTTCATTTTTAAATCTCTCCAGATTTTCAGTCAGTTTCTGGCAATTCGTTTCATATTCTGTTTTTTCTTTAAAGGATTCAACCAATTTCTGGCTTTTGTCTAGGTCATTGCTGAACATTTCTAAGTGCTTTTTTTCTGTTTGCACTATTAAGTCCATTAAATCTAATGAACATTGTGATAGAATGTCTGTCCATTTTTTAAAAAAATCATCATTGATTAAACTTGTTGCTGGCATTATTTTAATCCTCAGGCCTCTCGGAATAATCTTTTGTTTTATGTAATTTTCAAGGCTTGTCATTTCCCATACTATTTTCACTTGCTTTTTTAAATTTTTATTCAGGTCTCTAAATGCAATTTTGATGTTAATATCCTCATCTTCCTTTTCTACGGCTCTAAAGTTGAAACTTTCTGCTGCTTCATTATGTAAGTTGGTGAATTTCCAACTATCTATATTTAGACTCGCCATCTTATTTGGAATACACAATTTTAAGGGAGGATAGCCTTAGATCCTGAATTCAATTTATACCCAAAATTGTGGATTGAACCACTTATATATATTCTTTGTAGTGTTGGGAAATAATAGTTATTATTTCTCTCGGTGCGTAACACCTATTCATATATAATATTAAAGAACCAGAGAAATCAAAACAATAAATCTTTATTTAATTACTTGAAGACAACGTCGATTAAAAACTTGTTTAAAATCAAGGGAATAGGAAATAATTCCTTAAAAACAATTGACTCCCTTTATATTGCACCCTAGACCAGTTACTGAGAGATAAATTCAGTGTTATAATCTCTTCTATTATGTCTTATAAGGTGCTTTTACAATTGTAAAGCTGGCTTCCTGGTATATATATATGTGTATCTCAAAAAGAGGTTTTACTTAATTTATATCCAAAACAGTAAGTCCTATAAATACCTAGTCCATATATGAATCTGGTAGCTTATCATGCCCTTCTATATGTGGGCTACAATATTTGTGTCTGATCTAATTTACAGTTCTTATATACAGAGTAGTTCACCATTTATATGTAAGATGGTATTAATCTTTATATCCACATTATGGTCTGCATTGATCTAATTTGCAGCGTTCTGTGATTTAAAACAGTCTATGTTGCTTGTTAGGGCTCAGTGTGGATCTAGTTTGCAGCGTCCTGTTATTTGACACAGCCTATGCTGCTTATTACAGCTCAGCACCGGGCAATCCCTGTGCACTGCACTTCAAGCGCCAGATATATTACTAACAAGGACTTAAAGGTCTAGTTGCAAAGTCCTGTGATATATTGGTCTGCGCTGTTTGTTTTTAACTTAGCACCGGACACTACCGTGTGCTAGGGCTAAAGCACCAGTTTTAGGACTGGTAAGGACTTAGAGATCACGGAGCTACATGGGAAGCACTTGCTTGTTACAACGTTAGCGTCTGACGTCAGACGCTGCCCTGACGTACGTTTCGTCACGTGGGAGTGACTTTCTCAAAGGGGGAAGGCGATCTCCTCAACGGTGCCTCCTATTTATAATAGGACAGTAGTCATGGTTACCCTTTGCCTTTGTTAGCAAGTGAAGGGGCAATATGTATAAGTCTGGTATGACAGATCCCACAAATTTAAAAACAGAAGCAAATTCCGATTACTTTACTTATTTATGTTTGAATTGCATATATTTATAATATTTGTATGCTATTTAGCCAGTTTAATCTGGGCTGATGATATATCTTTAGATATAGTTCACTATATATCTATCCATAGTTCCACATATTCTGGTATCCAGCATGTTGTATCTAACTTCCATATATGGGGTCAATCTCCTATTCCCCATTATTCCAGGAGGATATCTATAGTTTTCATGCAGAGTCACAGCAGAAAACTTGGGTACTATTTACATTATAACTCTTTTATACTCCACTGAGGTATATCCCTATCTCTTCCACTAGATTAATAAGATCTTAATTAAATGATTATCCTCCGTTGTCATTATAACGAAGATATATCTCCCATAAAAATCCTCTTTTAGGGTTATCCATACTATAGTTTTAATTGTATCATATAGATCATATAAAATATATAGTGTAAAGTGTGACTAGTATAACTCCTATCATGCTTGGTTATATAACTAATCTATTATAAGGATATATTCCGAAACCAAAAAACCAAAAACAATATTCCTATATGTGTGTATTTAAACTAAAGTCTTAGTGAATCAATAATCGTTGAACTGTGTCCTAATTATATAACATGTATTGGTGCTAATGTCCTCATATACTATGAGGATACCCATAATCAAAAATTATATACAGACTGTATAGAATGTATGTGTTACGGTGAATTTAATATTAAAGAGATCTATATACAATTCCTCCTCTAATTGTAGAGGTTAGAGGTTATGGTATATCTACATCTTGGTGTGATATGAGGAAATCCAGAAAAGCTTCTGTCTTGATTTGGGATTATCTTATTCCCTTCTCAGAGGGTCTACTATTTGATAAAGTGTGTCACTTCTTGCCTATAAAAATGCCTTAAAGGAGAATCCTTCATTGAGACCTTTAGGTGTTTGGGCCTGTAATTCATAAATCCATTTAGATTCCCTCCTGAGTAGTATGTCATCCAGGTTCCCTTTTCTTGGGCCCAATTTTGCTCCATCTATTATCAGAAATTTTAAGACAGATGTGTCTTTCTGGTGTTTTAATTTTACATGGCGTGCAATTGGTGTATCATATTCATTCGTAATTGAGCAGATGTGTTCTCCCATCCTACGTCTGAATTCTCTGCTCGTTTTCCCTACGTAGATTTTCAGGCAAATGCATTGTATTACATAAATAACTCCTTTGGTTTTGCAGTTATAGAACTCTTTTATAGGATATTTTTTACCTGATGTTGGGTGGATAAATTCCTTGCAAGGTTTTATAAATTTACAATATTTACACCGTCCACATCTATAACATCCAATCAAAGGTTTAAGCCATGTTTGTTCATTTTGTTTATGTTCTGAGAAGTGGCTATGTACAAGCAGATCTCTCAGATTTGGGCTCCGTCTATATGTTATTGAACTTTTCGTGGAGACCTTGGTTTTTAGGTCCTCATCAGCCGTTAATAGATACCAAAATCTAGAGAAGATGTCTTTAATTTCTCTTGCATTGTATCCATATGTAAGTATACATCGTATTAGGTCTTCTTCTTCACTGGAATTCTCCTCTTTCTCTATTTGTGATTCTTCCATTTTTGTCTTTCGTGTATATTTTCCTTGAATATTTAGGAGATCTGTTCTTTTAACATTCAGGGCATATTGATATGCTTTTTTAAGGCATTTGTTTGAATATCCCCTACTTTTGAAACGTTTCCTAAGTTTGTCAGCCTCTAACTTGAAAGAGATGTCATCACTGCAATTTCTTCGGATGCGTAGATATTGGCCTTTTGGTATACCTCTTTTTTGGGGTTCATAATGTTGACTTGACCACTCTAGTAAACTATTGGATGCTGTATCTTTCCTGTATGTGGTCGTACTAATATTTCCCAGGTGATCCTTCATTATTTTTAAGTCCAAAAAGGCCAACTCAGTTGGGTTTATTTCATATGTAAATTTTAGGCCTAAGGTGTTGTTATTAAGGGTATCTATGAAGAGAGATAGTTCCTCCTTTGTTCCGGTCCAAAAGATAATTATGTCATCTATAAATCGTCTCCACATTAGTATATGATCTGTCATATCTTTCTTGGTTTCTTCAAAGACCCATCTTTCTTCCCACCACCCTAGAAATAAATTTGCATAATTCGGGGCACATGATGTCCCCATTGCTGTGCCCTTAATTTGATGTATCCATTTATCAGCAAAGATGAAGTAATTTCTAGTTAGTATATATTCAAGAAGATTTAATAGGAACTTATTGAATTGTTCCATTTTCGTTCCTTTAGTTCTTAAGAAGAAGCCCACGGCTTCAATGCCTTGTATATGTGGTATAGAGCTATATAATGCTTCTACATCTATGCTCACGAGCCATGTTTTAGTTGGTACTATTATGTCTTCCAATTGCTTCAATATGTCTGTTGTATCCTTGATATATGAGGGAAGGCCTGTGACTAGATCTTTCAGATGGTAGTCCAGGAATCTACTAATATTTTCGGATAAATTATTGTTCCCTGATACAATTGGTCTACCAGGTATTGGTGACATCTTTTTATGCACTTTTGGAAGTGCATAGAAAGTAGGGATTGTGGGGTTATTTGGTAGTAGATAGTCATATGTATTTTTATTTATTATTCCTTCTAACAATGCTTTATCAAGCACTGATTCAAGTTCTTCTCTATATATGTTTGTAGGGTCTGCACTCAGTGTTTCATAAGTTGATTTATCTTTTAGAATCTTCTCACACATTCTTTTGTAGTCTTCGTTTGCCATTACTACAATATTTCCCCCTTTATCCGCTGGTTTTGATAAAGCATTGTTAGAAGGAATAATAAATAAAAATACATATGACTATCTACTACCAAATAACCCCACAATCCCTACTTTCTATGCACTTCCAAAAGTGCATAAAAAGATGTCACCAATACCTGGTAGACCAATTGTATCAGGGAACAATAATTTATCCGAAAATATTAGTAGATTCCTGGACTACCATCTGAAAGATCTAGTCACAGGCCTTCCCTCATATATCAAGGATACAACAGACATATTGAAGCAATTGGAAGACATAATAGTACCAACTAAAACATGGCTCGTGAGCATAGATGTAGAAGCATTATATAGCTCTATACCACATATACAAGGCATTGAAGCCGTGGGCTTCTTCTTAAGAACTAAAGGAACGAAAATGGAACAATTCAATAAGTTCCTATTAAATCTTCTTGAATATATACTAACTAGAAATTACTTCATCTTTGCTGATAAATGGATACATCAAATTAAGGGCACAGCAATGGGGACATCATGTGCCCCGAATTATGCAAATTTATTTCTAGGGTGGTGGGAAGAAAGATGGGTCTTTGAAGAAACCAAGAAAGATATGACAGATCATATACTAATGTGGAGACGATTTATAGATGACATAATTATCTTTTGGACCGGAACAAAGGAGGAACTATCTCTCTTCATAGATACCCTTAATAACAACACCTTAGGCCTAAAATTTACATATGAAATAAACCCAACTGAGTTGGCCTTTTTGGACTTAAAAATAATGAAGGATCACCTGGGAAATATTAGTACGACCACATACAGGAAAGATACAGCATCCAATAGTTTACTAGAGTGGTCAAGTCAACATTATGAACCCCAAAAAAGAGGTATACCAAAAGGCCAATATCTACGCATCCGAAGAAATTGCAGTGATGACATCTCTTTCAAGTTAGAGGCTGACAAACTTAGGAAACGTTTCAAAAGTAGGGGATATTCAAACAAATGCCTTAAAAAAGCATATCAATATGCCCTGAATGTTAAAAGAACAGATCTCCTAAATATTCAAGGAAAATATACACGAAAGACAAAAATGGAAGAATCACAAATAGAGAAAGAGGAGAATTCCAGTGAAGAAGAAGACCTAATACGATGTATACTTACATATGGATACAATGCAAGAGAAATTAAAGACATCTTCTCTAGATTTTGGTATCTATTAACGGCTGATGAGGACCTAAAAACCAAGGTCTCCACGAAAAGTTCAATAACATATAGACGGAGCCCAAATCTGAGAGATCTGCTTGTACATAGCCACTTCTCAGAACATAAACAAAATGAACAAACATGGCTTAAACCTTTGATTGGATGTTATAGATGTGGACGGTGTAAATATTGTAAATTTATAAAACCTTGCAAGGAATTTATCCACCCAACATCAGGTAAAAAATATCCTATAAAAGAGTTCTATAACTGCAAAACCAAAGGAGTTATTTATGTAATACAATGCATTTGCCTGAAAATCTACGTAGGGAAAACGAGCAGAGAATTCAGACGTAGGATGGGAGAACACATCTGCTCAATTACGAATGAATATGATACACCAATTGCACGCCATGTAAAATTAAAACACCAGAAAGACACATCTGTCTTAAAATTTCTGATAATAGATGGAGCAAAATTGGGCCCAAGAAAAGGGAACCTGGATGACATACTACTCAGGAGGGAATCTAAATGGATTTATGAATTACAGGCCCAAACACCTAAAGGTCTCAATGAAGGATTCTCCTTTAAGGCATTTTTATAGGCAAGAAGTGACACACTTTATCAAATAGTAGACCCTCTGAGAAGGGAATAAGATAATCCCAAATCAAGACAGAAGCTTTTCTGGATTTCCTCATATCACACCAAGATGTAGATATACCATAACCTCTAACCTCTACAATTAGAGGAGGAATTGTATATAGATCTCTTTAATATTAAATTCACCGTAACACATACATTCTATACAGTCTGTATATAATTTTTGATTATGGGTATCCTCATAGTATATGAGGACATTAGCACCAATACATGTTATATAATTAGGACACAGTTCAACGATTATTGATTCACTAAGACTTTAGTTTAAATACACACATATAGGAATATTGTTTTTGGTTTTTTGGTTTCGGAATATATCCTTATAATAGATTAGTTATATAACCAAGCATGATAGGAGTTATACTAGTCACACTTTACACTATATATTTTATATGATCTATATGATACAATTAAAACTATAGTATGGATAACCCTAAAAGAGGATTTTTATGGGAGATATATCTTCGTTATAATGACAACGGAGGATAATCATTTAATTAAGATCTTATTAATCTAGTGGAAGAGATAGGGATATACCTCAGTGGAGTATAAAAGAGTTATAATGTAAATAGTACCCAAGTTTTCTGCTGTGACTCTGCATGAAAACTATAGATATCCTCCTGGAATAATGGGGAATAGGAGATTGACCCCATATATGGAAGTTAGATACAACATGCTGGATACCAGAATATGTGGAACTATGGATAGATATATAGTGAACTATATCTAAAGATATATCATCAGCCCAGATTAAACTGGCTAAATAGCATACAAATATTATAAATATATGCAATTCAAACATAAATAAGTAAAGTAATCGGAATTTGCTTCTGTTTTTAAATTTGTGGGATCTGTCATACCAGACTTATACATATTGCCCCTTCACTTGCTAACAAAGGCAAAGGGTAACCATGACTACTGTCCTATTATAAATAGGAGGCACCGTTGAGGAGATCGCCTTCCCCCTTTGAGAAAGTCACTCCCACGTGACGAAACGTACGTCAGGGCAGCGTCTGACGTCAGACGCTAACGTTGTAACAAGCAAGTGCTTCCCATGTAGCTGAACGCAGCTCCGTGATCTCTAAGTCCTTACCAGTCCTAAAACTGGTGCTTTAGCCCTAGCACACGGTAGTGTCCGGTGCTAAGTTAAAAACAAACAGCGCAGACCAATATATCACAGGACTTTGCAACTAGACCTTTAAGTCCTTGTTAGTAATATATCTGGCGCTTGAAGTGCAGTGCACAGGGATTGCCCGGTGCTGAGCTGTAATAAGCAGCATAGGCTGTGTCAAATAACAGGACGCTGCAAACTAGATCCACACTGAGCCCTAACAAGCAGCATAGACTGTTTTAAATCACAGAACGCTGCAAATTAGATCAATGCAGACCATAATGTGGATATAAAGATTAATACCATCTTACATATAAATGGTGAACTACTCTGTATATAAGAACTGTAAATTAGATCAGACACAAATATTGTAGCCCACATATAGAAGGGCATGATAAGCTACCAGATTCATATATGGACTAGGTATTTATAGGACTTACTGTTTTGGATATAAATTAAGTAAAACCTCTTTTTGAGATACACATATATATATACCAGGAAGCCAGCTTTACAATTGTAAAAGCACCTTATAAGACATAATAGAAGAGATTATAACACTGAATTTATCTCTCAGTAACTGGTCTAGGGTGCAATATAAAGGGAGTCAATTGTTTTTAAGGAATTATTTCCTATTCCCTTGATTTTAAACAAGTTTTTAATCGACGTTGTCTTCAAGTAATTAAATAAAGATTTATTGTTTTGATTTCTCTGGTTCTTTAATATTATATATGAATAGGTGTTACGCACCGAGAGAAATAATAACTATTATTTCCCAACACTACAAAGAATATATATAAGTGGTTCAATCCACAATTTTGGGTATAAATTGAATTCAGGATCTAAGGCTATCCTCCCTTAAAATTGTGTATTCCAAATAAGATGGCGAGTCTAAATATAGATAGTTGGAAATTCACCAACTTACATAATGAAGCAGCAGAAAGTTTCAACTTTAGAGCCGTAGAAAAGGAAGATGAGGATATTAACATCAAAATTGCATTTAGAGACCTGAATAAAAATTTAAAAAAGCAAGTGAAAATAGTATGGGAAATGACAAGCCTTGAAAATTACATAAAACAAAAGATTATTCCGAGAGGCCTGAGGATTAAAATAATGCCAGCAACAAGTTTAATCAATGATGATTTTTTAAAAAAATGGACAGACATTCTATCACAATGTTCATTAGATTTAATGGACTTAATAGTGCAAACAGAAAAAAAGCACTTAGAAATGTTCAGCAATGACCTAGACAAAAGCCAGAAATTGGTTGAATCCTTTAAAGAAAAACCAGAATATGAAACGAATTGCCAGAAACTGACTGAAAATCTGGAGAGATTTAAAAATGAAATAAAATCTAGAAAGCAGAAGAAATTCATGAGAGATCAGGGTGATTATAAAAATAACAGGGTATATAAACCCACCCAGAGGCAAAATAGAACTAAGATATCCTCTGACATAAGCTCATCAGAATATGAAACCTCAGATATTGAAGACCCAAACATGAGATTGGGAACTGGTACAAGTACAGATGGAATACAAAGAGGTTTAAGGACTAGGTCAATGCAGGAACATGAACAGAGACAAGAGAAAGCTTTTTTAGACAGAGGCCAATATATCCTAAGAGGAAAAAGGAAAGCAACCAACACACAGATAAGACCAAATCGATATCAAGGACCACCACATTAAGTCCGAATGCCTCTGATTTAGAAGATTCCCTACAAATAATAAATCTATCAACTTTTGCACTAAATGAAACACATAAAGCTGTCCTAAAAAGAGGCCTCTCTTTTGTTCCGTCATCCAAAGTAGAACTTTTTACAAACATAAAAGATTTAAATCTCTTTGGAAGGAAATTGGCACTCCATAAATTCTATAAAAATAAAAACATGAAAGAGTATGCCTATTTAAACATTGATAAAGAAGATCAAGACACATTTATGGATATGATGGCCCTAATAGAGGAAAATGAGAATGCATCCATATCAGAATCAGGAACACCAAAAATATGGAAAAAAAAGAGTAAATTCACTCCTCAAATTAAGGACTATCCAAATATTAGTGTCTTTATACAACAAGTTACAAGAGAATTGGAAAATCTATATACATCTAAGCAGAAAACCACATACAATCTAAGTAAAAAGGAAAATGCAGCATTAAAGGAGCTCCAAGATTGTAAAAATATACAAATAAAACCAGCGGATAAAGGGGGAAATATTGTAGTAATGGCAAACGAAGACTACAAAAGAATGTGTGAGAAGATTCTAAAAGATAAATCAACTTATGAAACACTGAGTGCAGACCCTACAAACATATATAGAGAAGAACTTGAATCAGTGCTTGATAAAGCATTGTTAGAAGGAATAATAAATAAAAATACATATGACTATCTACTACCAAATAACCCCACAATCCCTACTTTCTATGCACTTCCAAAAGTGCATAAAAAGATGTCACCAATACCTGGTAGACCAATTGTATCAGGGAACAATAATTTATCCGAAAATATTAGTAGATTCCTGGACTACCATCTGAAAGATCTAGTCACAGGCCTTCCCTCATATATCAAGGATACAACAGACATATTGAAGCAATTGGAAGACATAATAGTACCAACTAAAACATGGCTCGTGAGCATAGATGTAGAAGCATTATATAGCTCTATACCACATATACAAGGCATTGAAGCCGTGGGCTTCTTCTTAAGAACTAAAGGAACGAAAATGGAACAATTCAATAAGTTCTATGGGGGAATCAGTGCCCGGACACTTTGAGAGTACATAGCCGGTAATGGACGCTGCTATGTGTGGAGAACAAGAGCAGGCCAATCAATTTACAAGTCAGTCATGGCTTCCATGAATTTATTTACAGCTACTGCTGATATATTTCTGGAAATGAATAGGGATGTGCTATCAAACAGAAATCAAATGGAGTATCGACAATAAGCACTTAATCCCAGTTTAACTCTGTTGAAGTAACTACTTAAGCGTTCTGTTTTGACAGGTGCTCAGACCAGCCTTAAAGTGATACCAACCCTTATGTTATTTAGAACAATAAAATAACAGTTAATCACATCTTGTTTCCCCATTCATACCTAAGTGTTCATTGTCCCCTGTGACAGCCAGCTCTTCCCCCAACAGACTGAATCCCCTACAACCAAGCACCTTGTAACTGGTGACCCCTCTTCCCCAGCAAACCAGGTAATATAGTTTATTAAACTCCCTGAGGAAAATGCAACATTTCAATATCAATCATGACTGGTTACCACCTTTACATCAATAAATTCACACAACAATACAAAAACTCTGATTAACCCCATATTGTGGCCCCCTTCATGAACAACTTGGCTTACCCACACAACATGGCACCCAATAATAATGTAGCTGTCAAAGTTCAAATGTCCAGGCTGGGATTGCGTGCTACCGATGGCGTTGATGTCTCCCTAACAGAACTGCACAATTCAGCACCAGCGTGATTCCAGCAACGCTATCCCAGATCTAAAGACCCTCGGATAGCCTTATCCCCAGTGCAGCTGACGATCGAGTACCGATCTGACGTGTTGGAGAGAGGCACAGGAGATGGTGCAGCAGCTGAGGAGCAATGCTGAGGCGCAGGCACGCTGGCTGCGTGGCCTAATGCTTGTAAGCAGACAAGCGGCGCACACAAAAACTTTGAGATCAGAGTAAACAGAGAGAGTGAAGGAGCCTGGAAGCATTGTAGGAGTGGAGGATTGATAATGCAGTGCAGGCACGTTGATTGTGCTCCCTGACACCTAGAAACAGAGGGCTTGCCTCAAATCACTGCTTTGCTCCAGGTCCAGAGATTTGTGTGATGCATAGTCATTTTCCCACTCAATTTTATAAGCCTACCTTCTTTGACACCTCAGTAGGGATCCACCCCTCACCAATATGTGGCCAATCAAAATAATCTCAGACAATACACCCGATAATGTTTCAACAATAGATGTTTGAGATACAGCATCAAAATCCCTTTCTGTCATAGATACTGAGATGCACAAGAGAAGGCAAACCATATAATGACCACCCCACATGGTGCACCAGCAATACACTCCATCGATCAATGATCCATGATCACACTGCGAGGACTAGTCCCTCCCCACAGCTAAGACAATCCGGGTGATGCTAATTAGCTTGCCGGCAATCTCAAAACACTAAACTCCCAGCTTATGACATCCAACTTCTGTATCAATCGGAATAGATAAAAGGAGCAGAGAGATTGCCAATGATCTCCATTAATATATTGTTGAAGTACCAAATGTTCTGATAGATGAGAGCTGCTGCTCTCCTTTACAGTATGCCATATATGCTGATTCAATTTAGTTTTAGCATACTGACATGATCGCAACTCATATAGTCTTCTCACACCACAGCATAATTAACTGACACAACATAACCCTGAAAGCATATTGTATCCATCTAAAGCTATAGTACAGAGGTATTTTATAAGTGGATCTCACCAGGAAGTCTTTAGACATTCTAAATAATTATATTATACACCAAACTCCTTTTATTAGAATCACACACATAGATATTAATTATTGTAAAGTCAATATCATTTTTAAGTTAACAGATGGTAACATAGTAAATCCATCAGATACTATAAGGACTATTAAATTCTGACGTATCCACCTAAAGTAAAAAAGTAACATAGTATAGAAAAACACCTAGTTTGAATGATTATATTGTATTTATTGACACTTATTTATCATCATGTATTATGGTAGAAGCTATGTAATTGCTTTAACTAATTATCTCTATGTGTGATTCATATAATCAGAACGAGTAATAATTTGATTTTTATATAGTGTATCTCTTTGGCATATCACATTACTGTCCTTCTGCTATCCATTTATTATATCAATACAAATAATGTAAATTTGTTTTGTTCATTTAAGCCGAATGGATATTCATATTTTTTTACATGGACTAATAAAAGTTACATTTTAACTTAATTTCCCATGTCTGAGTTTGCAAAAGGGAAATCTTTGTTGATACTATATTGGAAACTACAAGAATCTCTATAATTTAACAGAGATTTAGTTTTGCTGTAAAAAAATAGGTAATTACTAAAGCTCAACATGAAAAATAACAAATCTATTTCCTCTAGGGGAAGTAAAAGACAATAAAGTGTGGGTAAAAAACCCCACCCATTCTTCCTCATTATTATTTTCCCCTAAAGATAAAATAAATACACATAATTTATCACACTTGGAATCTTCAATGCAGTTGGAATCTCCTTTATCACAAAGTAAAATAAAGGATATTTCCAATATGGAGATTTTGAACCCTGTATCCTTTAAAGAAGAAGAGATGTTTCCTACCTCTAGTTTGAAAAAACTTCTGTCATTTTTCCAAAATTCTCTTAAATTAGAACTGACAAAATAAATATTTAATATTTTAATATAAGCAATGAAATGACTTCTAGAACATGTGGAAGAGTTGGAGGACCATTTCAAGCGGAGACAAAGTTACTCAAAGCCAAAATTGTAAAAAAGGAGGACTTTTCCAGATGGTTTAGCTTGTGCAGTAGAGTCCGAGGGACGTATATATCTAATGAATTGTCTTCCTTTGAATTAGACTTATTTAAATACAGTGCCTTGAAAAAGAGTTCAACCCCATTGGCATTTTCTCAAGTAGTGTTGCTTAGTAGTGTGTTTGGGGTCATTGTCATGCTGGAAGGGGAACCTCCTTCCTAGCCTTAAATCACGCACAGAGGGGTACAGGTTTTGCTCAAGAATATCCCTGTATTTAGCACCATCCATCTTTCCCTCAACTCTGACCAGTTTCTTAGTGCCGGCTGCTGAAAAGCATCCCCACAGCATGATGCTGACACCACCATGTTTCACTGTGGACATGGTGTTCTTTGGGTGATGTGAAGTGTTGGGTTTGCTGGAGACATAGTGTTTTCTTTGATGGCGAAAAGGTAAATTTTAGTTTTATCAGATCAGAGCACCTTCCTCCATACATTTTGGGAGTCTCCCACATGCCTTTTTGCAAGATCAAAATTTGCCATTTTGTTTTTTGCTGAAAGTAATGGCTTTCTTCTGGCCACTCTGCCATAAAGCCCAACTCTATGGAGGGTACGGCTTATTGTCGTCCTATGTACAGATACTCCAGTCTCTGCTGTGGAACTCTGTAGCTCCTGCAGGGTTACCTTAGGTCTCTGTGCTGCCTCTCTGATTAATGCCCTCCTTGCCCGGTTCGTGAGTTTTGGTGGGTGGCCGTCTCTTGGCAGGTTTGCCGTTGTGCCATGTTCTTTCCATTTGGTTATGATAGATTTGATGGTGCTCATGGGGATCATCACAGATTTAAATATTTTTGTATAACCCAACCCTGACTTGTACTTCTCAACAACATTGTCCCTTACTTGTTTGGCGAGTTCCTTAGTCTTCATGGCAGTGTTTGGTTAGTGGTGTCTCTTTCTTAGGTGTGGCAGCCTCTGGGGCCTTTCAAAAAAGGTGAGTATATGTAATGACAGATCATGTGACACTTAGATTGCACACAAGTGGACATCATTTCACTAATTATGTGACTTCTGAAGGTAATTGGTTGCACCAGAGCTTTTTATGGGCTTCATAACAAAGGGGGTGAACACATACGCACATGCCAATTTTCAGTTTTTTTACATAGTTACATAGTTACATACCTCTAGTAGTAATTAAGGTTGAAAAAAGACTTTCAGTCCATCAAGTTCAACCTTTTAAGATCTCCTCTGATCTGCAATATGCAGATTAGTTATTAATTAATTAGTTAATTATTAATCAATTCTTGAATTATTTATTTTTAATTTTATTTATTTCCAAAAAAATACTTTTATGTATATATTGTTCTCATTTCACTTCACCAATTTAGACTATTGTGTTCTGATCCATTACATAAAATTCAGATTAACAAGACATTGAACTTAAGACTGTAATGTAACAAAATAGGTAAAAAGTCAAGGCACTGTATTTAGTCAAACCTGAGAAACAATGGGATAACATTCTCAAAAGGATATATAGGATTTCACTCCCTAGTGTTTTGACAGGTGATGCTGTCAGAAATGTTATAGTTAAATTCAATTAGTTGAAATACAAAGAGGCAGTGTTGAAAGCCTCAAGGCAGGAGTCTAAATTTGAAGCACAGTTTGAAAATGTAAGCATATTTACTGATTTAACAAGAGACATTCTAGCTAAGAGAAAAACATTCCAAGAAATTACTAAAGCTTTGAGAATAGAGAAAGTTTCCTACAAATGGGGGTTTCCACCTAAATTGATTGTGATTAAAGGAAATCAGAAAAAAGATCATCAATACAGTTATTGAAGGTGAGGAGATTTTAAGAGAATGGCAAATACCATTTGTGGAAACAATTTATCAAAACCACTCGACATGTATATTACAATTCCTAGATTAGAAAAAGTCTAGGAAAGGAGGAGCTGACGCTCGCCAATTTGATATTAATTACCTTTAGATATTCTATTATTACTCAGTTGGGATTAAGAATATTTGGATAGAGATATAAGAAAGCTTATGAGCTAGAGAACAGATGGGAAAATGTGTATCATATTTCTTTAAGATCGAAAAATACTTTAAAACGGTTCTTTAACATTAGAACTAGAGGTCTCATTTGCCTTTTTTTTTCACTATTTCGCCGTAAGAAAATTGTCTATGCTTTTTTTTCCCACTTGTATTTATTAAGTAATTCATGTACGGGTACTTTTTATAATTAATTAGATGATACGTAATTTAGATACTAAAGCTCAGTCATGGTGATGTTTTTACATTTAGAGATTTTTTTTAGAGATTTACATTTAAGATTATATTTAAATTCACAGCATCTATTAAAGCATAAAATTAGTGCAATGGTGTTTTTGTTTTTGTTTTTATTATGTAGATGATATTTATAAATGACATGGTCACTAAGGATTGGTTACAATGAAGAAGTTCTCATATTGAGAGAGGTATTCTTAAGATTAAAAATTACATTTCATATTATTCGTTTCAAAATAATTTGGAGAAAATTACATTAGAATTAGAGTTTGTAAGAACACTGTCAATAAGACTAGCTTGTACACTAAAAAATGCTCAAAAAGAATAAAAAATTAAATTAAAATTGCACAACATTAGTTGGTTAATAATGAGCAGAATGGGATTGTAGAATACAGTTTTTTTGCAGTAGATATATTTTTAGTTTTTTTTGGAGCTAGTTAACCCCTGATGGAATACGCTAGAGTTCTGTGTATAAAAATTGTCATTGAAAGCAGTTTTCTGGATGGGAAACAGTAGGGGTTGTGGGGGTTAGAGTTACTTACGGTCTATCTTAGATCCTTTGCCAATAAGTAATTACAAATGAGATATTGGTTAAAGTATAATGTACAGCTGTATGTATGATGTATGCAGTTATGTTGTTAATAGAGCAAAAGTGGGGGATTGTGTGGGGAGAGGATATTCTTGGAGAGTCTTGAAGTTTGATAAATGGGTATAGAAAATAATCTCTCAAAATGTCTAGGGGTTAAATTCACCATTTAAAAGACAGATAGCCATAGATCAATTTCTAAGAGCAATATGCACCAAATAACAGACAAAATAAGTTTCTTACTACTATTTTGAAAATTTTAAATTACATTTAAAAAAGATAGGCACCACGGTTATCTGTGGGGATTTTAATATGGTAATTAACCCTGGGTTAGATAGGAAATCTTGTAAATGTCCAAATCCAGACCCACAGGTAGTAAGAAGAGCTAAAGTGTTTCATGATAGTCTTATGAAATATGAACCGTATAATGTTTGGAGGTTGGGAATGAAAAAGATTGATTGAAAGACTTATATATATAAAGGGAAGAAACCAAGACAACTACCATAGAAACCATCTACCATAGTAAAAAGAAGCTTTTCTAAAGGTGGTATTGCATCCCCATTCATAAAAGCTTCATATATAGCAGTAATGTTATCTCATTTTATTAAATGGTCTTCCCTTAAAATAATACAGGTTTGTTACAGATCTAAAATGCACAAACATCTAATGAACTTATCAAACAATGGCTTTGGCACGATAACAGTATGCTTTTGTCGGTTAGAAACTCAGTTCTGGCAAAACTGGTTTTAAACTATGGTTTACATGGAATAAGAAATTAAACTTGTCCATATTCCCCTCACCTGGTATTCGATTATGACTGGTTGAGTAGGAAACTTGGATTACCCTACATGTGGGTTTGGGATATACCGGCACCGGTATATGCTAATGCTGTGACGTCACATGCACGCCACGTCAAGACGCCAGAAGAAGCACAGGGCAGGAGCAGCAGCGTCAGATGCAGGTAAGTGAGGGGAAAGGGAGAGGGAGGGGGGTTGGGTTTAGAGGGGTAGGATGAGGGGGGGTTTAGAATATTTTTTTTAAATAAGTTTTTAGTTAGTAAACATCTATCCAAAAGCAAGGTTTTCACGAACTAAAAACTTATTTAAAAAAAATATGCTATGTGCTTTTTTATAGCCCTATTCAATTGGCCAAATCGCAATTGAATGAGGCCCTTAGATTGTAAGTTTGCGAGTTTTCAATATTGTGTCAGTGCCTTGGAAACAAGCTCTATGTACATTTTATTTTATGCTCAAAAACAGGGCCCTCCATTCTTTTCAAGGTGTTAAATTTGTTTTTTGCTATGTACTTGAACCCTGTACAGCGCTACGGAATATGTTGGCGCAATATAAATAAAGATAATAATAATAATAATAAAAATAATAAACCTTTGGAATATATACACACAGAGGATGCTCTGATGCAGATGTGTCTGGAGGGGTAAAGAACAATTTAGCATACTAATCTAGAACAATAAAACTATGAACTAAGGCAAACTAGAGGTGGTCAAACATGAGTTGACAAGATTAAACATTGACCAGACCATCTTATCTGCCTTCTGAGGAATCTATATGTGGACCAAGAAGCCACGGTCTGATGACTAAAAATAAGGAGGGACTAAAGGGCTTATTGATGAGGGTGAAAGAAGAGCGTGCAAATACTGGCATACTACTTAATGTTAAAAAGTCTAATATCATGGCAAACAAGAATTTCAGTTCCTGGAAAATAGATGTATTCCCAGAAGTAACATATGGATGCGAGAGCTGGACCATAAAGAAAACTAAGTCCCGTAGAATTGATGAAATTTGAATTATGGTGTTTCAGAAAACTGCTTAGAGTTCATTGGACTGCAAAAAGATCCAATCAATATTACAGGAAATTAGAAAAAGCTATTCACTGGATGTTTTATAATGAGGCTAAAACTCACACATTTTGACCATATCATGGGAAGACAAGATTCCCTTGAGAAAACTTTGATGCTGTGAAAGATTAAAGAAAAACAAAGAAGGGGATGTGTCACAACCTACTACTTCTGTTAAGTTTGATAAGAAGTAAGTTCAAACCTGCTCAGTAGGACTGTGTGGTTCATTGTTTATCCTGGATAGCAGGAACAGAGCCAAGCTTACATCCACAAAAGCACACAGGAACCCGTAGAGTCAACCAGCCAATGTTACCAATGCAGGTTCAGCAGCAATAATCCCAATACTAAAGATTACCATTTCTCAGAATGAAACATACAAGTAAAGTGTGCAGTTCAAACTGCCAACTAGTTTATTGATGGTAATACAGCATACTTATGCATAACACAGTCCAATCATGTACAGTCAGGGGAAGTCTGTCCATCAAGTGATGTCACCTTCTTAATCACTCACTTGGTCCTGGAGCCTAACTGAGTACTCAATCTTATTGGCCCTTTTTCAAGGCTTTTCAGGGGGTATCTGATCAGATAAGGAGCCGAGAAATTATTTCTGATGGTGTATGTAACCTTCTATATGCCCCATTACTGTTAGGTGTATGTCCCTTTAAGAATCATTAGTGTTCTCCAACACCGGGACCTAGCTCCCCTTTATGCTGGATCCCCAGCAGATATTAGCTGGAATCGAGACATACTAGAAGGTACCCTATAGGCAGCTTGCGATCAAATGTGTGGTCTGTGATTGCTCCAGGCTGGGACAAGTTACTTAAGAATAGTAGAGGGTTGGAGAACTAGTCTATAATCGATTCTGAAGTAACTAACATCAGTAGTGGTAGAGTGCAGAGCCAGTAGGGTTGGGCTTTAGGAGACCAAGTTACATGCAGGGACAAGTTACCCCTGGTTTCAGGGCGCAGTTCTATGGGGGAATCAGTGCCCGGACACTTTGAGAGTACATAGCCGGTAATGGACGCTGCTATGTGTGGAGAACAAGACCGGGGGTATTCAATTTACAAGTCAGTCATGGCTTCCATTAATTTATTATGTGCTATCAAACAGAAATCAAATGGAGTATCGGCAATAAGCACTTGATCCCAGTTGAACTCACTAACTAACTACTTCAGCATCCTGTTTTGACAGGTGCTCAGACCAGCCTTAAAGTGATTGTAACGGAACCCATCACTGTTTTACCCTGTGTTATGGTTATTTAATTATTATGGTTAAAATATGATCACATTGCTATACTGTAGATATGTTGGTTTATGCTCTGCAGGATATTAGCTCAGACTATTGCAGACACCTAGCATAATACATAATCCTATTAGGGTCTCCTAGAGGCAGGAGAGCCCTATTGTGTAAAGTGTTCACATTGTGAAAGATGGAACAAAGAGAAGCATTATCTTATTAATGTCTGTTATTGAATCAAAGTAGCCAGCTAGTCCCTGGGAGGTGTGACCACACCTATTGTTCTCTCTATGTGTACTGTGTGGCCAGGTATGGGCATGTGGATTGCCTGTGGCTAAAGAGATGTATATATATTTGTGTAAGAAAATAAAGAGACAGTATTCTTTGACTCCCAAGAAAGTGTCGTCCAATATGGGTGGTCTGGGCTTCTGAGACTGCGCAGTGCTTCTATATGGATATTGAATGCTGAACCTGACTTTCCCTCTGGAACTCTTGGATGGGATTATACCAACTTCACTTTTACACAGCAGCTTGCCAGGGAAAAGGACGTCTCCAACGGCTGGTACCCTCTTACTACCGGGGTAGCCGTTACATTGGTTGGCAGCGGTGGGATGGTCCTTTTCATCCCCAACGCAAGTGCTGAATGGAATCCCAGTACTCTAAACTGAAAAGACCCACACTAAAGGATCTCTTGGAAACCAGAGTAAGGAGTGCCAACAACCGACCACGGAGAGAGCTGATAGCTGACCTACTGGAGCTGGACGAGATGGATCGATCCATGGAGGTCGTGGACCAACCTACCCCTGTCAGCGAGGAGGAGGAAATTACAAACCTGGTTCAGCGGAGATTATCCATGTACCCAGCAACATCCGTGGAGCTAATAGATCAGCTGTTCCGGGAAGCGAGAATGGAGATACAAAATAGGAGGGGGCACGAACTTGAACTGGCAAGAGCTAGACAACCCCTGGCACATACAGTTTATACTCCCCCACCAGCTGCTACAGGGCAGAAAATACCCTTCACGGCCTTCAAAGCGTTTGTGGAAAGTGAGGAAGAAATTGATGGATATTTGGCTGACTTCGAGAGGCAGTGCTCACTACACCAAATACCACCAGACCAATGGGTCACTATTTTGGCTGGAAAGCTATCAGGAAAAGCAAAGGAGGCTTTTCGGGCGCTTACTGAGGAAGATATTGCGCAGTATCGCCGGGTGAAGGCTGCACTGCTCACCAGATATGCCGTCACCCCGGAAACATATCGCCGTCGCTTCAGGGAGTCTAAAAAGAAGGCTGCAGACTCCCACATGGAATGGGCCAGCAAGATACAAAGGGTGGCATCACATTGGGTGCGAGGGTGCAATGCCAACACAGGAGAGGAAGTACTACAGCTATTCCTGATGGAACATTTCTTTCAGGATCTGGCGGCAGACATACAGGATTGGGTGAGAGATCGTCACCCTGCTAACTTAATCGAGGCAGCACGGCTAGGGGACGAATACGCAGAGTCCAGAAAGGTAATCCAAAGGGTCCACACGACCAACCTCTAGAGCAGAGCCACGCACCTCAATTCCCCCTGCACGCACAGTATTTCGGCCCCTAGTACCCCCAGGACCGCCACGGCCTCAGGGGTCTAACCACCAACCCCGGGATTCTTACAAAATGACATGCCATCGCTGCGGCAACCCGGGGCATATTGCTCGTTATTGCCACTTGGGATCAGCCAATAACAACTGGAGGCGCCCAACCAATAACCCAGAGATCCCTTTATCACATACCTCTGCTGCTCACTGCCTGGAAACCGAAGGGAGCCCTGAGGAGTGTTTGGGCATCCTGTACGAGGCAAACCCCATACAAGCTGCATCCCCAGATAACCGCCAGCATCACCGCCAGGAGGTGCGTGTAAATAGACAGGTAGCACAAGGCCTAAGGGACACTGGCACTACCATCACGTTGGTGCAGAAACATCTTGTGAAACCAGAACATGTATCTAATCATACCGTTGCTGTTCGTGTTGCAGGGGGGGCTGTTTTTCGCTTACCCACCGCCCGGGTACACTTGGATTGGGGAGTCGGGTCAGGAAAGACCACAGTAGGCATTATGGACAATTTTCCTGCTGAGGTCGTGCTGGGCAATGATATTGGCCCTCTAGCCTCAGCCTTTTTACCCACGACTGCTGCTTGTCCCGTGACCACCCGCTCACATACCCGTACCGAGGACGTTCCTACAACAGGTCGGGAGACCCAGGTAAGCCACAAGCAGACACTTAGCACTACCGCCACAGAGAGACCCATAGCGTGGGACAACCCCGAAGAGCTTGTGAGGGAAACTAGACAGGACCCCATCCTCCAAAAGTACCGAGCATTAGCCGACGATAGAGGGGATAAGCGGGAAAGTTTTATATGGAAAGGGGTTTCTATGGGACAGAGATTGTGGCCCACCTTTTGGACACTGGGATCCTGGACTGTTGGGATGGGATCCTGGATTTTTTTGGGTGGGTGTACAGGGGAGAACAGTGGGCCCTGTACAATAGGGGCCCGACCACGAGCTGGGGGAGGAATGTACTCTGCAACTTGGGACGGTTTTGCTAAAGGACTTTAGTTCATTTGGAAGGCTGATGCTTTTCTGCTTCATTATTTAATTGTCTGAAACCAGTTTGTAAAATTTATTTTCCCTTTCCTTGAAATGTTTATTGCTGTGAATGCTGTATGAAGTGTGCGTTTGTTTTGTTCTTGAAATGTGAGGAAATGTGAATTGCAGTAATGCTGATGGGTTGTCAAACTGTAGAAGTTACCAACAAATCGTTTTGTCCGGACATCCCCAGGCCGATCCGTTGGGATCAGACCGTGTATGCCGGCTTATGGTCACGGGGGAGGTGTGTAACGGAACCCATCACTGTTTTACCCTGTGTTATGGTTATTTAATTATTATGGTTAAAATATGATCACATTGCTATACTGTAGATATGTTGGTTTATGCTCTGCAGGATATTAGCTCAGACTATTGCAGACACCTAGCATAATACATAATCCTATTAGGGTCTCCTAGAGGCAGGAGAGCCCTATTGTGTAAAGTGTTCACATTGTGAAAGATGGAACAAAGAGAAGCATTATCTTATCAATGTCTGTTATTGAATCAAAGTAGCCGGCTAGTCCCTGGGAGGTGTGACCACACCTATTGTTCTCTCTATGTGTACTGTGTGGCCAGGTATGGGCATGTGTATTGCCTGTGGCCAAAGAGATGTATATATATTTGTGTAAGAAAATAAAGAGACAGTATTCTTTGACTCCCAAGAAAGTGTCGTTCAATATGGGTGGTCTGGGCTTCTGAGACTGCACAGTGCTTCTATATGGATATTGAATGCTGAACCTGACTTTCCCTCTGGAACTCTTGGATGGGATTATACCAACTTCACTTTTACACAGCAGCTTGCCAGGGAAAAGGACGTCTCCAACGGCTGGTACCCTCTTACTACCGGGGTAGCCGTTACAGTGATATAAAGTGAGATAAAGTGATGTTATTTAGAACAATAAAATAACAGTTAATCCCATCTTGTTTCCCCATTAATACCCAAGTGTCCATTGTCCCCTGGTGACAGCCAGCTCTTCCCCCAATGTACTGAATCCCCTACAACCAAGCACCTTGTAACTGGTGACCCCTCTTCCCCAGCAAACTAGGTAATAAAGTTTATTAAACTCCCTGAGGAAAATGCAACATTTCAATATCAATCATGACTGGTTACCACCTTTACATCAATAAATTCACACAACAATACAATAACTCTGATTAACCCCATATTGTGGCCCCCTCCATGAAAAACTTGGCTTACCCACACAACATGGCACCCAATAATAGTGTAGCTGACTAAGTACAAATGTCCAGGCTGGGATGGCGTGCTAGCCATGGTGTTGATGTCTCCCTAACAGAACTGCACAATTCAGCACCAACGTGATTCCAGCAATGCTATCCCAGACCTAAAGACCCTAAATATCCTCAGTGCAGCTGACGATCGAATACCGTTCTGACGTGGTGGAGAGGGACAGGAGATGGTGCAGCAGCTGAGGAGTGATGCTGAGGCGCAGGCACGCTGGCTGCGTGGCCTAATGCTTGTAAGCAGACAATCGGCGCACACAAACACTTTGAGATCAGAGTAAACAGAGAGAGCGAAGGAGCCTGGAAGCATTGTAGGAGTGGAGGATTGATAATGCAGTGCAGGCACGTTGATTGTGCTCCCTGACACCTAGAAACAGAGGGCTTGCCTCAAATCACTGCTTTGCTCCAGGACCAGAGACTTGTGTGATGCATAGTCATTTTCCCACTCAATTTTATAAGCCTACCTTCTTTGACACCACAGTAGGGATCCACCCCTCACCAATATGTGGCCAATCAAAATAATCTCAGACAATACACCCGATAATGTTTCAACAATAAATGTTTGAGATACAGCATCAAAATCCCTTTCTGTCATAGATACTGAGATGCACAAGAGAAGGCAAACCATATAATGACCACCCCACATGGTGCACCAGCAATACACTCCATCGATCAATGATCCATGATCAGACTGCGAGGACTAGTCCCTCCCCACAGCTAAGCCAATCCGGGTGATGCTAGTTAGCTTGCCGGCAATCTCAAAACACTAAACTCCCAGCTTATGACATCCAACTTCTGTATCAATCGAAATAGATGAAAGGAGCAGAGAGATTGCCAATGATCTCCATTAATATATTGTTGAAGTACCAAATGTTCTGATAGATGAGAGCTGCTGCTCTCCTTCACAGTATGCCATATATGCTGATTCAATTTAGTTTAAGCATACTGACATGAGCACAACTCATATAGTCTTCTCGCACCACAGCATAATTAACTGACACAACAAAACACCCTGAAAGCATATTGTATCCATCTAAAGCTATAGTACAGAGGTATTTTATCACTGGATCTCACCAGGAAGTCTTTAGACATTTTAAATAATTATATTATACACCAAACTCCTTTTATTAGAATCACACACATAGATTTTAATTATTGTAAAGTCAATATCATTTTTAAGTTAACAGATGGTAACATAGTAAATCCATCAGATATTATAAGGACTATTAAATTCTGACGTATCCACCTAAAGTAAAAAAGTAACATAGTATAGAAAAACACCTAGTTTGAATGAATATATTGTATTTATTGACTTTTATTTATCATTATGTATTATGGTAGAAGCTATGTAATTGCTTTAACTAATTATCTCTATGTGTGATTCATATAATCAAAACGAGTAATAATTTTCTTTTTATATAGTGTATCTCTTTGGCATATCACATTACTGTCCTTCTGCTATCCATTTATTATATCAATACAAATAATGTAAATTTGTTTTGTTCATTTAAGCCGAATGGATATTCATATTTTTTTACATGGACAAATAAAAGTTAAATTTTAACTTAATTTCCCATGTCTGAGTTTGCAAAAGGGAAATCTTTGTTGATACTATATTGGAAACTGGAAGAATCTCTATAATTCAACAGAGATTTCGTTTTGCTGTAAAAAAATAGGTAATTACTAAAGCTCAACAAGAAAAATAACGAATCTAATTCCTCCACGGGAAGTAAAAGACAATAAAGTGTGGGTAATAAACCCCACCCATTCTTCCTCATTATTATTTTCCCCTAAAGATAAAATAAATACACATAATTTATCACACTTGGAATCTTCAATGCAGTTGGAATCTCCTTTATCACAAAGTAAAATAAAGGATATTTCCAACATGGAGATTTTGAACTCTGTATCCTTTAAAGAAGAAGAGATGTTTCCTACCTCTAGTTTGAAAAAACTTCTGTCATTTTTCCAAAATTCTCTTAAATTAGAACTGACAAAATAAATATTTAATATTTTAATATAAGCAATGAATTGACTTCTAGAACATGTGGAAGAGTTGGAGAACCATTTGAAGCGGAGACAAAGTTACCCAAAGCCAAAATTGTAAAAAAGGAGGACTTTTCCAGACGGTTTAGCTTGTGCAGTAGAGTCCCAGGGACGTATATATCTAATGAATTGTCTTCCTTTGTATTAGACTTATTTACATACAGTGCCTTGAAAAAGAGTTCAACCCCCTTGGCATTTTCTCAAGTAGTGTTGCTTAGCAGTGTATTTGGGGTCATTGTCCTGCTGGAAGGGGAACCTCCTTCCTAGCCTCAAATCACGCACAGAGTGGTACAGGTTTTGCTCAAGAATATCCCTGTATTTAGCACCATCCATCTTTCCCTCAACTCTGACCAGTTTCCTAGTGCCGGCTGCTGAAAAGCATCCCCACAGCATGATGCTGACACCACCATGTTTCACTGTGGGAATGGGGTTCTTTGGGTGATGTGAAGTGTTGGGTTTGCTCGAGACATAGTGTTTTCTTTGATGGCGAAAAGTTAAATTTTAGTTTCATCAGATCAGAGCACCTTCCTCCATACATTTTGGGAGTCTCCCACATGCCTTTTTGCAAGATCAAAATAAGCCATTGTTTTCTGTTGAAAGTAATGGCTTTCTTCTGGCCACTCTGCCATAAAGCCCAACTCTATGGAGGGTACGGCTTATTGTCGTCCTATGTACAGATACTCCAGTCTCTGCTGTGGAACTCTGTAGCTCCTGCAGGGTTACCTTAGGTCTCTGTGCTGCCTCTCTGATTAATGCCCTCCTTGCCCGGTTCGTGAGTTTTGGTGGGTGGCCGTCTCTTGGCAGGTTTGCCGTTGTGCCATGTTCTTTCCATTTGGTTATGATAGATTTGATGGTGCTCCTGGGGATCATCACAGATTTAAATATTTTTGTATAACCCAACCCTGACTTGTACTTCTCAACAACATTGTCCCTTACTTGTTTGGCGAGTTCCTTAGTCTTCATGGCAGTGTTTGGTTAGTGGTGTCTCTTTCTTAGGTGTGGCAGCCTCTGGGGCCTTTCAAAAAAGGTGTGTATATGTAATGACAGATCATGTGACACTTAGATTGCACACAAGTGGACATCATTTCACTAATTATGTGACTTCTGAAGGTAATTGGTTGCACCAGAGCTTTTTATGGGCTTCATAACAAAGGGGGTGAACACATACGCACATGCCAATTTTCTGTTTTTTTACATAGTAACATAGTTACATACCTCTAGTAGTAATTAAGGTTGAAAAAAGACTTTCAGTCCATCAAGTTCAACCTTTTAAGATCTCCTCTGATCTGCAATATGCGGATTAGTTATTAATTAATTAGTTGTTAATTATTCATCAATTCTTTAATTATTTATTTTTCATTTTATTTATTTCTAAAAAATAGTTTTATGTATATATTGTTCTCATTTCACTTCACCAATTTAGACTATTGTGTTCTGATCCATCACATAAAATTCAGATTAACAAGACATTGAACTTAAGGCTGTAATGTAACAAAATAGGTAAAAAGGCAAGGCACTGTATTTAGTCAAACCTGAGAAACAATGGGATAACATTCTCAAAAGGATATATAGGATTTCCCTCCCTAGTGTTTTGACAGGTGATGCTGTCAGAAATGTTATAGTTAAAATCCATTAGTTGGAATACAAAGAGGCAGTGTTGAAAGCCTCAAGGCATGACTCTAAATTTGAAGCACAGTTTGAAAATGTAGGCATATTTACTGATTTAACAAGAGACATTCTAGCTTAGAGAAAAACATTCCAAGAAATTACTAAAGCTTTGAGAATAGAGAAAGTTTCCACCTAAATTGATTGTGATTAAAGGAAATCAGAAAAAGATCATCAATACAGTTATTGAAGGTGAGGAGATTTTAAGAGAATGGCAAAAAACATTTGTGGAAACAATTCATCAAAACCACTCGACATGTATATTACAATTCCTAGATTAGAAAAAGTCTAGGAAAGGAGGATATGATGCTCGCCAATTTGATATTAATTAGCTTTAGATATTCTATTATTACTCACTTGGGATTAAAAATATTTGGATACAGATATAAGAAAGCTTATGAGCTAAAGAACAGATGGGAAAATGTGTATCATATTTCTTTAAGATCGAAAAAGACTTTATAACGGTTCTTTAACATTAGAACTAGAGGTTTCATTCGCCTTTTTTTTCACTATTTCGCCGTAAGAAATTTGTCTATGCTTTTTTTTCCCACATGCATTTATTAAGTAATTCATGTACGGGTACTTTTTATAATTAATTAGATGATACGTAATTTAGATACTAAAGCTCAGTCATGGTGATGTTTTTACATTTAGAGATGACCTTTAAGATTATATTTAAATTCACAGCATCTATTAAAGCATAAAATTAGTGCATAACTGGCAATGGTGTTTTTGTTTTTGTTTTTATTATGTAGATGATATTTAAAAATGACATGGTCACTAAGGATTAGTTACTATGAAGAAGTTCTCATATTGAGAGGGGTATTCTTAAGATTAAAAATTACTTTTCATATTATTCGATTCAAAATAATTTGGAGAAAATTACATTAGAATTAGAGTTTGTAAGAGCACTGTCAAAAAGACTAGCTTGTACACTAAGAAATGCTCAAAAATAATAAAAAATGAAATTAAAATTGCACAACATTAGTTGGTTAATAATGAGCAGAATGGGATTGTAGAATACAGTTTTTTGCAGTAGATATGTTTTTAGTTTTTTTTTGGAGCTAGTTAAACCCTGATGGAATACGCTAGAGTTCTGTGTATAAAAATTGTCATTGAAAGCAGTTTTCTGGATGGGAGACAGTAGGGGTGGTGCGGGTTAGAGTTACTTATGGTCTATCTTAGATCCTTTGCCAATAAGTAATTACCAATGAGATATTGGTTAAAGTATAATGTACAGCTGTATGTATGATGTATGCAAGTATGTTGTTAATAGAGCAAAAGTGGGGGATTGTGTGGGGAGAGGATATTCTTGGAGAGTCTTGAAGTTTGATAAATGGGTATAGAAAATAATCTCTCAAAATGTCTAGGGGTTAAATTCACCATTTAAAAGACTGATAGCCATAGATCAATTTCAAAGAGCAATATGCCCCAAATAACAGACAAAATAAGTTTCTTACTACTATTTTGAATTTTTTTAATTACATTTAAAAAAGATAGGCACCACGGTTATCTGTGGGGATTTTAATATGGTAATTAACCCTGGGTTAGATAGGAAATCTTGTAAATGTCCAAATCCAGACCCACAGGTAGTAAGAAGAGCTAAAGTGTTTCATGATAGTCTTATGAAATATGAACCGTATGATGTTTGGAGGTTGCTCCATGGGAATGAAAAAGATAGACTTATATATAAAGGGAAGAAACCAAGACTTAAATCTACCATAGTAAAAAGAAGCTTTTCTAAAGGTGGTATTGCATCCCCATGCATAAAAGCTTCATATATAGCAGTAATGTTATCTCATTTTATTAAATGATCTTCCCTTCAAATAATACAGGTTTGTTACAGATCTAAAATGCACAAACATCTAATGAACTTATCAAACAATGGCTTTGGCAAGATAACAGTATGCTTTTGTCGGTTAAAAACTCAGTTCTGGCAAAACTGGTTTTAAACTATGGTTTACATGGAATAAGAAATTAAACTTGTCCATATTCCCCTCACCTGATATCCGATTATGACTGGTTGAGTAGGAAACTTGGATTACCCTACATGTGGGTTTGGGATATACCGGCACCCGGTATATGCTAATGCTGTGACGTTACATGCACGCCACGTCAAGACGCCAGAAGGAGCACAGGGCAGGTGCAGCAGCGTCAGATGCAGGTAAGTGAGGGGAAAGGGAGAGGGAGGGGGGGTGGGTTTAGAGGGGTAGGATGAGAGGGGTTTAGAATGAGGGGGGTTGGAGAGATACAGGGGGGTAGAGAGTCACAGGGGGTAGAGAGACACAGGGGGTAGAGAGACACGGGGGGAAGAGACACGGGGGGGGGAAGAGACACGGGGGGGAAGCCCCGGGGGGGGGGAGTGACTTGAGTATAAGCCGAGGGGGCCCTTTTTAGCCGTAAAAAAAGGGCTGAAAAGCTTGGCTTATACTCGAGTATATACGGTAACTCAAAAGATTATAAAAAATCAAGCACTTACAGAAGTATATTTTAAAATCACAAAAAAAAAAGATGGCACTTAGCCCCATCCAAAATTGTGATAATGAGGAAGTAAAGCAATCTAGGAAAATAATGGAGATTTTGTTAACAAAAAAGGCTCACATAAACATATTTGGTGGGAATGTAATTAAATCAAGAATTTGTGGTTTTCATGTTTTAAATATACTTTCAAGATTAGTACTAAAATTATCAGTCCAACACCTGAAAATTGCTTAATTTCATATATTTTCAGATAATCTTGAATATGTAGAAAATACCTTTATTATTCAAACAGTAGTAGTGGTAACATGGGCAATAGCTAAAAACTGAAAACAAATTTATATTCATAGTTACATAGTTACATAGTAATGAAGTTAGTGACGTTTTAACAGAGTTGTAGAAAAATTGATATTTAGAAAAAGATCTCAGTAATTTGGGCATTAAGATCTCTAAGGGAAATAATTGGTCTATTTGGAATAAGCAAAAACAATCAGATGTATAGGTAATTAAACCCCCCTTCCTCCATGTTTTATTGCATGAGTACTTGCATACAGTATATGTTTTTCTTCTTCTTCCTTTTTTCATTATTAGTATGCTTGCTGTACACATTTTATTGTCTGTAAATTAGTTTTTTTGTGCTGTAATATGTGTTTATAAAAAATAATAAATAAAGAAAAAACAAAGTGTCCAGGTTGAGAGGAAAATGTCAGGGAAGAGAAAGAAGAAAGAATATCAATAGTGCATGTTAATCAAGGGCTATTGATCCCTGAGAAAACTGGCTTTGAAAAAATGGTACTTGAATAAGGAAGCCCGAGGACCGGGGCCCAGGGTATTTACCCACAAAATACCCTGGGCCCCAGGACATCACAGGATGACAGAGGTGGATAGATGAGGCCATTGAAGCAAATAACATGAGCTTTATGAATCTCAGAGGGGCAGTGACTGACAGCTGTGATATCTTTACTACAAATATAAATTAAATCCCATCCTTGATATTAAAATGTGCCAGTCACACAGTCTGCTATCTGAGTTCACCAGACATCTCTGCACAATAGACACCCAGAACCTACTGTAAAACGTGATTAAAATAAGAGCATATACCACTCAAATATTAACTACTGATTATGGTATCTAATACTGAAAATTCTGATATAGTAGAATAATTCAATGTAACACAAAACAGAGATCTGAGGAAACGTTAGCTACTATGTATTTTTATATGTAAATAATGGAGAAGATTGTGATAGTCAAAAGGTGAAAAATAGTAATGTGACCAGACATCTATGTTTCTCTGATTGAGATCTCTGACTCGATGAAATGTTTATCTCAGAAATGTTCTCATATTAGTCAGAAGGTGAGTTATTACGAAAGGGCTTTTATCCTGAGTGTATGCATCCAGTCCAGTGCATTAGTCCAGTGTATACTCAATTCAGTTTGCACTATGCCTTAACAGTGTTTGTGTGTACCCCTGTGCTTATTTACTATACTTGGCAATGGCATTTGTGCTCATAATACATTAGTTAAAACAGTGTCATTATTTAAAATATAATTACTGAGGTGATTTGCTGATTTTACCCACCTCTGCCACACTAATTTATAATTTCAGTTAGTTTGTGACTATAGTTTGATGGTCTAGTGGTAACCATGGCTTTCATCTATGACCAGTGGCAGAGATGGAATACTAAGCATTGTGACATCATCACTAACTGGCTACTTAAAGCCTCACCTTGTTCAAGGTTCTTTGTCCTTGAGATTGTTCTAGTAATAGGTAAGTCATGTGCTTTCCTCCTCTTACGTGTTAATAATGGACATAGATTGGGTAAACGGGGTGATATTATAAAGATTATATTAAAAACAAAGGTCAGAGACAGAGAGGACTTGGGTATGTAAATAAAGGGTGACTAGAACATAAAATCATGTAGGTTTATTTGCAAAAGGATTGATACTTGTACTGTCCTTATCAAAGATATGATAGTGACATGCACAAAAACATAATGTATTTGTTATCATTTATATGAATATTAATTATTGTCCATTGTCCTCGTTGTTGGAGAAGTAAGTGTTTTGAGTCCCTAACTCTTCTCTTCCATCTCTATGACTAGTAATTTAATATTTCCCTTTTTTTTAACCATTCAATTAAACACCGTAAATGTTCAATATTTTCTAAATAATTTTCTCATTCATGTCATGTAACCTATTTATTATTCTCTCTGATTTATTTCGGGTTGGACTGTTCTTTGTGTTTTTTTCAGAATTATCAGAGAGAGAAAAACTTACAATTTTTTTCAACAACTGGTAAGTACTTTGTGTTTGAGCTATGTCCTTATTTTAAATACTTCTTACAATATGCCCTTTTGTGTACAGTGGTGCGTGACATATTCGTTGCTGTATATACATAATGTAGTGAGTTTGTATTGTTATGTGTTGTGTTTGTTATTATAAATTATATTTCACATTCCTTCTTCTCTCATTCAGATGTCAGAAGATCACATACTCAGTAAGAAGGTACAAGTCTTATTTATGTTTTAAATAAGCACAAATACTAAGTATACCATAAATATAATGTAAAGGTTGGTTGTTTTAAATCAATTTGAGTCTTGTATATGTATACACGGAATAATATGTTGGTGATAAGAAAATAAGAGCAGTGACATAAATTTTGTATCTCCTTTCTGTAATTACCAGTAATGATGGGGTAGGACTTCTAGGGCTCTAGGTCAGAATGCAGATTATTATATTGAGGCCTTATAGCCCTGCATGTGCTCATACTGCCATTGTACTTAGATATCCAATGAAGATATCACTGTTACTTCTCACTTCTGTTATTTTCTTATTATAACACTACTCCTCAGTTGTCTACAGTGGCATATTACAAATAAAACACTAACTGAACAGTATATGTAGCCAAAGTGAATAGGCCATGAGGCCTCTTATAATCTGCAGAGGAAGCCCATACTGGATACCAGGGTTTGGATATTTATTTGGGTTTTAGGGATATTATCAGCTTTAAATTGCTCAGCAAATGTTCAGTTGTTGCAGGTCCTTGAAGAAACATAAATCAACATTAAAATTAATTTTCAGCATTATAAAAACAAATAAAATACTCTTCCCAGCTATATCTATCTATATACGTACTATTCTATTTCCTTCAATAAATTCTGAAGGTCCTCAAAGGACATTAATGAACAAACTCATGAGAGATTATAATTTTACTAAAACCAGCTACTTCTTCCTTCATAGCTTACTGTACCTATCTGTGTGTGTCTGATAGATAGATAGATAGATAGATAGATAGATAGATAGATAGATAGATAGATATTTGAACAGATGAGGGGGGAATGGGGGATTTCACAGGAAGAGGTAATCTCTGAGATGGGGATTTGAAGGAGGGGTGTTGAGGAATAAGGGAAGGAAGTATCCAGAGAGAGATAGGGATAATTACATGTGTCTGACCTCATGGGTTAGAAAAATGTGCTGACAATGAAAGGGATAAAATAGCTAACTTTCAAGCTCATATACATGGCACTAAACTTTTAAGATTTCCAATAACTAAGTATATTTATTTATTTATGCAACATCTGGGACCTTTGTTATCTCACTTTAAGTAGGTTTTTTTTCTGCCATGTCAGTTACTGCTACCTTTAAAAAAATCTATATAACACTAATTAATAGGTAGCTTTTCTTTTTTCAGATGGACAGATCACAGCAGCAAATTAATAGTAAGTGATTCTAGGTTAAGAATTGCTGGGTCTGTTCATTTTATATTCAATACATAACACATGTAATGGTTATTCACTTACTGAACTCTCCTGAATCTAACACTAAAACACCATATGAAGGTAAACTATATATGTTAAGTTTACATGTCACACTTCCTATCAGAAATCTATATTTTAATATTGTGTATTTTTTTTTATAAAATAATAACACAGATGGGATAATTGATAGGTTCACATGACTCACTGCCATGGCAGCTGAAGAAGCTTATTGAAAATATTTCTATTGATATTTTTATTATTAGGAGAATTTGGAAAACAAAGACATGTCTTCTAGCTACTGGAATAATTAAAAGTTTTTGCATAAAATGTACATTAGTGAAAATGGCATGTTTAATATATCTAATGGTGAGGAACAAGGAGATCTAGAGTGTTTTGAGTTAGCGGGTGGGTGAAAAGGTTGATATTTGAGCTTATTTCTGATCATATTTATTTTATTTTTCAGTATTTAAAGATGATGCAAGGTAAGTAGATGCAAAATGTGATAGTCATAATTAAAACCCCAGATACCCATTTCATGTAAATTACTATTCCTTTACCCTGACATCAAAAATCTTACAGTAAATAGTAACTAGCGTTGCATCTACCCCACTGTAACACACAAAGCCTCTCACTAACTCACTGTGTAAACACATTAGAGTATAGTAATGAAGGAGACAAGCAGAGTTAAAGCATAACATAAACATCCCCACTTCTTATGTTTCTATAGGACTTATTTATCAAAGAGGTATAAAAATGCAACTCTGATTTTATAAACACCCCCAATAGACACCTAGAAAATGTATCTACAGAGCCCTATTCTTTTACTACAACATTGCCTTTCTTGTGTCACTTACTTCTTTAGCATATCAGTTAATGACATATATTTGTGCTTTGTTGTCCCTTTCAGATCCACTATGTTTCTATCACCTATATCACACACATCCTTCTAACATTTTAGCAAATAATTGTTTAACGCAGGAAGAAATCCAAAAGAGGTTGGAAAAAATAAAGGTTAATAAAGCTCCAGGTCCTGATGGAATACATCCAATGGTACCGAGGGAACTGGGCTCTGTAATAGCCAAACCATTATATCTAATTTTTCAAGATTCACTTAACACAGAGTCTCTACATGATGACTGGACGAAAGCAGAGGTGATACCTATATTTAGGAAGGGAGCAAAAGCAAATCCATGGAATTGTAGACCAGTGAGCCTCACTTCTGTAGTGGGAAAGCTTTTAGAAGGGTCATATACAAGAATATGTCTATTTGAACAGGATTATAAGTAGGATTCAACATGGATTCATGAGGGATAGGTTATGTCAAACAAATCTAATTCGTTTCTATGAGAAGGTTAGTAGGAACCTTGATCAAGGCAACTCAGTGGATGTAGTCTTTTTGGATTTTGCAAAGGCTTTTGATACAGTGCCACATGGGAGACTATTGTGCAAACTAAGAGATACAGGAATTGCATAAAATTTCTGCTCATGGATCAAGAGCTGGTGTAAAGACAGAAAGCAAAGGGTTGTGGTAAATAGAACATACTCAGATAGAACTAATGTGGTAAGTGGGGTTCCTCAGGGTTCAGTACTAGGTCCTCTCTATTTTAACATATTTATTAATGACTTAAAAGTGGTACTGGAAAGTATTGTCTACATTGTTGCTGATGACACAAAGTTGTGCAAGGTAATTAAATCAAATAATGATGTACTTTCCCTCCAAAAAGATTTACATAAATTTGAGGAATGGGCATCTAAATGGCAGATGAGATTTAATACAAATAAATGTAAAATTATGCATCTGGGAAGGAAAAACAGTTATGCAATTTATAATCTTAATGAAGCAAATATAGGGGTATCAGATATTGAAAGGGATTTGGGAGTACTTGTGGACAACCGCCTATGTAACAGTACTTAATGCCAAGCAGCAGCTGCAAAGGCAAATAAAATATTGGCATGTATTAAGAAGGGTATAGAAGCAAGGGAAGCAAATAATATTCTGCCACTATACCAATCTCTAGTACACCCTCATTTAGAATATGGAATACAATTTTGGGCACCACTTCATAAAAAGGAAATTTTAGAGCTGGAAAAGGTACAGAGGAGCGCAACAAAACTAATAAGGGGAATGGACGTTATGAAGAAAGGCTAACTAAATGAAACTTATTTTCTCTAGAAAAAATGTGTCTAAAAGGAGATATGATTACCTTATATAAATACATCCAGGGTCAGTATAAAGATTTGTCAAGTGAGCTTTTGTGCCAAGAGGTTCTCAACTGACAAGAGGACATCCTTTGAGGTTAGAAGTAAAAATATTTCACCTTAAAGAAAGAAAAGGGTTCATCACAGTAAGAGTGGTAATCTGTGGAATTCTCTACCAAAGGAGGTGGTGACAGAGGATTCGATATATAACTTCAAAAGGGACTGGATTTATTCCTAATTAAAAAGGGCATTCAGTGTTATCCTGGATATTTAGAGAGAGAGTATTGATCCAGGGAGTAATCGAATCGCCAGTATCTAGGGTCAGGAAGGACTTTTTTTTTTTCTTTTACGACCATTGGCTAAGTTTCAACTGTTTTTTTTTTCTGTTTGCCTTCCTTTGGATCAATTATTTAACAACTAATCTGCATATTGCAGATCAGAGGAGATCTTAAAAGGTTGAATTTGATGGATTGAAAGTTTTTTTTTCAACCTCAATACTATGGCCCTCATTCAATTGCAATTTGGCCAATTGAATAGGGGTCTAAATAAGCACATAACATATTTTTTGAAAGAAGTTTTTAGTTAGTAAACATCTATCCAAAAGCAAGGTCTTCACTAGCTAAAAACTTATTTAAAAAAAATATGTTATGTGCTTATTTAGAGCCCTATTCAATTGGCCAAATCGCAATTTAATGAGGGCCTATGTAATTATGTAACTATGTATAGCAATTTCTTCATTCCCACATTTTGATGTGAATCTAACAAACATACATTAGTGCACAGAGTACATAGCTCTCTTTAATATGCATTATTACACTGAATGTTTGTGCTGTCTGAGTGTGAATATGTACAATGTTGTCCCTCGTCTGAGCACCAGATCTCACCCCCTGATAATGAAAAACTGTAAGTGATATTAATGAGGGGTAGCATTTTTTTGTTTTTAGATAATTACAAACATTGCTTATTTTCTGTATAGTAACTGTATACTTGTATATCCTGTATTTTATATAGTGTGTTAATTTAATGACTAGAAAAGGATTATTTTGCTTTTTTTATATTTAATATAAACCACGTTAAAAATTTTAAAATCATGACATTATTTATTATTCTCTGTCATTTATATTGACTGAAAATGTCAATTTGTGTTACTTTTAGAAACACCAACTTAAATGAAAAATTTGAAATGGTGGTAAGTAGATCATGTTTGTGTGTCACGCATTACATTATTATATTAATGATATGGAAGGTTTGCTGCTTTTAATATTAAAATAAGCTTCCTAAGTGTTTTATTTTATTGCATATCTAAAAATAATTTGGAAAATCGAGGGGTGGGAGAGAAAGCGCAAGGATCTCTCCTGGTGCAGATTACTCCTATAATTTCAAGTCTAGGTGAAATTCAGCTCAACCTGTTGTCCTCTCACCTGGCGGAACCTCAGAGGTATGAGGTATTAACAGAACATGTGTGGTACTTAGAGATTGGATCCTCAAGTCGTTATCCTGCTTCTCAAGGTTCCCTACTGCCCCTTCTGCTCATCAGTTCTCCGATGTACTGTCAGTCAAATGACTCAGTATCTACTCTAGTTTAAACTAGCTATGTGGGGGCTAGGGTATCTTAGATACGCGTTGCGGCGAACCAGGGCAAGAAGCGAAAAAAGGGAGGACCGAACTACGTATATTATAAACAGATTTATTTGGCAAATTATAATATACGTAGTTTGGTCCTCCCTTTTTTCGCTTCTTGCCCTGGTTCGCCGCAAGATGTATCGTAGATACTCCTAGCCCCCACATAGCTAGTTTAAACTCGAGTAGATACTGAGTCATTTGACAGTACACCTCTGTTTGTCCCGTCAGGTGAGAAAACAACAGGTTTCACCTAGACTTGAAATCATAGGAGTAATCTGCACCAGGAGATCCTTGCACTTTCTCTCCCACCCCTCGATTTTCCAGATCTACATTTGTGATACACCAGAGCTACCAGTGTATCCTTGAGAAGCAACAGATCGCCACCAGCAGACCCTGTACTCACCATAACCGCCGAAAAATTCAACTGCGCCTTCAAGAGTCTTTCAATAAGGATTGGTGGATGTTTAATTTACGATTATAACTGTTACTTCACATTCAGGCCTAATGCTATTGGTCGAATGTGGTAATTGAGACTAGTCACCTTATATCTTACTAGTTACACAACGTTAGTATTATTGGTAAATCTGTGTTTCTGGATTAGCATTGATTGTCATCCGGGTATTTATTATAACAAGACTTGGTAACTAAGCGCTTGGGCCTCCATATTTGGAAATTAAATATTTCCATCTACCTATTAGTCCTAAAAACAATTAGTTTTTACTCACTGAAATCTTAATCAATAAATAGTCTGTACAAATGTCTGTCCCTTGTATCTCATGCACACAGTGTCTCTATAGTACTAGATGTACTAGCCAATCACAGACTGTCCCAAGATTACATAGCATGCTGTTGGGAAAAAGCCTGTAAGTGGCTAGGACACATTCAGTGCTATGTATATATACATATAAGCCGCATTAAATTTGAAGCCTGTATGAGAATCATGAGCCCCGCAACAGCTGCAGACTTGAAATTTGGCCAAGTTACAGAGCTATTAAATTCAAGAAGGGCACAAGTTACGGGCTTGAGAAGAAATCCCATAAACCATTTGTCGAACATTGGATGCACGGCTGTGAATGAGATCAATTAGTCAAACCCGTAGTTACAGATTTAGATGGAGTCAATGGCAACAGAGATCGACAGAATTACGTCAAAAATTGAGGTAGGATTTCAAGGTCTTACGGGTTTCAATTACCAGTTACGATTGGACCCACATTCCAGAAACAATGCAATATTGATAAAGCCGTAAATATAATATTCTAGTCCATGCGAGTTCCATTATACTGTATGTATTAACATATTGATTGCCGGGATCTATATAACACGGAAATTACACATGAAATAAAGTATTTTATATTGACGATTTGCGAGCTTGAGAATGTTGTGCTATTAATTCTAATAACTAACATCACTTTTCCTTTTATTATAAGTACAGTAGTGTGTGTATATTTGCATTTACAGTGCTACGGATTAGACTTTAACTCACTAGCGGGTCCTCTATAGTACTGGTAGGCTTTTTGGCTCCATTTGAGGGTTACGGGCTTGAACGCCAGTGAATTTGCTGCAATTTAATAGCGTGATTGTAACGTAACAGTTACGGGCTTGAAAGAACAAAGGATTTGCGGGAGAGCAGGTTGAATACTTACGTCCCATAGGGTTTTCTCGCCCCTACCCCGCAAGTCATCGGCGGGTTGCTTTACGGGGCCAATTTAATAGCCGCAATTCTTGCAGGCTACGTTACGGGCTGCAGTTTTCAACGTTGAGGGAATTTAATACGGCTAATAGTATTGCTTATTTGTACTGGTATCTTATGTACTTACTCTGATAAACAGTTCACATCTCTTCTTTCTCTATTCCAGTTATCCAAATCAGACAGCCTAATGGAAAAGGTATGAGTCCCCCCCCCCCACAATAGTTACATAGTTACATAGTAATTAAGGTTGAAAAAAGACTTTCAGTTCATCAAGTTCAACCTGTTAAGATCTCCTCTGATCTGCAATATGCAGACTAGTTATTAATTCATTAGTTGTTAAATAAATATTAATAGTATAGTATTTGAGGATGAATAAAGAGTTAGTCCATCAAGTTCAACCTTTTTAGATCTCTATTGATCTTTTTAATTTGTGGACTCTTTTTTATTAATTGTTAATTGATCCAGAGGAAGGCAAATAATAATCAATAAAGATATCACTTTCCTTCATTTCTGCTGTTTTCTTATTACAAAAAGTACTTCTTCGTCATCTGCAGCCACCAACCTACACATCAGTTCCATCAAATGAAACGCCAACTGAACAATATACCATAAGTAGCCAAACTACACTGCCCCTGAGGCCTGTGGGAGATTGTTAGAGCAGCCCCCATTGGAAGACAGTATTGACACTTCCATGTTTAGTGGATGGATATTCATGTCTTTAAATGGGGGTAATCTGTCTGTTGGGGAAATTGTATAAAATATTATTCCACTGATTCATTAATTGCTGTTCTTTTTCAGATACTTGGGTTACAGTCAAAGCTGAACAGTAAGTAGTCCTGGCTGAGGGATGTTGTTTCTGCCCTTGTTATATCAACATATTAATGTATAAAGGGTAAATATTGTTGTTCCAATTAATCTGAAATATAAAATTAGCAAAACTCAAAGGAACACTGTATTAAAGTTTTTTTTTAAAGGCATACCTCCTGTGTAGTCGCAAAAGAATGTGTAGAATGCAAAAAGAATGAGAATATAGTTTATTATTATTTAAATACCTTAAACTTAATTCTTTAAAATTAAAGGAGTTCCTTTAAAAGGAGTCCCTTTAAATGGCCAGATACATTGGCACATAGATTACTTTTAATTTAAGGACTCTATCTCTATTGGGCCTCATTTGTGACCATGTGTATTTTATTTTACAGCCATGAAGGATGCCAGTAAAGCGTAAGTTAATATGAAATGTATTTAAATATAATATATTAAATTAAAACCCCAATATACCTGTAGATTATCACCTCATGCACAGCATTGTCTCTGGCATCAATCTCTCATACACCAAACTGTAACACGCATTGCTACTCTACCCCACGATAATACCAAATCCACCCCGGAGCACCCTACTTCCACACAATATAAAAATATAATGACTCTTTAGACCCTCCTGTTCTCTCCCCATGTACAACAGGACCAAATAGAGTATCTAGCTCAATTACTAAGTGCATATAGTATTAACTATGAAGCTAGTACTTAAATTAATGCATGTTTTTTGTCCATCGCTGTTTAAAAATATATAAGATCTGTAGACCCCTTAAGTTTTTTTTTTCTATTTTTATATGCAGTAATTCCTCTATCCCATACAATCATATGTGCTGTTTTATTTTTTTGCTACACTTTGAAGCCTTAAACTCTCACCCTCTAAGCCACATATCTTAGCAGTAATACATCTTTCCTCACATCGGTAGCAAGAGCTTTAAGTTATTAATTGTGTTTATTTACAGACTGAACAAGGAGAGTGCACTCATCCTTAATTTACAAATTCATGACATGGTAAGAAGGATATATGACATGATAAGAAGACCACTTCTAGGGCAGTGGATGGGCTGTTCTCTGGAGGGCAGGTGTAGATGATCAGACACATCTGTAGGGCTTTTGAATAGGACAATACATGTCACATATAATTTAACTCTAACTGCACTCCAGCCTCAAATAAGACTCGCCTCCAAGTCCACTACTAAAACAGAGGATTTCTTGATACTCCTTGTTATTCTGGAGACATGTAGAGGGAAGTGGTCATGGTGGAGCTTAATCTGAGATCCTGTTTCTGGGACATATAGACCTGTTGTCACGTTCACCCAATGTAGAGAAGACAAGAGATGGTGCTTGTAAGTGAATGGAAGACAGGAGGTGGAGTACTGAAGGTTTGTGAGAAAGGGGGTATATCAAAAAATGAAAAGAGATAAAAGTGACAGAGGACAAGAGAGAAGAAAATGTTTCAACCACAGGACGATTTAAAGATAATTACCTGCAGGGAGTGAGAGGAAGGGACGAGTGAAGATGTTGACAGAAGGATGGATATTGAATGTGAATGTTAAAAGGTTAGAAGAGATAGACTTCAGGGACGATATTATACTAAGCTTCCCCCCATCCCATCTTCCCCCACCCTCTTTTCCTTTCTTTCTCTTTTCTATCTTTTCTTTTAATTTGTACTGGCATAATATGACAAAAGTAATTGTAATTAATGCAAAAAAACTAAAAAAAAAAAAGGGAAAAATAGACACAAGCCTTTTATGATGTAATTTGAATACAATATAGGTTGTTTTTATAGTGTACATCTTACTCTGTTATTACTTTTATTCCCATTAATAAAAACTATTTAAAAGAAAAAGGGTGGGGAGTAGAGTAAAAAGAATATTAGGTAGATGAGTGAAGAAGTTTAAATATGGGGAAAGTATAACAGGATATGGAAAAAAAACAGATATACGGAGGAAAACAATGGTGGGTAAAGAAATAAAAAAAATAGATAAGATAATGAAAGCTGGTAGATGAGAAATAATGGAAATATAAAGGAAACGGTATAGATGGGAGAAAAAAATAAAGTTGAAGAAAGAGAAGATGAAATCTGAGGGGAAAGGAAAAGGAGAACAACAACAGAGATAGGGACAGGAGAACAAAAGGACAAAATGAAGTAAATAATAGGAAGGAAACAGTTGATGGAAGATGGGATTGAGTGAGAGAAGGGAGTCAATTGAGCGGGAAAGAGCCAATCAACTAATTAAGGGATCACTGCACAATGAAACAAAAATATAATATTTGAAAACTTTGACTAAATGCATAAATAAATAGGAGAAAAGTCACACAGTTAGTTTTTAATAACAAAAAAGAAATGTGGATGCCTCTTCAAAACCTTGGATGGATCCATGATGCATTGGTGGAAGTTGTGTGTTAGAGGAGTGTAGTTGTGGTGGAGTTTACGTTTCTAGAGTTGTGGTTCCATCCTTTGGTGCAACTTCCTGCTTCTGGTCCAGTATGAGGAAGGGGTGTGGAGTAAATTGTAATGTTATCCAGTTATCAAATAAAGATTACGGACTGCTGCCTTTCCCTCCTCCCCAACCTTACCCTTCACTGATAACTAAAAATACCATTTACTCAGGATCCATCTCTCATGATATGAAGTTACAAAAACAAAAATGAATTCCTATACTCCTAAACTCCTTTAAAAAATCAGATTTTCCCCAAAATGTTTTAATTCTATGGCTAATATTCTTAGTCTGGTACATTCACGACAAACAAGTGTGATAGAAAGCACAAATCCGTGATATCTGACCTTATGAAATATATGACAGCTTAATAATAAACATTTTTGTTTGCTTTGTTTTGTAGGAAAACTTTATTTACAATCGTCTCTCTGCTAGTAAGTATCTAGACTGGAAATAATGATTCTGTCACAAAGTTATATTAAACAATCTAAGGTAGAGTCATACGGAGCAGTATTTTATATTGTTGGCGCTTTTCATATGAAGTAATGTTAGAATGGAAAGTTATTTGTGGTGGGCTACATCATGCAATAGCATATCTATAGGATAGTTAACAAAGTTCATATAGTGAAGTTAATGAGAGAGGTTATATGGAACAATAAGTCGAGTTATACTGGGAGGTTACAAATATGAATCAATACAGGAGTTATACAGACAGATTGTATGAAGCAATTGATGAAGTAACTAGGAGCGATATGAAAAAGGAAAAAATATATAATTATTATATGAATAGATTATGTGATATTTTAGGATTTAATAGGACTGTTTATAGGAAGATATACAAAGAGTGGATTATTTGATTTTTTTGTTTTATAGATTAACAATGGGATTACATATGGTGATTTCATACACTGGGGGAAATCTACTTAGTTTATTTATTGCCTCTTATTTTATTCCTTTCAGTTACTAACAGCATTAATGATGTCTGGTGAGTTGGAACGGCAGAACTAATGCTACATACCCTGTCTGATATAAAATCCCTCCCTGTGTCTGAACATACATTATTCCCTGTGATAACTGTCACACAGACTTATCTAACAGGTCTAAATGTCACATGGACTCCTCTATCTACCCTGTCGCATCAACTCCTACCTCCAGATACACACTAATCCTACTGTGCAGACACTTTCTCTCCATTGGTTCTTCATTTTCTATTTTTTTTTATGTATAATCACACAGAGACTATTCCATCTTAAAAACAACCATACAAGTCCTAATCCTACTGTGCAGACACATGGGGGACCTCTCCCTTTCTCTCCAACTCTGACCATACAATGATTTTTTTATCTCTAGTTTCTCATAATATTTTTCATTTTTCCTCTATTCACAGTGACAGTTATGATAGCCTTAGGTGAGTATTGATATAAAAATCTATTTTATTGCTATAAGAGGTTCCCCCACTATTGGGGCTCAGCGATGAATGATCAGGGTAGTGAGATCATCCTCCTTCTAGAAAATAAAAGGTGCAAATTTCTCTCTTTTCTGAACATATCTTTCTTTGGTTATATGGATTAATGGCCTAATTCAATTGCAAGGCTGCAACTAACGGTATACAGGCCGTACGTCTGCGGGCTTGCTGCAGGCTTGAAGCTACAATTACGGAGCAATTAAATTGAATAGGCCCGCAAGTTGTGGACTGGAAGCCGGAACCGTAAACCATGCAGTCGTATATAGCATTTCAGAGCGCGAACATGATCAACTAAGCAAGGCCATAATTACTCATTTAGAGACAGCCAATAGAAAATGAGACCGTCATCATTACGGCAATATAAGATGGAGATTACATGTCAACCAATTAGCGTTTAAAGGTCCAATATGTGATTGGACTTGCAAATGCAAAATAATAAAAATTAATGCCAATACTGTTCTAGTCCATATGGGTGGACTGATATGTATTAACTCTTTGATTCCCAAGATCGATATAACCTCAAAATGAAACATAAAAATAAAGGATTTTGTATTGCCAATTTTCGAGCTTGAGACTGTTGTGCAATTAATCCTAAGGTCTTTCATCGCTTTCCTGTCATTTACAGTGCAGTATTGATTTTTTATTTGCATTTACAGTGCTACGGACATGTCTTTAACCATCTGGTACCCGTAGGATTTTCTACTTCATTTGCCATTTACGGTTGTGAAAACATTTGCGGGCTTGCAGAATTGTAGTAATTGAATAGAGATTTGCGATTTTAGCAATTGTAACTCTTGCGGACATGAAAGATTAAAGGCAAAGATGGGGGCGTAAGTTATGGTTGTAAAAACTGCAGGGATTTTAAGCCAGTAACCCGTAGATCGTTTGTGGCTCATAAAAGACACCAATTGAATAGCAAATTAATTTACGGGCTACATTACGGGCTCCCGTAAGCAACAATTTCTCAATTGAATGAGACTCAAAGTATCCAATCCTTGAAGAGCAGTGATGTGATTAATGGAGGAGTGATTATCTTGTAGATAAACCATCTCTTCTTACTTATCCATATTTTTCTGGCGTTTGCTGTACCCTTATCCATGTTTCCACATTATGGACAGTCTCTATTTTGGTTCATGTTCACTTTTTTGTGTCTTCTTTTTTTTAGACACTTGTTTGATTCCATATTGGCTAATAAATAACATTTGAACAATATGTTTCAGCTGCTCTGGTTTATGACTGGATATCTGTACTGTCAGAGTGTGACTATGTGCAATGTTAGTTATTGACTTGTCTGAGCTTCTGACCACACTCCCTGATAATGATCTGGATTTATTTTCAGATCTGGACAGCAGGACATCAGAAGAGTTGTCCCAGATTCCTCAGTGCCACAGTACGTAATACTAATGTTGGGTGAAATGTTATTGTTTAAATAGTAAAATAACTGCAGACTTTGTATGTTTAGAATTTGTAAATCATAATAATTTAATATCATGCTCAGATATACAGATCTGTGATTGCCGGCATTCGCTTTTTGTATTCTGTGCAGGTCAAAGTGTGACTATGTGCTATGTGGTTATTGACTGTTGTCTGATCACACAATGTTTATTTTTTATGTTTGAACATTTATTATTATTATTATTATTTATACTATTGTGTATTGTTCCCTTACTCATATGTTTTATATATTCTATAATTTGTTAGTAGGAAGGTAATATTTACTCTTTTAGTATTAATCGTCTGGATATTCCTCATTATCACAACAATCACACACTATAAATATTTCACATCAGATATTTTAGCATTCATGACATGTAACTTATTTATCTGTCCTTGTATTTTTTTATTGGGTAAAGGTCTCTCTCTTTGTGTTAATTTCAGAAAAAACATATTTATCGGTGCTGAGAAGGAGGAGGAAGTTGAAAATGTAGTAAGTAGCTTGTGTTTAATGGCTCTTCTAATTATAGATATAGGGGCTTTGTGTGTCTTTGTAGGGTTGTGTGTCTGACACAGTCATTGCTGTATAGACATAACATTGTGTATTTTTCTGTTGTGTTTGCTACAATAAATACTTCACATCTCTTCTTTCTTTGAGATGTCAGATGAGCATATTAACCAAATGGTACAGTTATTCTCTAGATATTAAAATAAATAAAAACACTTTATTTCCATATTAAATATGAGATAAACTTTGATGTAACGTGAAAAAGATTTGAGGGTTGTAGCCTTTCATATATAATAATGTGTCAGGGATAAGATAATTATTATTATGTAACTATGTAATAAGAACAGTGAGGCATACGTGATATTTATATTTACTAATTATCAAAATGACAAGGCAAGAATATTATATCAGGCCTCTTGATCCGTAATTGTGTTTTTAGCACAAGCCTCTGTAGTCTTAAACTCATACTCATTACACTTCGTTAACCAATAAATATTTCACTGTTACTTCACTTCAGTTATTTTCAAATGACAAACATATTTATCCATTCTCTATGGCCACCTACATACAATGTATTTCCACCAAATAAAATAGTAACTGGACAGTATATTTAGTTAAAATAACTTACCCCCTAAGGATTTATTTGAGCAGCTACGATTAGAAGCTAGTATTGGGATTTTCATGTATAGTTGACGGATATTGACAACCTTAAGGGGAGATGATATGGACATGGCGAGTTTCCATAAAAATGAATAGTGCTAATTCATTAATTGCTGTTCTTTTGTAGACTGTATTGGAAGACCAGATTAACAGTAAGTATTTCTGGGTTGTGAGATGTATCTAATATTCATTGCATATAATAGCTATTACCATACAGTACTCTCTTGAATATAACTGTAACACCATACTGACACATACCACATATATTATTTTTCAATGTCACAAGAACATTATTATCTTTTATTATACAAAGTGCATTTCATAACTTTGCAGTAGTAAGCACCAGTATAAACAACTTTTTACATTTATTGTGATTAAAAACATTGATCTTTTGTGAGAAAATTTAAACTGAAAATAGCTGGTCCACTCAAGACGTTGTATCTGGAATTCCTCCCAAATTTTATAAACAGTGTCAGAGTATGGGACCCATTTCACTACAGCCATCTAGTAACTGCAGAGCTTTTGTGGCAGAGTGTAGCAATAAATAAATAATATAATTATGTTTGTGTGTATCAGAATCAGCAGAGCTATTGGATTTGGGAAACCACTTGGCTGGAAGACAAGATTCCACCATTTAATTTTTTTGATCCCAACTATTTTAGTTTTCTCACAAAAGATCAACTTTCCTGAAATTGCAATAAATTGAAAATTATTTATACTGATCATTACTACTTTAGATTTATAGGTGCTGGACCGTTACTGGTGGATCATTGATGGGCTGATTGGCTTTTACAAAATATAATACAATAATACAATAGTTTTTTTTATTTTGGGACTCAAGAAAATAAATTATATACATTTGTTTTATTACCTTTTTTTTTTTTTTTTTTTTTACACAAAAAATAGACATACAAACAAGATGAGTAGGCAATGTATCCATGTCGTCAGAGATTCCACTATAAATTGTAGATTACTTTACAATAATTACAAATCATTATACTGTGTTTCTAAAAGAATAACATTGGCAAAATTAACCAACAATAACATATAAATCTTAAATAAATATTGGGACACAGAACAAGGAGTCAATACCAGACATACCATGCAGGATTGGATATGGCAAGAACCTGAATTCCTTTACTTTTCAATATTCATAAATGTGTGCCATAGGTCTCACTTATCCAGAATGCCTTCCAAAGCACCCATATCATAGAAATCGTTATCTAAGTAAAAAATGTTATTCATTACTATTGTTATTTCCTTCCATGTTGGAATCCGAGATTGCTTCCAGTTACCTGCTAGATGCCATTTAGCTATAGTAACCACTTGGAGATGCAACACTTTCATCTTTAATTTTATTCTGTTTGCCTTTCTCTGGATTAATTAATTAATAATAAAAAAAAATAGTTGATTAATAATGAATTAACAATTAACAACTAATTAATTAATAACTAATCCTTATATTGCAGATTAGAGGAGATCTTAAAAGGTTGAACTTGATGGACTGAAAGTCTTTTTTCAACCTTAATTACTATGGCCCTCATTCAATTGCAATTTGGCCAATTGAATAGGGGTCTAAATAAGCACATAACATATTTTTTTAAAGAAGTTTTTAGTTAGTAAACATCTATCCAAAAGTAAGGTTTTCACTAACTAAAAACTTATTTAAAAAATATATGTTATGTGCTTATTTAGAGCACTATTCAATTGGCCAAATCGCAATTGAATGAGGGCCTATGTAACTATGTAACTATGTAACGTATTCGGGAGGATATACAATAGAGTGATCTCTGGGGATGGCTTAATATTTAGTTTAATTATACTAGAAATTTTCATAAATCATTCGTCCCAGCAACCTTGTATACTATTGCATTCCCACCAGTTATGAAAGAATGTTCCTTTCTTACTACATCTTTTCCAGCAATTTTCATCATTAGAATTATATGAAAGCGTAACTAATTTGTGCAGAGTTAAATACGATCTATTCAAAACTTTAAAGTAAACCTCTCTAAAATGTATATATTTTATAGTTTTGTTTGTAAGTTTTAAAGTTCTAAACCAAGTTTCTATTGGCCAAGTTTGCCCAATGTCTTTTTCCCAAATTATCATTTTGGACTATTTCCTGCATCCAATTTGCATTTCAAAATATCAAAACATCTTGATATTAGATGTTTATTGTGGCCGCTAAGCAAATGTTCAAAAACAGTTGATTTTATTACCTTCTCTTAATTGCCTATTTAATGATGTGTCAGTTATATACAGCGCATCTATATAACAGTCCAATTTAGGAGCACAGTGACTTACTGATTGACATGTTTAATGGGATTTTTGGTCAGTCACATGTGGGAGCAAACTGAACTTGATTATTTGGGGTTTATAGATGGGTGAAAGGTTGATATTGAGGCTCATTTGTGACCATGTCTATTTTATTCTACAGTCCATATTCAGCAAAAAGCTTGGTAAGTAGAGCCAAAATGTTTTAACTTTATAATTACACCCCCAGTGTTACTACTTATATCCATCTCATGCAAATTACTGTCCCTCCTATATCACTAAAGCCTACAGCAAATTATTACTGGCATTGCCATTCTTTCCCATTGTAACCCACTCTGCCACAATATTCATAATCTCTGCTGTCTTTGTGTAAATCCATAGAGTGTCTACACTGTCTGTGCAAATCCTGCTCTACCAACCATAGCCAAAAAAGATGGCTTAGTTCTAGATGTTCAATTTTTTTCCTTTTTTTTTCACAGCAATCTCTATGAAGAACCTATGTGAGTATCTTTATTGCTATCCACAGTCATAGGACTGGTACAAAGCTGTGAATGCTCCCTGATATCCTCATTTGTATCATGACATAGGAGCAACCAACCTGTCTCTGAGCCCTACTTGTTTTGATTATAGGGAAAATACATACATATCTGAAATGTTTTTGATTATTATTTTTATTGCTTGTGACTTGCCCGTAAAAAAATGATAGCATAACATTTTCACACAATGCGAGCCTCGCTATGCACGGCTTCTCTCTCTCCTTCCCTTGTTCTTTGTCCTCTCCCTCCCACTTCTCTCCTTCTCTGTGATCCTTGCAATTAGCACCTTCAGCACACTTTGCAGGCCTCGTAATGAACGCCCTTGGCGCCCATTGAGGGCCTCCCGTCACAATTGACAGGATAATATTTCATTTTTTTCTTCCCCGTGTCTCTTCCTCCACTCCCTCCCCTGTGTCTCTTTGCCCCTCTTCCTCCACTGTGTCTCTTTCCCCTCTCTCCCTCCCCTGTGTCCCTTTGTCCCGCTCTCCAACCCCTGTGTCTCCTTCCCCCCTCTGTCACCCCTGTGTCTTTTTTCCCCCACTCCCCCGCGGTGTCTCTTTCCCCCCTCTCCCTCCCGTGTCTCCTTCCCCCCTCTGTCACCCCTGTGTCTCTTTCTGATCACACTCCTGATAACAATTTAAATTTATTTTCAGATCTGAGCATCCTGAATAAGGCAGTTATGGTGACCTGTCCCATTTAAATTCCCTCCCAAGCCATCGAATTCTCATTCAATATGGCTATACACAATTAACATACTATACATAAGCCCCTTTTTCCTACCTAAACTTACACATTATAATGCCTCCGAAAATTATTCATAAGCTCTGATGCTAAAAATACTACAACACCTCAATATAGATGGATATAAGGCTTGATGTTTTATATCCAACACAATTGAGGGGTTAAAAAACTGCATCAAACATCACATAAATCTAAGGATCCCATGGATCCTTTCCTAATACTGCTTCCTCCTATGAGGCTCGGATTCCCCAGGGTTTTTCCATTTACAGTACCATTAATGGGGGAACCCCAGGGATTCCTCCATCTTACACTGAAAGAGTGAGAGGTCCTCCCGTGTGGCGAGGACCCTCATTGCACATTACAGGTTATTTGTGGTTTACAATGGCGGTGTATATTGACCATCATGATATAGGGTATTTTAGATTACCACTGAGGTCCATTAGGGACTCCCAATGTACCAAGGAGTTAAATCACAATACCATGGGGGTCTATGTAGTCCTTTAAGGATTCCCATTATATAGGGTTAATTATTATATCCCATTGAGATCCTTAAAGATTTTTGTGGCAAGGGTTAAATAGACAAGCCACAGAGGCCTTTTAAGGACATAGGTGACATTGTATATATTTTAGGGGGTTAATGTTACTTGTCACAGACCTTTCAGGACCTCTGGGGCATAGGGAGTTAACTTTAGGCATCGTTCTATCTACCTTTTACATTAACCACTCATTAAGGATCACTAGTTGGGCCCTATAATATTAATTTAACCATTTGCTGGTTGCATCATTAATTGTTCCTCTATTCTCCTTTTATGCACCCAGTATTAATCACTATAAGCGCTTCTGGATCACGACCTTGTTGTGGTGAAGGGGCTTGTATATTTCAGTGAAGCTGTGTATACCAAGATGGGCAGGTCATAGCAGATAGGTCAGACAAATTGTGGTCCACTGGAGAAGGGACTGGCAACCTACTTCAGTATCTTTGCCAAGATAACCTTATGGAGAAACATGACCAGAGGCATAATGATAGTTGTGCCTGACGTGTTGCAGTCCATAAGATCATGGAGAGTTGGTCATGACTGAATGACTAAACAACAAAAAAAACAGCAATCACTATAACCTGTAATGTGCATTTATTTTCAGGTCTGACATGGGAATCTCAGTATCACCTGAGTTAGTTAAAACAATTATGTTGGGTGGTTCTTGTTATTATGGATTGTTTTTTTGCTCTCCTTTTATCTATCCAGTATTTATAACTGTGCATTTATTTCAGGTCTGACATGGGATGCTCTGTTTCACCTGAGTAAGTTATAAGAAATATGCTGGGTTGCTCTTCGCATCCACTCATTTTGGAAAGGATTGTATACTTTGTTGAAATTACTATTATTTAAAATAAATTGTGTGACAAATTAATAATTACTATTAGGGGTACAGACTATGAATACATCAATTAAGACCACAGAGTAAGAACATAAGAACCCACAAATAAAACAGAAATCCAAAATGGAAGAGAGAAGATTTTATAGAAAGACAGAAATGTCAGCAGAGACATATTGGGGAATATTAAGATAGCTCCATATTAGCCTAGACTATCATCACTAATTGTTCATGTCTGCTGAATGGGTCAGTGTATATAAAGAGGTACTAGAAATGTATCAGTAGAAATGAATCCTTATCATATAGTGGATTCTCTCATGAATATGTCCAATTTTGGTCCTACAATATTTATTCAATCTCTTAATTCCTCGCTAGTTACATCATTAATTAATTGTCTATTCTCATTTTATTTGCCTTAACATGTCATGCATTTATTTTCAGGCTTGAAATGGTCAAATATGTTTCAGCTGCATCAACTCCGTAAGTGAATGTGTCTTGGTGGCTGCTGTTATTCAATAATCCTTTTAATAATCCTGAAATCTCTATTATTAAACATAAACTTTGAGATATCATTGAATTCATAATATAAATGAGGATAACATTGGAAGAAAGCAGAAGGGTATTGACCATAGACAGGAAAATTTGCTAGAAATCCAGTAATTATGCCAGAAGATTAAGGTTGGATATCAGAATTGCCCCCACTTCCTCATCCTATCATCACCACCTTCCCGTGCCTGTTAATATTCTTGTTTTTGCTAAATTATAACATCATCTTTACTCTAATAGTTTTTTATTCTTGCTAATCCATCTGATTGCTCCGTCATTTTTATTGCTCTGAAAACTGCCTTCTGCTAGAGAATAGAATAACAACCAGATAGAGAGAGAATAGAGGAGAGATGAAACTAACGGAGGGCCCAGAAAGTTTAGAGAATAACCAGAAAACTAGAATACTGACATGGTTACTGAAACTAAACTAGAGAAACCAAAAGGATTGTGGAATAACAAACTAACTCTCATGTTGTCTTCTTTCTCTTCCACTCAGTTTCTCTCATCATCTTCCCCTATAATTTGAGTCACCATTTTTCCATGTTTCTCTTTCCTGTCCCTCACCTGTATCATTGTCTTTGCTGACTCTTGGCTTCCAACACTTGATCTTCTATTCCCAATCTTTCTAAACATTAAACAATAATGTGGAGAAAAGATCACTGCAACATAATAAGACAGTATATAAAATTATTCATTTATAGAAAAATTAGCCAAGGCTTTTGGCCATCCACATGGAGACGAGTAAAAAAGGTGTTTACAAAGAAAAGAGGAAAGTATGAGTAAGTAGTCATGAAGGAGAAACTGGAAACTGAGATTTCCTTCTTAAAGAGACACATTTCATGAGTGAAGATGAGAGTGTTTGAAGCAAAGCTGAGTGACCTCTAGGGAAACTGAGAGATTGTGGAGAGAGTAAAGAGAGTTGTGGGAAAGAGGAGAAGAAAGGGTGGTGAGAGATTGTAATTGATGGTAAATTTAAAATACTTTGTTTTCCTTTTTTAATGGCAGTAAACTGAAAGAAGAGAGCACCTTCTAGCAGGTAAAAGTTTCCTTTTTGTATCTTGATTGATAGACTGTCTTCTGAGACTCTAGTTTTGTGGACTTGCTAACTGAGGAGTTGTGTACCCAGGAGAAGGGGGGGGGGGTGCAGCAGAATTTGTTACAATTTGCAAAGACTCAATCACATACTGTATCTGGGTACACAAACAATGTCTTGAGATCTCATCAGTTACATTGTTAGATAGTTACATAGTAATTGAGGTTGAAAAAAGACTTTTAGTTCATGAAGTTCAAACTTTTAAGATCTCCTTTGATCTGCAATATGCCGATTAGTTGTTAATTGATCCAAAAGAAGGCAAGCAGAAAAAAAACAAGTAAAGCTTAGCCAATCATCTCAAAAGGGGAAAAAAATAATTCCTTCCTGACCCCAGATACTGGCGATCAGATTCCTCCCTGGATCAATACCCTCTCTCTAATTAACCAGGATAAACTTAAATGCCCTTTTTAATTGAAAATATACACAGTCCATTTTTAAAGTTATCTATTGAATCTGCTGTCACACCTCCTTTGGTATGGCACTGGACCAAGAGATTAAGTCCTAGTGAAATATCTTAATAAAGTTTTTCTATCCTTAGGTGAACTGGACCTCACCTTGTTCTCCACACCACCGGAACTGCTTTCAAGGTTGAAAGGAAATCAGAATGGACGCAAGGTACCAGGCCACTCCTGATGGAAGGAACCGCTCTGAATCTTTCCATGAGACCCTCAATATACATCCCCTGTTAGATGTAATTGCCATCCTTCTGCCCCGTTATGAAGCATGGGAACAGTGCAATCCATACGTGACACCTACTTAACTGGCATCCGTGCATCCGACTTAAGTGCCTCCTCACCCGAAGATCTGTCAATATTCACAGTTGAAGTGCTACTTGTGTGGGTGCATTATAACCCAAAGAAAGGAATAAGACAGTGTACCAAGACTTGGGGTGGACACATGGGTCTTCTACCTTAAAGGACAAGCCCCTCTGTTCTTCTGTTTTCCCCATATAGTATACTACATTTACAATATGGTATGTAAAGTTTTGGCACTCAGCTTTCCTATAAAAAATAATGCAACATGTTTACAGCAACAACAGTGCACAATACAAATGTAATCATAGCCTGTCCAGTGACTCTTAGTGCAGTCATTATAACAGCTGTTTTTCCAGTAGCCCTCCATGAATCTGTGACAGAATTGTGCCACTAACTGCAAAGCGTCTCCATTCTGCAGTACCTGCATTCCAGTATACCTCTCTCCTAATTGCATTTTTGTGACCACTTCCTCCTTTACCCTTGGATAGATATTGTATGGACTTGTACTTGTTACTTGGCTTTGCATGAACTCAGCCTAAACTTTTGCTTGCTTGACCTATTTGTCTCATCTCTACTGTATAATGTATGACTTTAGATATTTGAGTCCTCCTACTTAATCAAAACTAGGTTAACAGACCTCATAGTTGCAGGAATTTAGGAAATAATAGGTTTCTGTTTTTCTTGATGCAATGATATTTTAACTATTTTTCAATAAATATATACTATCTATTGGTGTGTGTATCCTTTATCTCAACTAGATTTTCAATACATTTGAGTTTGAAAGGGCTGTATTTTATTTTGTTGCTTGCCTCTTGTATCCTTACCTATTTATCTAGGCCTCTACATCATTTCCTATTCTGCTCTTTTCCTTGCGCTCAACTTGACCTCGTTCTCTCCGTGCCTTCCCCTTACTCTACTGTCATGCTCTGCCCTCTTTTCTCTACTATATTCCTTCTTTCCCCTACTCCATTTTCCGATTTCTATTCTGTATCCCAATTCCTCCTTGTTCGTATTTCTTTCTAATGAACCCATCTTCTTTTCTCTTGGATTTCTGCCTCATGGAGGGGTAGTACATTGAACGCAATTATATTCCCTCCACACACAAAATATTTTTTTATTATTTTCATTTGATGTAGCATGGCACTTCCTAGAGTTGGCACCCAGGGCAATTGCACTGCTTGCTCCCTAGAAATTGCCCTGGCAGGGTTCAATGTTTGGCAGCAGCTTAAGCGTATAATTATGTAACCATGTACATGTCTAAGGTGTGGGATAAAATGTAAGCCACCTGTTCCTAATAACATTTTGACATGCTATCAAATTCAGATTTATTTTGTCTATAAAAAAGTTACTTTGAACTTGTTAACTTGGATATATATATTCCAAGTACATTTTATCAGGTGAACGTTTCATCCCAAAAAAGTTTACAACTGACAATAAGTCATCAATTGAATTTGACAATTATCATAGAATTGGTTAGTTATTGATCTAAGCAATAATCTGATTGCCAGTTATTGGAGTTAGGAAAACAATATTTTACACAAATGGAGATAGAATGTTCCAAACATGCAGATTACATTTTCAGTTTGGTTCCTTCACATGGAAACATTGCTAAAATTGGGAAGAGCAAAAAGTAGAGATTAAGAGAACATAAGGTAAATATTTGAGTTACAAATAAAACTTAAACTCAGTGTTTTAGATAAAATAATTTTATTTAACTGCTTATTAAACATTTGATGCAGTTATCTGAAAAAAAAAGATTTTCAGGCCTCAAAGTTGCGCCATTTTTTGATGGTTTTGTAGAAACTGTTCCCAGGACACTGCGTAGATGTCTTCATCTTTAATTCATTGTTAAGCCACATGGGTTGCGATCTACTCCTTCTACTTTTATTTCCACATGGTATATGGTATTTTTACCTGCCAGTTCTCTGTCCCAGTCTATAAGTTGTATTGTTGCCCTAAGATTGTTAAAATCTGCCCTTTTAAAATTAAACGTTTTTGTTAGCCCATTACAGTTATATTTTTTTAATTCAATCTCAAATGAGACTTTGTTGTGATGTTTCCCTAACGTTTGCCCTATTTCAACATTTTATACTATATCAATATTATCTGTGATAACTAAATCCAATATAGCCTCATTTCTAGTAGGTTACATAGTTACATAGTTACATAGTATTTAAGGTTGAAAAAAGACTTTCAGTCCATCAAGTTAAACCTTTTAAGATCTAATCTGATCTGCAATATGCGGATTAACTATTAATGATAAATGTATATAAAAAAATAATAATAATCAATTCCCTCCTGATCCCAGACACCGGCGACCAGACTTCTCCCTCGATCAATACTGCCTCTCTAATTATCCATGATAACCCTGAATTCCCTTTTTAATTAGAAATAAATCCAGTCCCCTTTTAAAGTTATCTATCGAATCCGCTGTCACCACCTCCTCTGGTAGAGAATTCCACAGATTAAACACCCTTACTGTGAAGAACCCTTTTCTTTCTTTAAGGTGGAATCTTTTTACTTCTAACCTCAAGGGATGTCCTCTTGTCAGTTGAAAACCTCTTGGCACAAAAAGATCCCTTGACAAATCTTTATACTGACCCTGGATGTATTTATATAAGGTAATCATATCTCCTCTTAGACTTCTTTTTTCTAGAGAAAATAAGTTTAATTTGGTTAGTCTTTCTTCATAACTTAGCCCCTCTATTCCCCTTATTAGTTCTGTTGCCCTCCTCTATACCTTTTCCAGCTCTAAAATGTCCTTTTTATGAAGTGGTGCCCAACATTGTACTCCATATTCCAAATGAGGGCGTAATAGAGATTTGTACGTGGCAGAATTATATTTGCTTCCCTGGCTTCTATACCCTTCTTTCTTATACATGCTAATATTTTATTTGCCTTTGCAGCTGCTGCTTGGCTTTGAGCACTGTTACCTAGCTTGTTGTCCACAAGCACTCCCAAATCCCTTTCAATATCTGATACACCTAGATTTGCTCCATTAAGATGATAAATTGCATGGCTATTTTTCCTTCCCAGATGCATAACTTTACATTTATTCGTATTAAATCTCATCTGCCATTTAGATGCCCATTCCTCAATTTTATGTAAATCCCTTTGGAGGGAAAGCACATCACTATCTGATTTAATTACCTTGCACAAATTTGTGTCATCAGCGAAAATGGAGACACCACACTCCAATCCTACCTCGAAGTCATTAATAAATATGTTAAAAAGGAGAGGACCTAATACTGAACCCTGAGGAACCCCACTTACCACATTAGTCCAATCTGAGTATGTTTCATTTACAACAACCCTTTGCTTCCTGTCTTTTAGCCAGCTCTCAATCCATGAGCAGATATTTACTGCAACTCCTGTATCTCTTAGTTTGCACAATAGTCTCCCATGTGGCACTGTATCAAAAGCCTTTGCAAAATCCAAAAATACTACATCCACTGAGTTGCCTTGATCCAGGTTCCTACTAACCTCCTCATGGAAACTAATTAGATTTGTTTGACATGACCTATCCCTCATAAATCCATGTTGACTCCTATTTATAATCCTGTTCAAATAGGTATATTCTTGTATATTATCCCTTATTAACCCTTCTAAAAGCTTCCCCACTACAGAAGTGAGGCTCACTGGTCTATAATTTCCCGGATTTGCTCTTGCTCCCTTTTTAAATATAGGTATCACATCAGATTTTCTCCAGTCATCTGGTAGAGACCATGTGTTGAGTGAATCTTGAAAAATGAAATATAATGGTTTCGCTATTACAGAACTAATTTCCCTTAGTACCCGTAGATGTATTTCATCAGGACCCTGGGCTTTATTAACATTTATTTTTTCCAACCTCTTTTGGATTACATCCTGTGTTAACCAATTATTTGGCAAAGGTAGTGTAGCCCCATTATGTTGCTGTGTCCCAACCACTGGTACCTCCCTTGTGTATACCGAAGAAAAGAACCTATTTAGCTCATCTGCCTTTTCTTGGTCACTAATTATCAGACGACCTTTGTCACATTGTAATGTTCCTATAGCTTCCTTTCTCGCCTTCTTCCCATTAACATACTTAAAGAATATTTTAGGTTTAGTCTTAGTCTCTTTTGCAATTAATTTTTCATTTTCTATTTTAGCCAGTCTAATCGCCATTTTGCAAGCCTTGTTGATTTCCTTGTATTCCTGTAAAGCTGTCTCTGTCCCCTCTTGTTTGTATGTATTAAATGCCTGTTTTTTACTCCATATCTTGATCTTTAAATCATTGTTAAGCCACATTGGATGGGATTTACTCATTTTACTTTTATTCCCACACGGTATACTGTATGCCGATGTGTATGTATATTTAGTAAGGATTTAAATGTTGTCCACTTGTAGTCAGTGTTTTTACTTGCCAGTTCTCTGTCCCAGTCTATACTTTGTATTGCTTGACCGTTAAAATCTGCCCTTTTAAAATTAAGAGTTTTTGTAGGCCCCTTAAAATTTTGTTTTTTTAATTCAATCTCAAACGAGACTGTGTTGTGATCACTGTTTCCCAAAGGTTTCCCTATTCCAACATTAGATACTATATCAATATTATTTGTGATGAGTAAATCTAAGATAGCTTCATTTCTAGTAGGCTCTTGTACAACCTGGGCCATATAATGATCCCTGAGTGTACTCAAGAACCTGCTCCCCTTAGATGAACTGCTGGTCTTATTTATCCAGTTTATTTCAGGGTAATTAAAATCTCCCATTATTAGAACTTGACCATGCCTAGCTGCATTTTCAATCTGTAACAATAATTGTATTTCCTCACATTCAGCTATATTTGGGGGTTTATAGCATACTCCTACTAATATTCTTTTGGAATTTGCTGCTCCGCTATTTAACTCTACCCACAAATATTCAGCTTTATCACTAGGTCCACCATAAATATCTTCTCTGACTATAGGCTTAAATTCAGGCTTAACATACAGACAAATCCCTCCTCCTCGTTTACCATTGCCTCTATCCTTCCTAAATAGGTTATAACCATCCAGATTAACAGTCCAGTCATGAGATTCATCCCACCATGTTTCAGTAATGCCTATTAAATTTTCATTAATTGCTAATAATTATAACTCTCCCATTTTTCCTGGCAAGCTTCTTGCATTAGCAAGCATACACCTTATGTTATGAGTCTGTAGTTCTGAAGTGCCTGCCACTGTACTTGAATTACTTAGTACTACCTCCCTATTGACTATACTACCCCTACCCCAATCTCCTCCCCTATGAGTTGTTAATTCATCCCTTATACCCTCTACACTTTCTACCCCATTACTTATATCTAGTCCCTCCCCCCCAATTACTAGTTTAAAAACTCCTCCAGCCTTTCTTCCATCCTATCCCCTAGTACAAAAGCTCCCTCATCATTAAGGTGCAATCCATCCCTACTGTAGAGATTGTACCGAAGTGAGAAGTCAGCCCAGTGCCCTAAAAACCCAAACCCCTCCTTAGTGCACCACATCTTTAGCCATGCATTAACCTCCCTAAGCTCCTTCTGCCTACCTGGGCTAGCACGTGGCACTGGTAGTATCTCAGAAAATACTACCTTGGAGGTCCTTGCTTTCAGCTTATTACCTAGTTCTCTAAAATCATTCTTTAGGACACTCCAACTTCCACTAACTTTGTCATTGGTACCAACATGTACCAAGACTGCCGGTTCATTTCCAGACCCTCCCAATAATTTGTCTACCCGATCCACAACATGATGAACTCAAGCACCCGGGAGACAGCAAACTGTTCGATTCCTGGGATCTGGGTGACAAATCACACTGTCTACCTTCCTAATAATAGAGTCCCCTACAACAAAAACCTGTCTGTTGCTCTGCCTATGCTGCCCTCCCACTCCTTCAGTAGAAATGTTCTCCCGGATGTTAGAGGAAACAGCTCTATCTGGCATTGCCATTCCTGAATGGACATCCCCAATAGTTTCACTCAAACTGGCAAATCTGTTGGTGTTTGCCAACTCAGAACCGGCCTGCCTCCTCCTGTTCCCCCTGCTTCCCCTTGTAACTGTAACCCAGCTACCTCCCTGGTCATCCTTACTGGCCCCAGCTCTGCCCTCCATGCTAGACCTAGCTAAACTGGGCTCAGTGAGCACCAACCCCCCTTCCAATGGAGCAATATCTCCAAGTGCTGCCATTCTCCGCTCCAGATCTCCAATTTGAGCTTCCAGAGAGGCAACATGCTCACACCTGTCACAGAGGTATGGACCCTGGATCATCTGTTCCAGTATTGCATACATATGACAGGATATACACTGAGTGAGGTTGCCACTGGAGTGACTCATAATTATTATTATTGTCTACAAAAATTCAGTGGGAAAAATAAAGAATATAAAATAATATATTTGTATAACGTTTTCCTCCTTTGTACTATAAATCTACCCTACCTTTTCTTTGAAGTCCCTACCCCTATTTAAACTCCTACACTTCACTAGAACTGCACCTGATACCGAAAATGTTCGCAAGCTCACAAGTTCGCCCCTTCCCCGTTTATACTAACTTCTGCCTTCTCACCTGGGCACAATTAGTGCACTCTGCAATTTATCAGCCTTTATCTGTAAAGGAAAATCCACTTGTAAACTGTTCTTTGGGTGATGTGATGTGTTGGGTTTGTGCCAGACATAGCGTTTTCTTTGATGGCCGAAAAGTCACATTTTAGTCTCATCAGACCAGAGCACCTTCCTCTATACATTTTGGGAGTCTCCCACATGCCTTTTCGCAAACTCAAAACGTGCCATTTTGTTTTTTGCTGAAAGTAATGGGCTTTTTTCTGGCCACTCTGCCATAAAGCCCAACTCTATGGAGCGTACAGCTTATTGTTGTCCTATGTACAGATACTACAGTCTCTGCTGTGGTACTCTGCAGCTCCTCTAGGGTTACTTTAGGTCTCTGTGCTGCCTCTGATTAATGCCCCCTGCCATGGGGGTACTATAAATACCCTCCCAGTCACCTAAAATTAACCCCATTACTCTTGGGGATCTATACAGAGCCCCATGAGCCTCTAATTAACCCATCGCTTATGCGGGTCTATACAGACCCCAATAAGCCTCTATTTAACCCCGTCACTCATGGGGGTCTATACAGACCTCCATAAGCCTGTATGTAATCCCATCACTCATGGGGCTCTATACAAAGCCCCATGAGCCCCTAATTAACCCCATCATTTATGGGGGCCTATACAGACCCCCATTAGACTCTATTTAACCCCATCACTTTAACCACAGCAGCATGCGGTATGTTCACAAACTGCAATGTTTCAGAAATACTATCACCCATGGCTTGAGAGCCAATTATCATCTCCCTTTCAAAGTCAGATAGATCACATGTTTTACCCATGACAGTGATAGTTGATATGTTTGCAGAATGTCTACATGTCACCTTAATTACCCACCAAGCCATTCACGATATGCGCCGTAATTCACTGGCTACACACTGCTGACATCAAATGTAGGAGGTGGTCATAATAATGTCACTCGACCCTGAATATATAAAAAATGTGTTCACATAATTATTCAATATATATATATCAATATATTGTGACAGATTCACTGTCACTCTCAGGATCCGTGTCCTCTCTCTCAGGCTCTGTATCTCCGGCCTCTCTTTCCGAAGCAGATCCCTCCCTCGGTCATCACCTTCAGGGACTTTCTGTTCCTCTTTTCTGCATGCTCGCTCTTCAAAGCTTCTGGCTTTGGTCCATTAGTTTTCAGTGTGGCCTCTGACTTCGGCCCTGCACACTTCCACAACACTCCAGCACTGTCAAACAGCTTTCCACCTGGAGACAGCAGCCGTAGGTCTTGATTGCAGCCACAGCCAAGCTTTTTAAGGATCTTCTAAACCATTTCACTCCTGGGGAGAAGTCTTGAAGGGCTCTCTACTGCCCTCTGGTGACACACCATCACATATCCCTCACCCCAGCTCGACACCATGGGGTTGAGCGTCCAACGCTGTGAGGCCGTATCTGCGATCCAACACATCCCCTGTACCATCTCTCCGCACTCTTCTCATTACGGCAAAAACCAGTGAGGCTTTACTTTACTCAGAGCTACCTCTCTTCCAGCTGCACCATACATTGGTGCTCTCTTCTTTATACTTCTAGGAGGATCTACATCATGTGTCTCTATTGTCATCTTAAACTCCTTCATAGGACTTTTCCCATTTCGCAGCTTACCTTCTTCATCACTGCTTTCAAATTCCTTAGTCTTTCCTTGGAACCGTGTTTTCTTTCTGGGTGAAGAGACAATTCTTTTTCCCGCTCTTCCTTTCACTCTATATTTCCTGCTTTCTTTGGTGTTCCGCCTGCTGTCACTTAAACTTTGAGGGTAGGACACCAGCCCGCCCATCTCTCCGAGTGTCCTGCCCCAGGGACCCTTGAAAAGTACTTCTTGTACTTTGGTATGAGAATATGTTTCTCCATACAGTCTCTTCCCTGGGGGTACATCACAGGTTTCTGTGACCTTGTGTTCCAGCTGATGTATCTTTTCTTTTAGACCCGTCATCTTATTCTCACAGCTCTGACTTATCCTCTTTATATCTTTAATGTAAGGACTGACGTTCACCAGTTCACTCTCCAGCTTGCATACTCCATGCCAGTTTGTGACTAGACGCTGTGTTTTCGTCTGTTCAAAGTGACCCGACAGTATTTATGCCTCATCTGCAGACCGGGAGCCTGGGACTGGAGCTTCCTCACTTCGGCCTCTTTATGCTTGGAGTTCATTTGCTCCTTTAACTCAGCCATTTGGGTACTTGTGTCTGGCTCAGATAGCAGCTGGTTCTCTGCAGTCGATCTGTACAACTCTTGGTCAACCTCTGTGACACCTTGAGCTTGTCGGGCTCCCTTCAGACCTTTCTGTAGGGTCTCCAATACTCCTTCGTTAGGATCATCATCATCATCATAATTTCCACCTTCCCAGTGGAACAGCAACTTCTTGTGTTGCTTTTCTTCCCTTCTGTCCTGGTTCTCTCTGTTCCAGGTGCTCCAATTGGCTGACTGATAACTCTCACCAAAACATATCAGCTTCATACGGCCATGTTTCTTCAGTTCTGGTACAGTATCCTTAGTAGACTCCAAAGGCATATCCTCTCTCACAGCTGCTTCTTGGGCCTGGGTCCGCAACTCATCTTTCTTTCTGTTCACAGCAGGCCTACTCGTTACCACTGTGCTTCCAATCTCTGCGCCAGGAAGGTTCTCTCAGACGTTTAGTTTTGCTGGAATGTTTCCAGCTGTTCAGCAACTCCAGGCTGACCCTCAGCAGATAGGCTAGTACTTAGTAGCCTCTTGAATCCTAGATTCGTGAAAAAAAACTTTTATTTTTGGCATCTTCAGCCTTCATTTGTATTATTTCTTCTTTTAATGGCTTCTCTGCTTGCTTTGCCTCCAAGGCTTCCAGCTTTTCGGCTTTCTCAGCTTCCTTCAGCCGCAGTTTCTCCTCATTAGCTTGTTGCAAATCCAGTTCACTCTGCTTGTACTGGATCCTTTGCTGCATGTTCAACTTATGAACCTCCTTTGACTCTTCTATCAGGTCCTCCCCGAATATCTTTGGCTGCTCAGCCGTGTTTTCTTCACCATTCTGTCTTTCTTGTACAAGCTCCTTCGCTATGCTTCGCACATGATCTTTCTGCAAGTATCGCTCTGCATTAAATGTAGCATCTTGTGCACACATTTCCTGAAGATCGGGGTTAGTCTCTTCTGAACCAACTCCACTCTGCTTCAACTGTGCCTCAATATCAGGGAGTGTGCTCACCCTCTGCTTTTCTGGAGTATGGAACAGGAGCTCCTTTTGTATTACAGCTGCTTCCCTCTGGGATATACGGTCAGTGAGGAGGTCTCGCTTCACCTGTTCGCCACTGTGCAGCCGCTTCTGCATAATTCTCTCATTCATCTTGTACTTGGGGGGACTCTTCCACTGCTCCCAATTAGACATCGGTGTCTTCTTCCTATAGGACACTCTGTTGTCCTCAAATGCAGGCTTCCTTCTCCATTCAGGAATATAACCTGGCATCATCCTGATCCCCTTGATTTCAGTAGCAACTTGCCTATCTTCTACTTCAGGCTTTTTGAAACCCACTTGGATAGAGTTCAACTGTACTCCTTGCTTTACTTGTTTCCCGTCTTGCTTCTCTTTATCCATAGCACTGTGTTCTATGGCAAACTGAGACAGAACGCTCTCGGGACACTTCATAGTTTTAGAAGGACACATCTCCATGCCCTGCTTCATATGTTCTCTCAGAGACAGTGGTTTGTCTTTCTCCATCTAAATCTCCAGACTCTTTTCTTATTTATCTTTTACTTTGGAAAGATTTCCAGTTTCTTTATCATTTTTATGACATTCTTCCTTTCTAAGAACACTGGCTATATTCTTCCACTTGGTCTCTCCTTTCTCTAGGTCAGAGATCTTTGTCGGGCACTTTCTTTCTCTAGTACTCTCCAGCGCAGGAGTATTCACCAAGGACAAGTGGCTGTGTCTGTCCAGGTCTCTTATGGAGGCCTTCTCATCGCTCTTGTCCATAAGATTTCCGCATCTGTTTGGGTTCCCTTCTTCCTCAATGACTTTATCAGCATCATCGGTCTCTTTTGCTCTCTCAGCAATCTCACTTGTGCTCTCTGCGGTTCTCTCAGCCGTCACAGTGGCGCTCTCTGCCGCACTCTCAGCCATCACAGTGGCGCCCTCTGTGGCGCTCTCTGCCATCTCACTTGCAGCGGCTCCTGCCATCTCACTTGCAGCGGCTCCTGCCGCCTCACTTGCAGCGGCTCCTGCCGTCTCACTTGCAGCCTGCTCTGCAGCCTCTCTCGCCTGCTCTGCAGTCTCTCTCGCCTGCTCTGCAGTCTCTCTCGCCTGCTCTGCAGTCACTCTTGTGCGCTCTGCAGTCTCTCTTGTGCGCTCTGCAGTCTCTCTTGTGCGCTCTGCAGTCTTTTTTGACGCTCTCTTGGTGGCTTTTTGCACTCTCTCTGCTATACACCAGGTCTCTAACTCCTGATTTCCTCCTGCATCCGGCTCGGATTGCCTTCCCTTAACAGGGAAACTGCTTTTTAAACTTGGGCAGACAAGCATGTCCGTTGAATAGCAATAAGCCGGTCTGTCAAAAAAATCCCAGTAGTGCAATCTCTGTACTGTTTTCACTCCCAGTCTGAAAAGGATCTCTTCTTTCAGGATACAATAATTTGTAGCCATTTCTTCAGGCAGATCACAATATGCTCTCTGAGCTTCTCCACACAGATAGGGACACAGGACTGGGGCCTAGTGCTGTTTAGGCCAACCTTCCCTAGTGGCAATCTTCTCAAAATTCAGGAGATATGTGTCAACGTCATCCTGAGCGGTCATCCTCTTAAAAAAAGGGAGCAGGGGGGAGATGGTACACCTCATTCTATGCTCTTTGTGAGCCACAGCAGAACAACTATACCCCTGTGTGGTATTTAAAAAAACGCAAGTATACATGTATTGCTTTATGTCCTAAAGGGGAGACTTAAGTTACTCCTATCTTTTTTTCTTACATTTAAGCAGTAAAAGCCTAACTTTATGCAGTGGCTTGATAATGCTATAAGTGATACATATGTCTATTTAAGGATTGATGGTGATATCTGCCTCCCCTCTATACTTCAAATTAAATTATAGCATACTGCGTTCATATTTATATTTATACTAGGTACCATTCTCTACCCCCTGCCTTTTTGTTGTTGTTGTTTTTAAACTTTTCTTAGTTTAATTTTGTAGTTACTTATATTGCGTTATCCTGGAGTACACTAAATTATCCTACTTTTTTCCCTATTAAATTATTTCCCCCTTTTTTTGAATTTAGTGTTAAGCACTAGGAAATTGCTTAGGTCATGCATTTATATGAATGAAAGTAATAATTATAGGGAGGTGGATAGGGTCCCTTAGTAAGTATAAGGGCTAAAATAGAGGGTTGAATAAAAGTGAAAAGGGAAAGCTTAGTGTGAAAAAAATGTGTATATGACCTGAGAGAATAGGAAAATAATAAAATGTAAATGCTTAGTATTATAATAAGGATGAGAAGTGTGTATGAAGTGAGAGGTATTAAGTGTATGATAGTGTGAACTGTGTGTGTAAAGGGAGAGGGACTAAAGGTGGATTATTATAATTATAGATAAAAGTAATGTGATAGTGAAAATATGTTGAATTAACATAGTTAAAGTGGTGAATTAAGTCCCTGATAAATATAGGGACTGAATGAAGTACTAAATATGGGTGAAAAGTGTAGGTTGTGTAAAAACTAAATGTAAAATGTGTTGGTATATGTGTAACCTGTAAAGTTAGAAAAAAAAGTGAGAAGTTAAAACTTATATAGTCATACAGATGTGAGATATAAGGGTGAGGGGTGATTATGGTGTGTAAAAGGTGTAGGGTAGTTGGGAAGGGGAGAAATGAATATAAAAGAAGTGTAAATCTAGGTATGTGATAAAATGTGAATAAAACTAGATGTGAGGAGTGAGTGAATATGATGGAACGGTTAAAGAAAATGTAAAAAGTGTAAGGGTGTAATGTACTTGGGGTTGTTAGAGTCTGAAAAATAATAAAAAGTAAATAAAATACTCTTAATAGAGATGAAATGAGCTAAGCTATATATACTGAATCTGGAGTTGAGGAACTATTGAATAATTTTGATACACACTTTTTAAAGCAGAGTGTGAAGGTGTAGTGGTAAGTGTGTGGCTTCATAAAATGTTTTCATTGGCCACGCCCAGGAAGGGGTTAGTCTGTATGTGGGACTAGCCGGGCAAACATCGCCGAAGCTCTGCTAGAGTGTCGTTAAGGCTGTCCAAGCTGTGTATCTCAAACATGCTATACAACGGCCTAATAGGCCTGAACCCCGACGCAACAACTCTTTGAGGCTGACCGCCTGAGGCCGGGTCCAAAACAAAGTTTATGGATATCTGAACCACACTACTGGGGCATAGCGGCCTAAAGTGCTGGTGGAAACTGACTGAGCCTGTGAGGAGAATATCCGGGGTGGTTCGTGAGAGGAGCCAGTTAAAGGAGACCTCAAACCATAAGGTGAACGTGAGCTTGTGTTATGCCCCAGGTGAGGGAAGCCAGTATGCCGTGCTGATGTATTCTACTGGGCACCGGGGGCTGGTGAGCATTTGACGCTGAGAGGGGGTTTACTCCCTTATTACCATTGTGGGGACTGGCTTCAGGTTAATCTATCCCGCAGCAGGTAACGCTGCCAACGCCCTGTTGCTATGAAAGTCTGACGTTGTAGAGGGTGAGTGCATGTTTGTATTGCTTCTGCTGCAATTACTCCCAGAATATAACACCTGCATGTGAGGGCCAATTTGAATGATAGAAGTGGAGGAAAATAAGAAAGCTGCTGTGAAGTGTCCCCCATATGATGGGCTTTGAAGAATAAGATGGGAATTTTTTAGCCCATATAAATAGGCCCATTGGGTCTTATTATCCAACATTGTCCAAGTTACACCTATTGTGACATTTCCCATCAGTCTCATGAGAGGGGGTTTACTCCCTTATTAACATTGTGGGGACTGGCTTCAGGTTAATCTATCCCGCGGCAGGTAACGCTGCCAACGCCCTGTTGCTATGAAAGTCTGACATTGCAGAGGGTGAGTGCATGATTGTATTGCTTCTGCTGCAATTACTCCCAGAATATAACACCCGCATGTGAGGGCCAATTTGAATGATAGAAGTGGAGGGAAATAAGAAAGCTGCTGTGAAGTGTCCCCCATATGATGGGCTTTGAAGAATAAGATGGGAATTTTTTAGCCCATATAAATAGGCCCATTGGGTCTTATTATCCAACATTGTCCAAGTTACACTTATTGTGACATTTCCCATCGGTCTCATGAGGCTGGGGGGAACTTGATGGGAGAAAAGCGACTCTGCAAGCAAGATATATTATATATGCCGTTTCGTATTTAAAACCGTTCAGCAAAGAAGAGCAAGTTACAAAGTGGACTATCTGTATACAATTTTTTATACACTCCTATTCTCCCATTTCTCTTCTCTCTTTCCTTTGGTTTTTGATATAGCCCTGTGGTATCTATGCAAAGGTCTAAAGAACAACAAGCCCCTTGGGGTAAAGGCTCTAAAAAAACATTACAAAACAATAGCTCAAAAGCTATAGCTAATTTTCTCTCTCCTGTAGATAAAGAGAATAGACAGTACAAGAGAGAATCATATTCACTCTCTCAGTCCACGTTAGACTTTTCTGAAACTCCTATAGAAGCCGAGGTTATTATAGGAGATGAATCTGTGAGAGAGACCACTCCTGAAGAACCTCTAACAGCTTCAGCGTTAAAGAAAACTATGACAGCTCTTTTAATGGAGTTTCAGATATCCATCAGGGAAGAATTGATAGGCGAAATTAAAAATAATGCTAAGAATCTAAAAACATTAACAGATAGAACAGAAAATGTAGAACAGATTCAAGAGGTTATTTTGAAGAATAATGATGAATTAAAGAGAGAGATAACGGGACTTAAAGAGGAGATCCAGACGCTAAAGAGACAAAATCTCAGATTAGCGGAAGCTGAAAAACGATATAATATTAGAATCCGTGGTATATCAGAGTCTGTTACCTTTAAAGACCTCCATCAATTTGTGGAAGCCTTTCTGTTAAGCTTAGTGGAGCGCCAGAGCGAGAAGCCTATAGAGAGATTATACCGAATTCCTCCTCCACCTAACATGGGCAAAGAAATTGCTAGGGATGTAATTGTAAAACTGCATCATATGTCCTATAGAGAAGCAATACTAAAAGCTTAATTTAATAAAAAATGTTTTGAGAGTCCATATGAAAATCTTAAAATATTCCCAGATTTGACAGGAGAAATTTTATTTCAACGTAAGAAACTTCAATTTGTGACTAAAGTTTTGAGAGACAAACAGATTTCCTATAGATGGGGAAATCCCCCAAAATTGATTTTTTGGTATGAGAATCACAGATACATTATTAATGACACTTTGGAAGGGGAGAATTTCCTGACAAAATTAAATAAAAGTCAGTAATTATAGGTTGGTTCACAGCGGTAATTTAAATGTGAATTGGAATATAAATATTAGATTGTCTTCAATCAAAAAAATTTTGTAAAGAGTAGTGTATATGTATTATTTTGATAGAAAAAGCGAAAAAAAAAAAAAAAAGGGAAAAAAATTGAATGGTATTTTTTTGCTGCTAATTTAGAAGTAACATACAGATGGTACACTTTAATGAATTTAGATAATGGGGAAAATACACCATGTTTTGATTAATATTTTTAAATTACTGTTTTACTACGGGAAATTTAAAGAGTAAAATATAAACTCACTAGCTGTTGGGTAATTTTTTTAGATGTGAATATATATTTTTACTTTTTTTTATTATTAACACGGGGGAAACAATAAAGAAAACACTAACCTAGATAATGGGTAAAAATATATTAGTATTTAATAATGACACTAAGAAAATTTACTTTTATAAATTAGTGAGCAAAATACAATTCAGTAGTTGATTGCTATAAGGGAAGGGGTTCACAACTGGAGTAGGGAATTTAAAGGGAGAGTTCTGTTTGAAATTCTCTCCAATTAAAGGGAATAATATAAACATCTAGAGTAGGATTTAAAGCTTGGACACCCAAGATAGAAGTAAAAAACAGATAGAGGGTACAATAGAGCTTCGGCTAAGGCTTTCAGATGTATTTATCTGACATTGTTGCATCACAGGAGGGACTCTTCCTCTTCAAGGAGGACTGCATCCCGATATGCCTCAATGAGTTGAGGAGGGATGAATGTTTTATGTTTGGTTTATGTATTGGTGTATATTTGTATTTGTAGACTGGAATTAAATTTATTCCAGGGGAACGGGGACTGACCATCATTTCTACTGTGATACTAACAGCATGTCATTAAAGATAGTAGCGCAAAACGTTCAGGGACTGAATCATCCAGCTAAACGCAGTTTTTTTCTAAAGAGCTTTCTGCAGCAAAAAGCAGATATAATCTGCTTGCAGGAGACTCATTGGCAGGGAGCTCCAATTAAATTTTTTAATACACATTATGAAGTCGCATACAATTCAATGTATAAGAAAAAGGCAAGGGGTACCTCAATTTTTTTTAGTAACAAACTTATGGTCACAGAGGAATTTGTGGAAATAGATCAGGAGGGTCGTTATATAATGTGGATAGGCACAATTAACCACCAAAAATACTCAATATTGAATGTATACGTGCCGAATAGATCCCAAATTAAATTTCTTAGTAAAATCTTAAAAAAGTTTAATAAACTGATACAGGGATCTCTTATCGTTTGTGGAGACTTCAATATGCTCTCAGACCTAACTAAAGATAGAAAATCTGAAAATCGTTCACCTCCAGACTCATCAGTTATAAGATTGTCAAAACAGTTTATTTCTCTGATGACAAAATATCATTTAATTGATGTTTGGAGAGTACTGCACACCAATGAAAAGGATTTTACTTGTTTTTCTCCAAGACATCATACATATTCTAGGTTAGATTATTTTTTGTTGATATCAATACACTTAAAAGAACTTTGAGAGTTGATATTGGGCCAAGAGTGTGGTCGGATCATGCTCTAGTTAACTTGGAATTGTTTTCGAAAAATTGTTCCATTAACTCCAAATCTTGGAGACTTGATTCCTCACTCATTGATTCAGAGACAAGTCGGGATTATCTTAAAAAAGAAATTGATTTCTTTTATCAAGTAAACTCGGCCTCAGTAAAATCTAACATTACACTTTGGAACACACATAAGGCTTTTATAAGAGGGATCCTGATTAAATTGCAAAGTCAAAGGAAAAGAGAAAGAGAAACTGCTTTGAGAGAATTATATATCCAATTATATAATCTGGAACTAAGAAATAAAATTAATCCTAATGCTTCTGACTCGATGTTGATTAAAAAAATCCAAAAACAGATTAAATCCATTAATCAGATGAGAACTGATAAGTCTATCTGGCTTTTACAACAAAAAATTTACCATTATGGGAGTAAACCAAGTAAAATCTTAGCAAATAAACTTAGATCTCATGCTACTAAAAAAAGGGTTGATTATATTTATCACAATGGAACCTATCTTAATAACCCAGTCCAGATAGCAGAAGCATTTGAACAGTATTATTCTAGGTTATATAATTTGGAATTGGATCCTTCTTTTCAGAAGCCATCTCTGGAGGTCATTCAACATTTTTTGAATGAAATAGATTTGCCGCAAGTTTCACCAGAGGAAGTTTTAACACTAAATAATGATTTTTCTGAAAAAGAGATTTGTGACGTTATTTCTAAATTGAAGTTGGGTACGGCCCCAGGCCCAGATGGTTTTGGAAATCATTACTATAGGTCTTTGGTAACAACCCTAGTCCCCCATTTAAAAAATCTTTTCAATGAGATTAAAAGAAAGGGACATATTCCTTCAGAAATGTCAGAGGCTCTGATTATCACTATACCAAAAAAAGACACAGGTATATTGGAATGTAAAGACTTCCGCCCCATTTCACTTTTGAACGTTGATGTAAAAATGTATGCTAAAATGCTGGAGGATAGATTGAGTGAGGTTATTCACAAACTTATATCAATAGATCAAACTGGATTTGTACGGGGACGTTTGGGCTCTGACAACACCAGACGCATGTTGGATTTGATTTCATATTCTAAACACAAACTTCTCCCAACAGTGTTTCTATCAATGGACGCAGAGAAGGCTTTTGACCGGGTCGAATGGGATTTTATCAGGTGTGTACTCCAGAAATATGGCCTTGGCTCTTTTGGGTCTAAGTCCATTGGAGCATTATACTCTTCCCCATCCGCTTCGGTCATTGGAAATGGGTTTAAAACGCAGAGATTTGCAGTTACTAATGGAACGAGACAGGGGTGTCCCCTTTCTCCGATAATCTTTGCATTGATAATGGAGCCCATGGCGGTTTCTATAAGAGATAACCCCTCTATTCATGGAATTACAGTTGGTGGGATACAGCATAAAATAATGCTGTGTGCCGATGATGCGGTTGTGTTTGTGTCTAACCCCATTGACTCTTTGAAAACTTTGCATGTAATAATAGATAAATATTCTAAAGCCTCTAACTATAAAACTAATATCTCCAAGTCACAGGTTTTGGCTCTTAATTTAGCCAGTCTGGAAAAAGATTACTTGAAATCCATCTGCCAGTATAATTGGCATTCTAATACCATAACTCATATGGGAATCATATTTTATAATTCTATCCAGTTAATAATTAAAAACAACTATAAGGAGCTATTAAATAAACTTACGAAAATTGTTTCCTCTTGGAGACCTTTGAATTTAACTTTAACAGCTAGAATAGCAGCAGCCAAAATGTCGCTTCTTCCAAGATTAAGCTATATATTTAGATCTATTCCTATACCTTTATGCAAAACTTTTATAGTACATTTTCAACAAATAATAGACAAATTTATCTTTCAGGGGAAAAACAACAGAATAAAGAAAGTTATAATTTCCAGAACATTTAGGAAAGGGGGACTAGCATACCCAATGATTCAGACCTATCATGATGCTACAATGTTTTCACATGCAGTCAAATGTATAGAAAGTTTGAAAGTGGCAGGTTGGCTGCAGGTTGAAAGATGTTCAGTAGTTAAGGATTCTTTAGGCTGGTTGATGTTTAGGAAGGAGTTAAAAAAATAACTCTTTTTAGATGGTTCTGATATTGTTCGTGAAATACTTGAATTTTGGGATAAACATAAATTGAGATCTCAATTAATGCCTTTTCCTAGCCCTATCCTTCCGATTTTATTATTAGAGAGAGAATTGAACTTATCATTTTTGGGTGGATGGAGAGCATTTGGCATTTGTTGTTTGAGAGACTTATATATTGGCAACTCTTGGGCTTCTTTTGAAGACTTGAAGGAAAAATTTGGGCTTCCTCATAAAAGTTGGCTTGAATATAATAGACTTCTGGCTGCGTTCAGAGATTCAATCTATTCTAGTTTTAAAGTTAGATCTTTAACTTCTTTTGAAAAACTAATGATTCTAGAAGATAGAAAGCACTTAATATCTAACTGTTATAACATCTTGCGGGAGGAAATGGATAAATGCCCTTTTAAGAAATCTAAAATTTGGCAACATTCTTTTAATCTCTCTTGGTCAGAAGAAGAATGGTCCGATTCATTTATTCTCACAGATCAAATAATAAAAAATACATCATACAGAGAGCTACACTTTAAATTAAGTACTCAATGGTATTATGTTCCAACAAAAATGGCTCAGATTACTAAAAAAGATAATCTGAAGTTTTGTTGGAGGAACTGTGGTTTGGTGGGTTCACATGCCCATATATGGTGGAGTTGCCCGATAATTCAACAATTTTGGGAAACTTGTTTTGGGCTTATTAGGAATATTTGGGGCATTACCATTTCCTTTTCTGTAGAAAATGTTTTATTTCACATTTTTTCGAATCAGCTTGCTCTGGACGTAATTGCGTTTTTACTTCAGATATTCATGGCATCTAAACTGTTGATAGCAAGGAGATGGGGTCAGTCTTCCGTTCCCTCTTGGGGTGAAATCACATATATGTTAGATAGAAACAGAAATCTTGAAAAATCTCTTCAAGAGCAAGGTCTTATAAAAATAAAACGTTATAAATGGAAAATTTGGGATCAAAATAAAGATCTTTCTCGGTTATGATCTAAGTTTTAATATCTCTGGGACTTAGCTCCCAGAAATTATAACTTCTGGTATAAGTCCACAATATGTATTGTAAATGTATGTCTTGTCTTTTTCTTTTGTTGTTTTTTTTTGCTGTGTATTCTGTTTTATATATTTATATTTAAAAAAGAAAAGAACGAAAGTATTTAGAACAAATTAAAAAAAAAAAAAAAAAAAAATGTTTTCATTAATAAGTTATTGATCTAACTCAATGTCTTCTGTATAGATATATAGATATATGATTGATATATAGAAATAAATAAGCACAATAGTAAAAAAAAAACAAGTGGAAGTCAGGGAAATCAAACCTAGGACTTACCAATGAAAAAAATCTTTAAGACCGAATTCTTACCACTACACCACCACACTCAGCTTTTAAAGACAGTTTAAATCTCTAATGGAATGTGTATTAGTTACAGATCCAGCCATAATAATTATGCAGATTCTTTTGGGACGGCTTCAAGTGCTAAACGAAAATGACAATATCTAAGTGAATTCTAGATCAATTTTAAAAATGTAAATACATTTTCCACATGATTTCCCCCTTGTAACTGATGGTATAGATTACATATGGTGACTTTTGTGGTTCTTTAATGTATGTAAAACCCTTTGATCCTTGCTCATTTTATACTGAAAGGATTAATCCCTTGGGTGAGTCAGTGGAGAAGAATTAACTAATGAAACAAGAATATATCGACTGCATCCTTGACAACTCCAGCTTTTTGGTGCCAATATGTCTATTTTATGGATCATCTTATACCATGCATTATACAATGCCCTTTTTCCTTCTAGAGGCATACAATCCAGTCACCTTTTTCACACTTGCCATGTAAATCTTTTTTTTAAGGGAACAGTACAAATGTGTAGACTATTCAGTAACTCAATGGGACCAATTGTATTGCAAATTTGTACATTTTCCTCCCTAAAAATAAATGTATTATTTACTTAATGTGCTTAGTATTGAAGATGGTTTCCATTACTCGTTTATGTCCCAACAACTAGCCTATTAACTAGAAGTACTGCATGAATTAGGAACAATCCATGTATGGATAGGTCCCAAAGTGCTATCTGTTGGTTAATTAACTAATATATTATTAACTAATATATATATAGCTGCAAAAATAAAATTTCTGTTTACTTTTTTTTTATTTCTAGTAATATTTTCCCCAAATTTATGTTTTGTTAAACAAAAGACCATCTAGAAAATAAATTACCACTGTGGTCCGTTAATACAGTTACTGTATACAGGTGCTTGCAGGATATAAGAAATAGCATGGAGGATGATGACATATTACTACAGTTGTAATTAAGAAGTATTTGGTTAGATAGATTTCATTCTATTAAAATATAATAACAGAGACACAGAGATGATATTACCATTCATAATAATATAAGATGGGTCTTCCACAATCAAGTACTTACCTCCAGGGTATGTGCAATCTTCAAATTAGTTTATTAATAAATACATAAAAATGCTAATAGACTTTACCTGTTGGGATATGTGGCTCCATGTGAAAAATGTATATACCGTATTTTTCGCCCTATAAGACGCACCGGCAGATAAGACGCACCTAGTTTTTAGATGAGGAAAACAAGAAAAAAACTTACACTCAAACACAAATACACTTTACACACAGATACACACCTACATTACACACAAATATATATATATATATATATATATATATATATATAGATACACATACATACATATACATACACACATAAATATACATACACATACATACATATATACACACACATACACACACATACACACATACATACATACACACACACACACATACACATACATATCCATATACTGCAGCATTTGGGAGCCCTTGACCCTCCCTGACCCTCCTGATCCTCCCTGACCCCCCTGATCCCCCTGATCCTCACCTTCCTTCTGATCTCTGCCATCTTGATCTCACCCCAGCGCTTCCTACCAGCACTCCACGTGTACTGCAGTGTTGCGTGTGTGACGTCACTAGGACGCACCGGCCGACGCGATGCTGGTAGGAAGCGCTGGGGTGAAATCAAGAGGACAGAGGCAGTTTGAAAAGGTATAGACGCACCAACTTTCCTCCCCCAGTTTTGGGGAAGAAAAAGTGCGTCTTATACGGCGAAAAATACGGTAGTTCCTTTATCATTCATTGCCCCTTTTGAAAGACTACTTGTTAATCTTGCATATTATTTTTTTTTTAAATTGATTTTTATTAGACAGGTCAGACATACAACATAGTCCAGCAAAAACATTTGTGATGGTAAGTAGAAATTAACAATAAACGTGTTTCACATATCTGGTTTCTAGTATGTCATCTGCCTGTCCAAAACTCCTCTCTTTTTCCGTTTTTCTGGAAATATAATAGCTGGTATTAGCTTTCAATTAACTTAATACTAATAAAAAAAAAAAACTATATGTAATAAAGTCCCATAACTATGGGAATTTTTTTTTTATGAACTTGGATTCCTGACCATCTGTTGTCTTGAGCTTGGTTGGTTTCCACTAATATGTTGCGAACTCTGTGTTTAGGTTACTGTATGAGGCTAATGGTGTTGGGTAAGTTAAGACAACTCCTGATATGGTTCCCTTAATAGCTCCTTTGGAGGGAAAAAGTGTCACTCACCCTATTCATCTGCCTCGTCTTGTCTCCCAGGCTGCCCAGCAGGAGGCCCAGCGTTTGTAGTTATGGTCAACCTCAGCGGACAAAATGATCATGGACCGAACAAACTCAATTTTGTTTAAGACTACTTCAAACAATGGGGTGGGTGATTTCCAATGGGCGGCTACTACTATCCTAACTGCTAAGAAAATTTGGTTGGTTAGGAATTGTTCTGAGTTGGACATCCCTTCTACCGGTAAACCCAGAATGGCCTCTTCTGGTCTCATGGGATAGTTTTGACCCCATAAATTCTCCAGGGTTTTGTAAGTGTCCACCCAGGTATGTCTAATCATAGGGCATTCCCATAGTTTATGGATTAGAGTCCCTTTCTGGTTGCAGCCCCTTTCGCAGGTGTCGCTAATCGTCTGGTTTCCTATGTGCATTCTTACTGGAGTTAAGTACCACCTCATGATAACTTTATAGGCGTTTTCCTTCATAATTACGTTAAGTGATGTGATTTTTGCTTGTTTCCGAATGCTGTTCCATTGGTCTCTGTCTAATTGTATGTTGAGGTCAGTTTCCCATGCTGACTCATAGTGTAATTTAGGGGGCGTGACTAACTCGCTTAAATGGTTGTATATTATGGAGATGTTCCCTTTCCCTCCCGGGAATTTAATGCAACATTTTTCGAATAATTATGTATTTTGCCCTCCTTTATTCTTAGTGATGTGAATTAATCTTTGATTTATAGCGAGTAGGTTAAGCCATTCCGCCCGAGGTAGTAGTTTGTCCTCTAAGAAGGCGGTGGTGGACCATTTTTGGTTAACAACCGGTAAATCTGCCGCTATTGAGCAATTATTATCAATCCACCATCTGTATTGAGCATTAGAGGGAAAGTACATCATTATCTGATTTTATTACCTTGCACAACTTAGTGTCATCAGCAAAAATGGAGACACTACATTCGAGTCCTACTTCAATGTCATTAATAAATATGTTAAAAAGGAGAGGACCCAATACTGAGCCCTGAGGAACCCCACTTACCACATTAGTCCAATCGGAGTATGTTCCATTTACAACAACCCTTTGCTTTCTGTCTTTTAGCCAGCTCTCGATCCATGAGCAGATATTTACTGCAATCCCTGTATCCCTTAGTTTGCTCACTAGTCTTCCATGTGGCACTGTATCAAATGCCTTTGAAAAATCTAAAAAGACTACATCCACTGAGTTGCCCTGATCCAAGTTCCTACTAACCTCCTCATAAAAACTAATTAGATTGGTCTGACACGACCTTTCCTTCATAAATCCATGTTGACTGCTACCTATGATCCTGTTCAAATAGACATATTCTTGTATTCTGTCCCTTATTAACCCTTCTAAAAGCTTCCCAACTACAGAAGTGAGGCTCACTGGTCTATAATTCCCCGGATTTGCTCTAGATTCCTTCTTAAATATAGGTATCACCTCTGCTTTTCTCCAGTCATCTGGTAGAGACCCTGTAGTGAGCGAGTCTTTAAAGATTAGATATAATGGTTTGGCTATTACAGAACCCAGCTCCCTCAGTACCCTTGGATGTATTCCATCAGGACCTGGGGCTTTATTAACATTTATTTTCTCCAACCTCTTTTGTATTTCTTCCTGCGTTAACCAATTATTTAGTGAAGGTAGTGTAGCCCCATTATGTTGCAGTGTCCCAACCACTGGTACCTCCCTTGTGTAAACCGACGAAAAGAACCTATTTAGCTCATCTGCCTTTTCCTGGTCACTAATTATCAGATGGCCTGTGTCACATTGTAATGGTCCTATCGATTCCTTCCTGGCCTTCTTCCCATTAATATATTTATAAAATATTTTAGGGTTAGTCTTACTTTCCATTGCAACTGACTTCTCATTTTCTATTTTAGCCAGTCTAATAGCCCTTTTGCAAGCCTTGTTGATTTCCTTATAGTCACATAAAGATGCCTCTGTTCCCTCCTTCTTGTATAATTTAAATGCATATTTCTTTTTCCTCATCATGATCTTTAAGTCATTGTTAAGCCACATGGGATGTGATTTACTCCTATTTATTTTATTTCCACATGGTACATGCTGATGAGTATGTTTATTTAGTAAGGATTTGAATGTTGTCCATTTATTTTCAGTATTCTTCCCTGTAAGTTCTTTGTCCCAGTCTATATGTTGTATTGCTGCCCGTAGCCCATTAAAGTTAGCCCTTTTAAAATTTAGAGTTTTTGTTGGCCCCTTACAACTTTGTTTTTTGTATTCAATCTCAAATGAGACTGTGTTGTGATCACTGTTCCCCAAGGGTTCCCCTATTTTTACATTTGATATTATATCAATATTACTTGTGATGACTAAATCCAAGATGGCCCCATTTCTAGTAGGTTCTTGTATTACCTGGGCTAGATAATGATCCCTGAGTGTACTCAAGAACCTGCTCCCCTACTGTGTTGAGGTCAAGATAATCTACGATTGCAGTTCTGACCTTATCCCGTGTGATTGGATCATTCAGTATACTGGGATTTAATGACCACCTCGGGTTATTGCCTTTCGGCAAGAGGTTGCTTATGGAAATTTTGACTAGATCGTGGTCCGACCATGCTATGGGGCAGATAGAGGCCTCAGTTAGGTTCCCGGTTATGTTCTGTGGGATCAGGATATAGTCTATTCTGGAAAGCGAACCATGTCTGGCGGAAAAAAATGTGTATTCTCTTTCCGTGGGGTTCATGTTTCTCCAGGTATCAATCATGCAGTTTGATTTTAGGAAATTTTTGAGTGTTTTGGTCGCCGTGGGGATTTTTTGTGAACCTAGGTCGTTTGATTTGTCTTTGAGCGGGTCTAGGACCGCGTTCATGTCTCCTCCTATTATCTTAAGCCCGTCTTCCCAGCTATCTGTGAGTTTCTGTATCTTTTGAAAGAATGGCGTTTGTACTGTGTTCGGGGCATAAATGTTCAAGAATGAAACCTTATGTTCGTGTATTGTCCCATGTACTGCTATAAACCTGCCATCTTTGTCTTTTTGAATTTTACTTAACTGAAAGTTGAGTCTTCTGTGGAACAAAATAGTGACTCCTTTTTGTTTGGTATCCGCGGTAGAATGGAATGCTTGGGTAAAGACTCCCCCCCAATATTTTGGCACTGCTTGTTTTCTAAAGTGAGTCTCTTGAATCATTACTATATCTAGATTTAGTTTTTGGTAGTTTCTCAAGGCTACCCCCCTCTTGACTGGTTCGTTTAGCCCATGAGCATTATGTGACGCAATGACAATGTCCATATTTCTTAATGAGGTGTATGACCTTTTGGTGCGTGCAATTGGCTATCTCACCTTTCGGGATGTCTGTGACTTCGTTATCTTGTGCCTCCTGCTGGTTTCCGCCCCGAAGACCGCTCAGCAGCTAGCTGTGTGGAAGAGTACCTGTACTCAAAGGAAAAGAGACAACAGATTGTGAGACAACCTGACTGTACCCAATCCCTTGGGATTATAAAATCTTGGCTCAGTAACTGAGCTAATTCCTATTTCTCCTCCAGTGGAGTTCCCTATGTTAACCCTGGGTAAGGTGGCTAAGTTTGTGAGTCTGTTTAAATATCTCGCTGTTGGTCAGGAAAGCTCTTAGTATATTTGAACTTTATCGTGATCCTTACTTAACTAATGGTGTGGTAAATTAAACTACTATGAGGAGAGCGTTTGCTGTCCTCTTCGGATTTTACTGGTGGGCCTGTTAGTGTCTCTAAACTGACACTGAATTGGTCCGCCTAAACTGTCCCTACTGTTGGGGTTTACATAGTTACATAGTTACATAGTAATTAAGGTTGAAAAAAGACTTTCAGTCCATCAAGTTCAACCTGTTAAGATCTCCTCTGATCTGCAATATGCGGATTAGTTATTAATTAAATTATTGATTAAATAATTATTAATAGTATAGTATTGGAGAATGAATAAAGAGTTAGTCCATCAAGTTCAACCTTTTTAGATCTCTATTGATCTTTTTAATTTGGACTATTTATTATTATTGTTAATTGATCCAGAGGAAGGCAAACATAAAAAAAAAACCCATTAAAACTTTGCCAATTGTCTCATAAGGGGAAAAAAAAGCAAAATTCCTTCCTGACCCCAGAAACTGGCGATCAAATTTCTCCCTGGATCAATATTCCTTGCTAGTTATCTAGGATAGCCTTGAATGCCCTCTTTATTCAGAAATATATCTAACCCCTTTTTGAAGTTGTCTATCGAATTCGCTGTCACCACCTCCTTTGGTAGAGAATTCCACAGTTTAACCACCCTAACTGTGAAGAACTCTTTTCTTTGTTTAAGGTGAAATCTTTTTTCCTCTAACCTCAACGGATGTCCTCTTGTCAGTTGAAAATCTCTTGCTACAAAAAGTTCACTTGACAAAGCCTTATATTGACCCTGGATGTATTTAAATAACGTAATCATATCTCCTCTTAGACGCCTTTTTTCTAGCGAAAATAAGTTTAATTTTGCTAGTCTTTCTTCATAACTTGGCCCCTCCATTCCCCTTATTAGTTTTGTAGCCCTTCTCTGTACTTTTTCCAGCTCTAAAATGTCTTTTTTGTGAGGTGGTGCCCAAAATTGTACTCCATATTCCAAATGAGGGCGTACTAGAGATTTGTATAGTGGCAGAATTATATCTTCTTCCCTGGCTTCTATACCCTTCCTAATACATGCTAATATTTTATTTGCCTTTGCAGCCGCTGCTTGGCTTTGAGCGCTGTTACCTAGGTAGTTGTCCACTAGTACTCCCAAATCCCTTTCAATATCTGATACCCCTAGATTTGCTCCATTAAGATTATAGATTGCTTGGCTATTGTTCCTTCCCAAATGCATAACCTTACATTTATTTGTATTAAATCTCATCTGCCATTTAGCCGCCCATTTCTCTAATTTATGCAAATCCTTTTGTAGGGAAAGTACATCATTATCTGATTTTATTACCTTGCACAACTTAGTGTCATCAGCAAAAATGGAGACACTACATTCGAGTCCTACTTCAATGTCATTAATAAATATGTTAAAAAGGAGAGGACCCAATACTGAGCCCTGAGGAACCCCACTTATCACATTAGACCAATCGGAGTATGTTCCATTTACAACAACCCTTTGCTTCCTGTCTTTTAGCCAGCTCTCGATCCATGAGCAGATATTTACTGCAATTCCTGTATCCCTTAGTTTGCTCACTAGTCTTCCATGTGGCACTGTATCAAATGCCTTTGAAAAATCTAAAAAGACTACATCCACTGAGTTGCCCTGATCCAAGTTCCTACTAACCTCCTCATAAAAACTAATTAGATTGGTCTGACACGACCTTTCCTTCATAAATCCATGTTGACTGCTACTTATGATCCTGTTCAAATAGACATATTCTTGTATTCTGTCCCTTATTAACCCTTCTAAAAGCTTCCCAACTACAGAAGTGAGGCTCACTGGTCTATAATTCCCCGGATTTGCTCTAGATCCCTTCTTAAATATAGGTATTACCTCTGCTTTTCTCCAGTCATCTGGTAGAGACCCTGTAGTGAGTGAGTCTTTAAAGATTAGATATAATGGTTTGGCTATTACAGAACCCAGCTCCCTCAGTACCCTTGGATGTATTCCATCAGGACCTGGGGCTTTATTAACATTTATTTTCTCCAACCTCTTTTGTATTTCTTCCTGTGTTAACCAATTATTTAGTAAAGGTAGTGTAGCCCCATTATGTTGCAGTGTCCCAACCACTGGTACCTCCCTTGTGTAAACCGACGAAAAGAACCTATTTAGCTCATCTGCCTTTTCCTGGTCGCTAATTATCAGATGGCCTGTGTCACATTGTAATGGTCCTATCGATTCCTTCCTGGCCTTCTTCCCATTAATATATTTATAAAATATTTTAGGGTTAGTCTTACTTTCCATTGCAACTGACTTCTCATTTTCTATTTTAGCCAGTCTAATAGCCCTTTTGCAAGCCTTGTTGATTTCCTTATAGTCACATAAAGCTGCCTCTGTTCCCTCCTTCTTGTATAATTTAAATGCATATTTCTTTTTCCTCATCATGATCTTTAAGTCATTGTTAAGCCACATGGGATGTGATTTACTCCTATTCATTTTATTTCCACATGGTACATGCTGATGAGTATGTTTATTTAGTAAGGATTTAAATGTGGTCCATTTATTTTCAGTATTCTTCCCTGTAAGTTCTTTGTCCCAGTCTATATGTTGTATTGCTGCCCGTAGCCCATTAAAGTTAGCCCTTTTAAAATTTAGAGTTTTTGTTGGCCCCTTACAACTCTGTTTTTTGTATTCAATCTCAAATGAGACTGTGTTGTGATCACTGTTCCCCAAGGGTTCCCCTATTTTTACATTTGAAGTTGATGCCCTCCTCCAGTGTTCTAACCGTGAAGAATTTTCCTTCCTTGGAGATATTGAGGTGAAAAGGGAAACCCCATGTGTACCTCCATCCTTGAGCCAAGATACAGTCCAGAACCGGTTTCAGTTGTCTCCTTTTGGCAAGGGTAACCGGGGCTAAATCAGAGAAAAGCAGCGGTGTGTGCCCCTCGATGGGAGGAATGCCTTTTCTTGCGGCCTTCATGAATAATTCTTTGGTGGAGTAGTAGTGGAATCTGGCAATGATGTCTCTTGGTCGTTCTTGCGGAGATGAACGGAAGCCTAGGGCTCTGTGGAACCGATCCATCCTCAAGTTTTCCGGGTGCATGTTAGGGAGGAGAAATTCGCATAGATCGCTAAGGTATGCGTGTAGGTCTTTTACCGTTTCTGGCACATTCCTCAGTCTTATGTTCTGTCGTCTTGATCTGTTTTCCAGATCCTCCTGTTACAATTGTTGTCTGGCTTGTTCGTCCTTCAACGCCAAGATCTCCTCAGTCAGTTTGTTGTTATGTTGCATTATTTCCGAAATTTTAGTTTCCAGTTTTGTTGTTTTATCATCCACCTTCTTAATTTCTGTGGATAGTTCTGTCGTCACCTGCCGGATCTCTGATTTGACCTCCTCTCTGAAGTTGGATATTAAGTCCTTAAGGTCCTGGATGTCACTTTTAGTGCTAGGTGCTGACATTTCGTAGTTTTTTGTTGCGTGGACTGTGACTATGGGTGCTTTATTGGTAGGAGAGCTTGCCGAAGGTTTGGGTAGGCAGTAAGATTGGATCCCTTTATTGTTCTTCCTTGTGGCGACACCCGCCATCTCAGTGAAAGTGCTGTAGTTCGAGTTGTTACCAAATTTCTGGTAACATTTGTCTAGTCCCAGTGCAAATGTTGGCGTCCCTATGTTCCAGGGCTCTTTCCTAGTTACATCTTTTTGGGTCCATTAAAAGTTCTGGAACTGGTTCAGCCACCTCCTGAAAGTTTGTAGCTGGAGAGTAAGTTTTTGTTGATTTTTCCCACTTGCGTGGTAATATTGAGTTTTGTCCACTAGAGGGTAGCGGAGTTCCACTAGCACAGTCTGTTATACAAGCAAAGCCTTGGGCTGGTAATCAAGTTTGAAAAACAAAGAGTTTTGTAATCATGTGTCGTTTGCTTGATTAACCCTTTGTCTGCTGCAATTTCCTTGTGTGCTGTTGTGATCTTTTTGGTGAGTTTGTTGCTTTTTCTGTACTCTTTGTGGGTTGCCTTTTCCCTCTGATGGGATTACCTTCCCTTAGTAAAATTTTAGATGGGTTCCTGGTAGCTGCCTTTGGGGTGAGTGTTTTTTCTTAAGGGACTTAACAGCTCCCAATCTTGCATATTATTGAGAACCTGCATCCCCACCCAAATGACCATATCTAAGCCCCAATTGTAGGTTATACATAGGAATAAGACAGGTGTTTCAATGCCTAGTTGGGTTTCTCTGTTTATATGATTACAAAAAAAAAGAAATGATAAATATGTTTAAATCATTGGGATTATTCTGCTTGCTTATGTGTGTGGATATAGTATAGTCCTCTGATTGTATGTATGTGTGGATATTGTAGAGTGATCTGCTTTTTTGGGTGTGTGGATATAGTAGAGTTGCAATGATCTGCAGGTTTGTGCCTTTCATCTCTCACCTTTACTACAGCAAGTCTCTGTGTTTTCTATCTTCATCTCTATTAATACTCTGCCGTTACTTGTTCCGTGAGAAGAAGATGAGTAATTTCAGTCACAGTCATCCAGTTAAAGGGTCAGAGTCCGAGCCTGATTAGACAATATTTGTTCCAAGTTACCAACACTCCACAGTCCAAAAAAGTGCAAAATCAATAGAAACGCCCTGATATTTGAGACAACTCTACCATATTGACACAGTGTTTACACTGATTGAACTTATATGGAGCCAATGAGTAGATTTTGGTCATAACCCCACCTGTTGGTAGGAAAAAATATAAATCATGAAACTGTAAAAAAAAGAGAAAAAAATTAGGAGAGTGAGATGAAATGAATCCCGGTGCATGGGTGGGGGTGGGGAGAGAGATATTGAGTAGAGTAATCCATCTATAGTCCACTGGGAGGTAAACTCAGACATCCTCCCAATGGACAAGACTTGGTGGCACTCTTTCTGGAGTGAAATTCTGATTGGATCATGGCCTCACATAGTAGTGGAACCTCCTCTGCCAGACAATGCTTAGAAATAGCCAGCTTGGATAATGCCAGGTGTAAGCTGACTGGGATGTCCCTGGCCTTGTTACGCCAGGACACTGGAAGCCCAAAAAGAAAAAGGTGAGGATAGAAATGCAACCAGAATAGTGATAAGAGTAGATGGAGTCTGGTCATATAAACACAATTGTGACCACTCAGAGTTGAGGGGCCATGTGCACCTCAATTTCTCCCTCTAGGTTGTGCCTTTGTATTCAATTTCACAGCTCCCATCAAACACCTCTTAGGAAAAACTCTGGAAATCACAAGTTGCAATCTCAGCCCTTTTATGAATTATTCAAAAATATTAAACTCTGTTGCATCCCTTTGATTAGAATGGAAAATCACATAACATATAACATCAGACATAACGTTGAAGTACTTAAAGGAGAACATATTTTAAAGAAATTTGCATTTCTGTATAAAGAGTCCTTTATAAAAGGATTATACAGAAGTAAAAGGATTACCTCAGAAGCAACTACTGTTAAATGGAAACAACTGAAATACAAAATTCTGTACCGCAGTTTGAGTATGGGGGGAGGATAAGACGCCTTCTAAAAATAAATGGTTTATTAGTTTTTTTCCCAAGAGAAAATAACGCTCCCTTAAGTATAATCTTATATACCACTTATCTATAATTAAAATCATCGCTTATGTATAAACGAAGTAAAGTAAGCAAGAAGATGATCTATGTGGCATAAGCTGAATGGACTTAAGCTATATAATAGACCCCATCTAAATATCTTCTGTTTCACCTAAATAAATGGTATTGCTTTAATAGTGCTCTTTAATTTCTGCTTGAAAGTTCTGGGCCTTGAATTACTCTCAACATTTGTGAACTGAGGTTTGAAAGCTGGTTAAAAGATAATTATAAAAAGAAGGAACTATAAGAAAGAAAAAAGAGGGAATCTACTTAACAAAATAGCAATGCCGGTTAAAACAAAAAATAAAGAAAAAAAGGACATCAACAAAAACCTAATACCTTTTTTTTTCCAAAAATCCAAGAAAAACCGCAGGAGATACCTCTCCCTATATCACCTGATACAGAACAAAATCTCAGTCAAAGTATAGGGAGCATGAACGAAAGCAATACTAGTAGAGAAACAAATATACAAGAAGAAGAATCACTTACAGTGAGAAAAAATGAAGATATTATTACAGGAGTTCCAAACATCCTTTATAGCAGATATAAAAAGTCAAATACTGGACAATGCAAAATAAATTATTGCCTTAAATATTAAAACTTCAGAGTTGGAGGCCAAAATCGATAAAATGGAGGCAGACAACAACTACCTTCAGAAGCAAAACCAGGAACTAGAAGAGAAAATAATTATTCTAGATAACAGAATTGGTAATATTGATGATAAAATCAGAAGAAAGAATCTCCGGATAAGGGGAATAGATGAATCAATTATAGATGCAAACTTGGAAGAATATCTAGTAAAATTGTTTTTATCCATGGCGCCAAGTTATAATCAAGTGGAAGATAAGATGGTTGCATTTTTTAGAATCCCTATTCCTATGCATCTGAAAAATAAACTGCCAAGAGATGTGATTGTTAATTTTCACAAGTTATCCACAAGAGATCTAATTATGAAAGCTAACTTTCAAGAGAAATATAAAAAGGCACCATATGAGAAAATAAAAAAATTGCTGCTACCCTAATTAAAAGAAAGGAGTTTTTAGTTATTACAGAACTTTTAAGACAAGAAAAATGAATCTACAGATGGACAACACCGGTAGGCCTCATGGTAAAGAAAGACTTAAGCTGGCACAAAATCAGTTCAGCAAAAAATGGAGAAGAACTATTAAAGTCATGGAATATAAAGATGGACTATCAGATAAATATAATCCGAAAGGATATACTATTGAGGCCAGAATGTCAACAAAAATAATCCCTTGCTGAGAAAATGGAGGGGGGAGGGGATGAGCTCTACCTGTCGATGTATATGCATGTGTACATTTACCCTTTTTAGATATTAGTTTTGCACATATTTTGCACTGTAAAAGAAGGTGGCATTTTGGGAAATTACACTTTTTTTCTTTCTTTCTTTCTTTCTTTATTTTTGTAGAAATTAGTATGTAGGTTATTCTAATGGATATTTATCCTGGTAGAACACGTTGAAGTTTGAAGAGTTGGATAAATGCATGATGCACTTTACAAAATATAGAGTTAATATGTTCACTTAACACAAAAGTTTTTAATGGATATTTATTACGGTATAATAGTTTGAAGACTGAATGGTTGATAAATGCATGATGCACTTTATAATTTATAGAGTTTTTCAAATACAATTGTAATAATGCACAAATTTGTGAACACGTAGAATCTTATAGAATTGTGATGGGGAGGGGAAGTGGTGGGGAAGGGGGGGGGAGAGGGGAGGGAGAGTAGAGGAAGGACCATGGTGAAAAGTGATATTTAAAGGGCACAATTTGATTTTCGTTATTTAGGCTTTGCCCTTGTCATGTATTATAAAGGTTGATGCAATAGGAAGATTTGAGATTTAGATAAAATTTTGAAGTGCACATTACACTTTAGAATTGCAATGATTTTGAGTGTACACAGGAATGTGGTTTTAACACTATATAATGTGGGTAATAGTAAAAAAAGACGGTAAAGAACATGCTCCCTCTCTGGTCCCCCTCCCTTCCCTACGGTGTACTCCATCTTGGTTGTGATAACTGAAGGTATTATCATGGCTTTGTCTAGGTCTGAATTATTAGTTAAAGGGGAAATGGTATATAAAGTAAAAGGGAGAAAAGAGAAGAAAGAAGGGAAAAAGGGAGAAAAAAAAGGGGGGAAAAAGGGAAAGGAGAAAGAAAATAAATAAATAAATAATAAATAAATAAATAAATAAATAAATAGATAAAAAAAGGGAAAAAGATAAAAGAAAAGAAGGGCTACACCCCGACAACACGATCATTGGTTAACGCCGGCTATTTTCAATTTTGGTCAAAGAGACCCTAGTATGAAGTCTGTATGTAAGAACTGGACAGACAAATGTATGTTTTGGGATGAGAATGGAAGGGTGAATGATTGGGCAGGAGCTAGGGAAGGAGTGCAGGATAGGAGGAGGGGTAGGATAATACCTTGCATTTTAATATGAATATTAGATTAATCTCATATAATATTAATGGACTAAATTCCCCTCTGAAAAGAAAGTTATCCTTTTGGGAATTTGCGAAATTAAAAGCAAACATAGTATGCCTCCAAGAAACACATCTAAAAAAACAGTATTCTTACTTATTAAGGAATAAAAGATTTGTCTATAGTATAGCCTCCTCGTACAATAGTAAATCAAGGGGAGTATCCATTCTCTTTGATAAAGATCTGGTAGTAAAAGAAGAATTTTGTAAAATAGATGAAGAAGGAAGATTTATTATATGGGTGGGAAACATAGATAACCAGATATATACAATTGTAAATATTTATGCACCCAATCGGAAACAAGAAAGTTATGTAATTAATATCCTGAAGATGGTCAACAAATTTAAAAAAGATAAGACAATTATATGTGGGGATCTTAATTTAGTTTTGGACCCAGAGATAGACAGGTCAAGTAAAGCCAAAGTAGAAACAGGAAATAATAGCACCAATGCATCTAAGAAAATTACAGAACTACTTATAGAAATGGGCTATTATGATATATGGAGAATTAAGTCTCCTGGGGTAAAAGATTACACATGTTTTTCTAAAAGATTCAATTCATATTCAAGAATTGACTACATTTTAGGAGATCAATCGGTGCTGAATGATACATCTAAAGTTAATATATATACAAATACAATCTCGGATCATGCCCCAATAGCTCTAGTTTTAAATAAAAAAAATGGAAACTATAAAATAAAGAGAAACTGGAGATTGGAGCCAATGGTCTTGAAAGTTGAAACAAGAGTTAATTAAATAAAGGGAAACCTAATAGAATATTTTGACATAAATAATGGCTCAATTGAGTCTTTCACAATGCTTTGGTTATCATTTAAGCTAAGGCATTCACTAGAGGTATATTAACATCTAAAACAATTTTGTTAAAAAAAGAGTGGGGAGACTCCTTAAGATCCTTATATATAAATCTGGAAGATAAACATAATTTGAATAAAAAATCTCCAAATAAGAAACTAAGGGAAGAGATTGGAAATATACAGCAACAAATAAAGAAGGTGGAACAGTATAGGTTGGACAGATTAATTTGGAGGTCTCAGATGGAGACTTTCTTAGAAGGAGATAAGTCTGGAAAAATTTTGGCAAATAAAATGAAAAAGCAAAGAATTCATAACTGCATCCCAGAGATCAGAGGGGAGGATAATAAGGTTTATAGAGATCCTCGGGACATAAGTGATATCTTCCATAACTACTATTCTAACCTTTATAACCTGAGTAACTCAGAGATAAAAATAAAAAAAGATATAAGGGATATTGAGGAGTTTCTAAGAGACTTGAATCTCCCAAGAATCTCGGAAACAGAATTAGAGACCCTGAATAAAACTATAACGGAAGAGGAGATAGAAGAAGCGATTAAAGAAAGTAAAAACAATAAGGCCCCTGGCACGGATGGGTTAGATAAGCTTTTTTATCAGAGATTTATAGAGGTAGTTAAGGCTCCCCTGGCTAGGATGTATAATGAAATAAAAGATAGCGGTGTCATCCCGGCGGAACTAACAGAAGCAAAAATTATAAATATATTAAAAGAGGATAAAGATCCGGCCGATAGGAAGAGTTATAGACCCATATTGCTTTTGAATTTCGATCTGAAATTATATTCCAAAATATTACTAAAAAGGCTAAATCCTTTAATAGATAAACTTATAAACCCAGATCAGGTAGGTTTTGTTAGATCCCGTCAGGGGTCTGACAATATTAGAAGTCTAATGAATGTTTTTTTTTTTCGGGAATTAAGAAAGGAGCTCCCATGCTGGCCCTGTCAATAGACGCGGAAAAAGCGTTCGACAGAGTCAGCTGGGAGTTCCTGCAGGTAGTGCTCCAGAAATATGGTTTAGGGGATTTTGCAAATAAGGCAATAAAAGCCTTGTATAGTAATTTAAGAGCAAAAGTAGTGGGGACAAATTTTTAGACAATTTTTTTAGTATGACAAATGGAACAAGACAGGGGTGTCCCCTGTCTCCTCTATTATTTGTTTTATATATGGAACCTCTGCTAGAGAAAATAAGAACAACTAAGGAAATAAGCGGTATTAAAATTGGGGAGAAAGAATATAAAACAATTATCTATGCTGACGATATGATTATCATTCTTACGGATCCCGAAAAATCTTTATTAAAACTAGAAGAGATATTAAACAGCTTCAGTAATGTCTCTTACTTTAAAGTGAATACATCTAAGACTGATGTAATCACTAGAGGTTTATCTCCAGAAATTAAGTTGAAGCTAAGAGAGAGATATCAATATAACTGGAACGTAAAAGAAATTAGACATTTGGGAATACATATATCCTTCGATATTAAAAATATTTAAAAAAATAATCTGTCTAATATATACAAAACTATATTAAAAGATATTCAAGAGTGGAGATCAATTCATCTATCCTGGACTGCGAGAATAGCAGTAATAAAAATGATTGTTATTCCAAAAATAACATACATTTTTAGATCTATTCCTGATATCCCTATGCTATATTGGATAAAGAGATTTCAACAGCTAATAGATAACTATATCCTTCAGGGTAAAAGAGCGAGGATAGCTGGTACGATTACTAGGAAAAGAATAGAGTTTGGAGGACTTGCTTCACCATGTATAAAAGATATTTCAACAGCCATATCTCTTGCCCAGATCATTCCATGGAATCTTCCATCAGTAAAGCCAAATTGGAAAGAGATGGAGAAAGTATTCCTGGATCCTACTCCTATAAATGCCATAATTTGGTTTTCAAGTATGGATTTGGTAAAGAATAAATTAGTGCCAAAACATATTAAATCTCTGCTTAAATTCTGGAGGAAAATTAGATCTAAAATGAAACTATCAGTATATCCATCTTTGGCCGCACCAATAGAAATACTTAAGGGAGAGCTTAAGATAATATCCCTGGAGAAATGGATAGAAAAAGGTATTTATCGTATAATAGACTTTTGTGAGGAAGGCATATTACTCAGTTGGGTCAAGACTACATGCCAAATTTAAACTTGATAACAATTTATGGTTACACTATATGAATATACAGAGTGCTATAAAAAGGAGAGGCTTTAAAAAGGAAAATATAGACAGGTTAACATCTTTTGAACTCCTATTATATAATACAAATACACGCCACAGGATTTCTAAATGTCAGGAGATTATTTCTCTAAATACCCAGAATAATAAAACCCCAGGGATGGTGAAATGGGAGCAAAGTTTATCACTATCTATTAGTATGGAAGAATGGGTTAAAACAATAAAAATGGTTAAAATATCGGCCAGATCCTCTGCTAATTATGAAACATATTTTAAAATAATTAACATGTGGTACCGTACACCGGACTCAATTAATACATTTTCTAAAAAGGATATAGTACTGTGTTGGAAAGAGTGTGGTTTGAGAGCGGATGTTAAACATGTCTGGTGGCAATGCACTAAAGTGAAGGCCTTTTGGAGGAAATGTTGTCTATGGCTGAAAATGATAACAGAAGTTGAAATCCCCTTTAACCCAGAAGTGCTATTACTCCACATTAATCTCAAGGAGATATTTCCAAAACAGTATTTTTTACTATTGCATATCCTGTTGGTAATTAAAGTGTCAATGTGTAAATATTGGAAAGAAAATGCACTTCCATCTATATCAGAAATAGCTAGGGTGGTTACTAAAAATAGAGAATTTGACTTAAGGTCATCGGGTCAAGTAAGCTTAAAAAAAAGGGGGATAGACAAGCAATGGTTAATATGGGATTCTTTTATAAAAAAGAAAGAAGTAATGGGTAGGGTGTAGAGGGAAAGGAAAATGCTCTCTCAATTGTCGAGCGTTGCTCTCCTTCTGCACCTTACGCTCATGCAAGACCTGATATTCCTCCCGTATGTCTTGCCTCCTAGCCTTCTTGGTGAGAAAATGGTTAAGAGTTTCCTGCCTCTGAATGTGAATAATTGGAATGTATATTTTTGTGATGACTGTTATTGTACATATTTATTGTCTTAATTGTCTTATTTGTTACATGAAAACTAACAAAAAGAATAAAATAAAAAAAAAGACATAACGTTGATTAGAATGCTATCATCAGACTGAGGTTTATTCTTGCTTCAGACAAATTTAAAAACCAAAACCAATAAAAATCACAAGCCTCTTCCCTCCATAAAGACGGTTACCAACCCCCTCCTTCATTCCTTCCTCTGAGATAATGTTGCTTTTGTATTTTCTGCTGGAATTAAGTAAGTGCTATAAACTAATGTTCTGACTATCTTTGATCACTCAGGAAATAGGAGAATGGAAAGTAACATCTGGGGCATAATAATAGTCCTTAAACACGTCTCATTTCCATTTTAATGACCTTGGATTTTAGTAACCCAATGTGCCAAATTAGTCCAAAATAGGAGTATTGCTTGTGGGGTTCGGGAGAGCCCCAAAATCAATCATGACAAAAGTAATGTCAAAAAGGGTACGAGCAATTAGTTAGGAAACAACGTAAATGTGAGTGAGAGAGTGTACACTAAGGTCAGTCTATATGAATAGAAATATTTCATTTCTTGAACACTATCCGAGTCATTTAAACCATTTAAAGCTATTTAAACATAATATCAAGAAGTAACTATGCATGAGACGGACGCCTGGTCCTTCTAATCATCACCCTATATTAGATATAAACACTGCAGCCTATCCTGATAATATGCAATTAGTGAGTGAGTGTCAGTGTGGAGTAAAAGGTGTCTAAGTTCAAAAATACATTAAAGGACCCCTTGTTTGTCAAATGTGTACCAAACTAACAATATAAACCTCTATATAAGTCATGGACATAAAACATTTTTTTTATTTTTTTTGTGGAAAACCTGAATTTTTGAGTAGTCTGTATAGATAGAGGAATCAATTTGTGTTTGGCAGTATGTGTTTGTAATTATTAGTAGAGGTAGTGGTATAGGAGTAAAGAACAGGCAGAGCTTTTGTTTGATAGGTAAATAAGATTGAAACCGACACCACATCTCTACCCCTCACTGTCTAGAAGCAGACATCTTGAATCATTCAGTGCTACCATAGGTCTTCATAAATGTAAACACCTCTAGCTCACAAAACAATATGAATCCCTCCACATTCCAGATAAGGCATCACAATTTATTTATTCCAACTGTATGGCATTTATTTGCTTTTTATGCTCTTGTCAAAGTGCAGTCAGGAGGTCACTCTACATTAGCCATTACAAGCTTCTCTTCACCCCTTATGGGGTACCCCTGGAGATAGAGTCATATTGCTAAGATTTTTTTAAGACTGGTCTAGGTTACTATGCAGAGACAACTGCAAGAAAGAATGTATACTCCTATAGGGACAAATTTCTAGGAAGATCTTTTTCACCCCCTGGACACATGATAGGGGAGAAGCACATCTGAGCATGTCTGAAACACTAAGGTTAAAAATGTATCCTAATCTTCTAAAAAGAAAATCGTTTTTCAAATACTGATATTATTATTAATCGTCTATTAAATAAACAAATTAAACCTGATTGTATGACAATTTTTAACAATATAATAAACTATGCAACATTTGTTATCATTACATCTAGAGAAGAATATTTTGCTAGCTTATTAAACTTATATTCTGTATTTATCTAGTTTTCAGAGACAACATTACTTAGTTACAAAATAATTAAGGTTGAAAAAAGACTTTAAAGCCATCAAGTTCAACCTTTGAAGATCTCCTCTGATCTGCAATATGCCAATTAGATATTAATTAATTAGTCGTTAATTCATTGTTAATTATTAATCAACTACAGGGAGTGCAGAATTATTAGGCAAATGAGTATTTTGACCACATCATCCTCTTTATGCATGTTGTCTTACTCCAAGCTGTATAGGCTCGAAAGCCTACTACCAATTAAGCATATTAGGTGATGTGCATCTCTGTAATGAGAAGGGGTGTGGTCTAATGACATCAACACCCTATATCAGGTGTGCATAATTATTAGGCAACTTCCTTTCCTTTGGCAAAATGGGTCAAAAGAAGGACTTGACAGGCTCAGAAAAGTCAAAAATAGTGAGATATCTTGAAGAGGGATGCAGCACTCTTAAAATTGCAAAGCTTCTGAAGCGTGATCATCGAACAATCAAGCGTTTCATTCAAAATAGTCAACAGGGTCGCAAGAAGCGTGTGGAAAAACCAAGGCGCAAAATAACTGCCCATGAACTGAGAAAAGTCAAGCGTGCAGCTGCCACGATGCCACTTGCCACCAGTTTGGCCATATTTCAGAGCTGCAACATCACTGGAGACATGGCCAAGGTAAGAAAGGCTGAAAGACGACCACCACTGAACAAGACACACAAGATGAAACGTCAAGACTGGGCCAAGAAATATCTCAAGACTGATTTTTCTAAGGTTTTATGGACTGATGAAATGAGAGTGAGTCTTGATGGGCCAGATGGATGGGCCCGTGGCTGGATTGGTAAAGGGCAGAGAGCTCCAGTCCGACTCAGAGGCCAGCAAGGTGGAGGTGGAGTACTGGTTTGGGCTGGTATCATCAAAGATGAGCTTGTGGAGCCTTTTCGGGTTGAGGATGGAGTCAAGCTCAACTCCCAGTCCTACTGCCAGTTCCTGGAAGACACCTTCTTCAAGCAGTGGTACAGGAAGAAGTCTGCATCCTTCAAGAAAAACATGATTTTCATGCAGGACAATGCTCCATCACACGCATCCAAGTACTCCACAGCGTGGCTGGCAAGAAAGGGTATAAAAGAAGAAAATCTAATGACATGGCCTCCTTGTTTACCTGATCTGAACCCCATTGAGAACCTGTGGTCCATCATCAAATGTGAGATTTACAAGGAGGGAAAACAGTACACCTCTCTGAACAGTGTCTGGGAGGCTGTGGTTGCTGCTGCACTCAATGTTGATGGTGAACAGATCAAAACACTGACAGAATCCATGGATGGCAGGCTTTTGAGTGTCCTTGCAAAGAAAGGTGGCTATATTGGTCACTGATTTGTTTTTGTTTTGTTTTTAAATGTCAGAAATGTATATTTGTGAATGTTGAGATGTTATATTGGTTTCACTGGTAAAAATAAATAATTGAAATGGGTATATATTTGTTTTTTGTTAAGTTGCCTAATAATTATGCACAGTAATAGTCACCTGCACACACAGATATTCCCCTAAAATAGCTAAAACTAAAAACAAACTAAAAACTACTTCCAAAAATATTCAGCTTTGATATTAATGAGTTTTTTGGGTTCATTGAGAACATGGTTGTTGTTCAATAATAAAATTAATCCTCAAAAATACAACTTGCCTAATAATTCTGCACTCCCTGTATTCATTTATTTATTTATTTAAATTATTAATTAACCCAGAGGAAGGCAAACAGAAAAAAAAAACAAGTGAGACTTAGCCAATCGTCTCAAAGGAAAAAAAAATGAATTCCTTCCTGACCCCAGATACTGGTGGTTGGATTTCTCCCTGGATCAATACTCTCTATTTATCCAGGATAACCCTGAATTCCCTTTTTAATTAGAAATAAATCCAGTCCCCTTTTAAAGTTATCTATCGAATCTGCTGTCACCACCTCCTCTGATAGAGAATTCCACAGATTAACCACCCTTACATTGAAGAACCCTTTTCTTTCTTTAAGGTGGAATCGTTTTACTTCTAACCTCAATGGTTGTCAACTTGTCGGTTGAAAACCTCTTGGAACAAAAAGCTCCCTTGACAAATCTTTATACTAACCCTGGATTTATTTATATAAGGTTATCATATCTCCTCTTAGATGCCTTTTTTCTAGAGAAAATAAGCTTAATTTGGTTAGTCTTTCTTCATAACGTAGCCCCTCCATTCCCATTATTTGTTTTGTTGCCCTCCTCTGTACCTTTTCCAGCTCTAAAATTTCCTTTTTATGAAGTGGTGCCCAAAATGTTACTCCATATTTAAAATGAGGGTGTACTAGAGATTTGTATAGTTTGCATCCCTTGTTCCTATACTCTTCTTAGTACATGCTAATATTTTATTTGCCTTTGCAGCTGCTGCTTGGCATTGAGCTCTGTTACCTAGATGGTTGTCCACAAGCACTCTCAAATCCCTTTCAATATCTGATACACCTAGATTTGTTCCATTAAGATTATAAATTGCATGGCTATTTTTCCTTCCCAGATGCATAACTTTACATTTATTCATATTAAATCACATCTGCCATTTAGATGCCCATTCCTCAATTTTATGTAAATCCATTTGGAGGGAAAGCACATCATGATCTGATTTAATTACCTTGCACAACTTCGTGTCATCAGCGAAAATGGAGACACCACACTCCAATCCTACCTCTATGTCATTAATAAATATGTTAAAAAGGAGAGGACCTAATACTGAACCCTGAGGAACCGGACTTACCACATTAGTCCAATCGGAGTATCTTCCATTTACAAAATAGAAGGAGAGATGGGAGAGGAAGAGAGAGATAGAGAGAAGGGGAGAGAGATAGGGAGAGAGATGAGGAAAGAGATATGTAGAGTAAAAGAGAGATTCTAAAAGAGATGGGGATAGAGAGCAATAAGGAGAGAGATAGGGAGAGGGGGAGAGATATGGGGAGAGAGGTATTGAGAGGGGGAGAGATATGAAGAGAGGGAGAGAGATGTGGAGAGCTGGAGATAGATCGGTAGAGTGGGAGAGAGATTTTGAGAGAGATGGGGATAGAGAGAGAGATAGGGAGAGATAGGGAGAGGTGGAGAGAGATGGGGAGAGGGAAAGTGACAGAGAGATATATGGAGAGGGGGAGAGAGATGGGAAGAGAGAGGGAGATAGGAGAGAGAGATAGGGAGAAGGGGAGAGAGATAGGGAGATAGTGAGAGAGATAGGGAGAGGGGGATATAGATGGGCAGAGAGGAAGAAAGACAGAGAGGGGGAGAGAGAGATAGGGAGAGAGATGAGGAGAGAGATGGGAAGAGGGGGAGAGAGAGAGAGGGAGAGAGCTAGGGAGAGAGATGAAGAAAGAGCTGGGGATAGATATAGGGTGAGAAATAGGGAGAGGGGGAGATAGCTAGGGAGAGAGATAGGGAGAGAAAAAGAGAGATATGGACAGAGGGAGAGAGATAGGGAGATGAGAGAGATGGGGAAAGGTGGAGAGAGATGGGGAGAGGTGAAGAGAGATGGGGAGAGGTGGAGAGATAGAGAGAGAGATAGGAAGAGGGGGAGCGATGGGGAGAGAGAGAGATAGGAGGAGAGAGACGGGGAGAGGGGAGAAAGATGGGAGAGAGATGGGGATAGAGAGAGAGAGAGAGAGAGATGAGGAGAGAGATGGGAAGAGGAGGAGAGAGATAGGGAGAGAGATGACGAGAGAGCTGGGGATAGATATATGGAGAGAGATAGGAAGAGGTAGAGAAATGGGGAGAAAGATGGGGATAGAGGAAGATAGAGAGAGGAGAGAGATGGGGAGGGGAGAAAGATGGAGAGAGAGATAGGGAAGGAGGGAAAGAGAAGGGGAGAGAGAGAGAGATAGAGAGAGAGGGAGAGAGATATGGAGAGAGGAGGAGAGGATGGGGATAGGCATAGGAGGCAAGAGATGGGGAGAGAGGGAGAGAAATGGGGAGAGAGATGGGGAGAGGGGAGAGATATAGGGGGAGGGGGAGAGAGATGGGGAGAGAGATGGTAGAGAGAAAGACAGGGAGAGAGAAGGGGGAGCGACATGGAGAGAGATGGGGAGAAAGATAGGGAAGGGGAGAGATGGAGAGATAATTGGGGAGACATAGGGAAAGAGATGAGGAGAGAGATGGAGAGAGAGAGGGAGAGAGTGCTAGGGGGGTTGAGAGAGATAGGGAGCGAGGGAGATGGAGAGAAGGGAAAGAGATAGGGAGAGGAGGAGAGAGATGGGCAGAGAGGGAGAAAGACAGAGAGGGGGGAGTGAGAGAGATATGGAGAAAGATGAGGAGAGAGATGGGAAGAGGAGGAGAGAGAGAGATGGGTGAGAGAGACGATGAGAGAGCTGGGGATAGATATATGGAGAGAAATGGAGAGAGGGGGAGATAGCTAGGGAGAGAAATAGTGAGAGAAAGAGAGAGATAGGGAGAGAGATAGGGAAATAAGAGATATGGGGAAAAGGTGGAGAGAGATGGGAATAGGTGGAGTGAGAGGGAGAGAGATAGAGAGAGAGAGATAGAAAGAGGGAGAGAGATGGGGAGAGGGATGGGGATAAAGAGAGATAGAGAGAGGAGAGAGATGAGTCGGGGAGAAAGATAGGCCAAGAGATAGTGAAGGAGGGAAAGAGAAGGGGAGAGAGGGAGAGAGATAGAGAGAAAGGGAGAGAGATAGATAGAGAGAGGGGGAGATAGCTAGGGAGAGAAAGAGAGAGATGGGGAGAGAGAAGTGAATAGAGAGAGATAGAGAGAGGAGAGAGATGGGGAGGGGAGAAAAATGGGGAGAGAGATAGGGAAGGAGGGAAAGAGAAGGGGAGAGAGGGAGAGAGATAGATAGAAAGGGAGAAAGACAGGGAGAGGGGGAGAGAGATAGGGAGCGGGGGAGAGAGATGGGGAGAGGGGAAAGAGATTGGTAGAGGGGGAGAGAGATGGAGAGAGGGGGAGATGATGGGGATAGGGATAGGAGGCAAGAGATGGGGAGAGAGGGAGAGAAATGGCGAGAGAGATGGGGAGAGGGGAGAGAGATAGGGAGAGGGGGAGAGAGATGGTAAGTGAGATGGTTGAGAGAGACAGGGAGAGAGAAGGGGGGACCGATATGGAGAGAGATGGGGAGAAAGATAGTGAAGGGGGAGAGATGGAGAGAGAATTGGGGAGACATAGGGAAAGAGATGAGGAGAGAGATGGGGATAGAGAGAGAGATGGGGAGAGTAGGATAGAGAGAGGGAGAGGAGGAGAGAGATGGGGAGAGGGGAGAAAGATCGGAGAGAGATGGGGATAGAGAGAGATAGAGAGAGGAGGATTGAGATGGGGAGAAGGGAGAAAGATGGGAGAGAGATGGGGATAGAGAGAGATAGAGAGAGCATGAGAGAGATGGGGAGAGGGGAGAAAGATGGGATAGAGATAGGGAAGGAGGGAGAGAAATGGAGACAGAGGGAGAGAGCTAGGGAGCGGGGTGAGAGATAGGGAGCAGGGGAGAGAGATGGGGAGATAGATAGGGAAGGAGGGAGAGAGATAGGGAGAGACGGAGATAGACAGAGAGAGAGAGAGAGAGAGAGAGAGAGAGAGAGATGAGGAGAGAGATGGAGAGAGAGAGAGAGAGAGAGGGAGAGTGCTGGGGGGGTGAGAGAGAAAGGGAGCAAGGGAGGGAGATGGAGAGAGGGGAAAGAGATAGGGAGAGGAGGAGAGGGATGGGCAGAGAGGGAGAAAGACAGAGAGGGGGGAGTGAGAGAGATAGGGAGAAAGATGAGGAGAGAGATGGGAAGAGGAGGAGAGAGAGAGGGAGAGAGATGGGTGAGAGAGACGATGAGAGAGCTGAGGATAGATATATGGAGAGAAATGGAGAGAGGGGGAGATAGCTAGGGAGAGAAATAGGGAGAGAAAGAGAGAGATAGGGAGAGAAATCGGGAAATAAGAGATATGAGGAAAGGAGGAGAGAGATGGGGATAGGTGGAGAGAGAGGGAGAGAGATAGAGAGAGAGATAGGAAGAGGGAGAGAGATGGGGAGAGGGATGGGGATAGAGAGAGATAGAGAGAGGAGAGAGATGGGGAGGGGAGAAAGATGGGGCGAGAGATAGGGAAGGAGGGAACGAGAAGGGGAGAGAGGGAGAGAGATAGAGAGATATATATATATAGAGAGAGAGATAGATAGATAGATAGAGAGAGGGGGAGATAGCTAGGGAGAGAAATAGGGAGAGAAAGAGAGAGATAGGGAGGGTATAGGGAAATAAGAGATATGGGGAAAGGTGGAGAGAGATGGAGAGAGAGGGAGAGCGATAGAGAGAGTGATAGGAAGAGGGAGAGAGATGGGGAGAGAGATGGGGATAAAGAGAGATAGAGAGAGGAGAAAGATGGGGAGGGGAGAATGATGGGGAGAGAAATTGGGAAGGAGGGAAAGAGAGGGGGAGAGAGGGAGAGAGATAGAGAGAGAGAGGGAGAAAGACAGGGAGAGGGGGAGAGAAATGGGGAGCGGGGGAGAGAGAGATGGGGAGAGGGGAAAGAGATTGGTAGAGGGGGAGAGAGATGGAGAGAGGGGGAGATGATGGGGATAGGGATAGGAGGCAAGAGATGGGGAGAGAGGGAGAGAAATGGGGAGAGAGATGGGGAGAGGGAAGAGAGATAGGGAGAGGGGGAGAGAGATGGTTGAGAGAGACAGGGAGAGAGAGAGAAGGGGGAGCAATATGGAGAGAGATGGGGAGAAAGATAGGGAAGGGGGAGAGATGGAGAGAGAATTAGGGAGACATAGGGAAAGAGAGGAGGAGAGAGATGGGGATAGAGAGAGAGATGGGGAGAGTAGGAGAGAGAGAGGGAGAGAGATGGGGAGAGGAGGAGGAGAGAGAGGTGGAGAGAGATAGGGAGAGATGCTGATAGAGATAGGAAGAGAGATGATGAGAGAGATGAGAGAGGGGGAGAGAGATATGGAGAGGGGAGAGAGAGATGGGGAGAGAGATAAGGAGAGGGGGAGAGGAATAGGGGGGAGATAGGCAGAGAGATGGGAGAGAGAAAGGGAGAGGGGGAGAGAGATGGGGAGAGAGATAGAGAGAGAGATAGTGAGAAAGATAGAGAGAGAGAGAGATATAGGGATATAAATAAGGAGAGAGATAGAGATACGGAGAGAGCGATAGGGAGAGTGATAGGGAGATGGGACGAGTGATAGGTAGTGGGGTAGAGAGATAGGGAGAGGGGGAGAGAGATAAGGAGAGGGGGAGAGAGATAGGGAGCGGGGGAGAGAGATGGGGAGAGGGGAAAGAGATTGTAGATTGTAAGTCTGCGAGTTTCAATCCTGCGCAGTGCTTTAGGGAAAGCGCTATGGACACTGGATTACAAGATCAAAGACAGGGCCATCCACTCTTTGCAATGTATGAATCTTTAACTTGTCATTGCCTGTAACTGTATAGGGCTACGGAATATGTTGGCGCATTACAAATAAACGATAGTAATAATAATAATAATTGGCAGAGGGAGAGAGAGTTGGAGAGAGGGAGATAGGGAGAGAGATAGGGAGAGAGAAAGGGAGAGGGGAGAGAGATAGGGAGAGAGATAGAGAGAGAGATAGGAAGAAAGAAAGATAGAGAGAGATATAGGGATATACAGTGGATATAAAAAGTTTACACACCCCTGTTAAAATTTCAGGTTTCTGTGCTGTAAACAAATTAGACAAAGATAAATAATTTCAGAACTTTTTCCACCTTTAATGTGACCTATAAAATGTACAAACCAATTGAAAAACAAACTAAACATTTTTAGGTGGAGAAAAAAAATAAAAAAAAATAATGTGGTTGCATAAGTCTGCACACCCTCTTATAACTGGGGATGTATCTGTGTTCAGAACTAAGCAATCACATTCCAAATCGTGTTAAATAGGAGTCAGCATACACCTGTCATCATTTAAAGTGCCTCTGATTAACCCCAAATAAAGTTCAGCTGCTCTAGTTGGTCATTCCTGAAATTTTCTTAGTCGCATCCCACAGCAAAAGCCATGGTCCACAGAGAGCTTCCAAAGCATCAGAGGGATCTCATAGTTAAAAGGTATCAGTCAGGAGAAGGGTACAAAAGAATTTCCAAGGCATTAGATATACCATGGAACACAGTGAAGACATCATCAAGTGGAGAAAATATGGCACAACAATGACATTACCAAGAACTGGAGCTCCCTCCAAAATTGATGAAAAGATGAGAAGAAAACTGGTCTGGGAGGCTACCAAGAGGCCTACAGCAACATTAAAGGAACTGCAGGAATATCTGGCAAGTACTGGCTGTGTGGTACATGTGACAACAATCTCCTGTATTCTTCATATGTCTGGGCTATGGGGTAGAGTGGCAAGACGAAAGCATTTTCTTACAAAGAAAAACATCCAAGCCAGGCTACATTTTGCAAAAACACGTCTGAAGTCTCCCAAAAGCATGTGGGAAAAGGTGTTATGGTCTGATGAAACCAAGGTTGAACTTTTTGGCCATAATTCCAAAAGATACTATGTACTATGATAGTATGTTTGGCGCAAAAACAACACTGCACATCACCAAAAGAACACTATACCCACAGTGAAGCGTAGTGGTGACAGCATCATGCTTTGGGGCTGTTTTTCTTCAGCTGGAACTGGGGCCTTAATTAAGATAGAGGGAATTCTGAACAGTTCCAAATACCAGTCAATATTGACACAAAACCTTCAGGCTTCTGCTAGAAAGCTGAACATGAAGAGGAACCTCATCTTTCAGCATGACAACGACCCAAAGCATACATCCAAATCAACAAAGGAATGCCTTCTCCAGAAGAAGATTAAAGTTTTGGAATGGCCCAGCCAGAGCCCAGACCTGATTCTGATTGAAAATCTGTGGGGTGATCTGAAGAGGGCTGTGCATAGGAGATGCCCTCGCAATCTGACAGATTTGGAGTGTTTTTTGCAAAGAAGAGTGGGCAAATCTTGCCAAGTCAAAGTGTGCCATGCTGATAGACTCATACCCAAAAGGACTGAGTGCTGTAATAAAATCAAAAGGTGCTTCAACAAAGAATCTGTTTAAGGGTGTGCATGCTTATGCAACCATATTATTTTATTTTTATATTTATTCTTCCCTCTACCTAAAAGATTTCAGTTTGTTTTTCAATTGAATTGTACAGTTTATAGGTCACATTAAAGGTGGAAAAAGTTCTGAAATGATTTATCTTTGTCTCCTTTTTTTACAGCACAGAAACCTGACATTTTAACAGCGGTGTGTAGACTTTTTATATCCACTGTAAATAAAGAGAGAGATAGGGAGAGAGTGATAGGGAGAGCGATAGGGAGATGGGACGAGTGATAGGTAGAGGGGGAGTGAGATAGGGAGAGGGGGAGAGAGATAGGGAGAGGGGGAGAGATATGGTTAGAGGGGGAGAGAGATGGGGAGAGGGGGAGAGAGATAGATAGTGAGAGGTTGGAGAAATGGGGAGAGAGATGGACAGAGGTGGAGACAGATATAGGGAGAGAGAGAGATATAGTGAGAGGGTGGAGAGATTAGATTGAGAGAGATAGGTATCAGAGAGATGAGATGGGGAGAGAGATGAGGAGAGGTGGAGATAGACAGGGAGACGGGGAGAGAGATGGGGAGAGAGATAGGGAGAGAGATATGGAGAAAAAGATATAGAGAGAAAGGGATATATAGAGAGAGGGATAGAAGGAGAGAGAGAGGGGGAGGGAAGGATAAAGAGAGAGTGAGGGAAGGATACAGAGAGGGAGAAAGAGATGGAGAAAGACAGAAAAAGAGAGGGGGAGAGAAATGGATATAGAGAGAGGGATAAAAGGAAAGAGGGGTGTATATATATATAGAGGGACGGATAGAGTGATAGAGAGACAGGGGGATAGAGAGAGAGAAAGGGGGAATGATCCTATGCCTCCCTCTCTCTCTATCCCTCTCCACCCATCTCTCCTTCTATTCCTCTCTCCATCTCTTTCTATCCCTCTCTATCATGTCCCTCTCTTTCTCTCTATCCCTCTCTCTGTCTCTTTATCCCTTTCTCTCTCTCTCTCTCTTGGATCACTTTTGTCTATTTCCACGAGCTGTTGCAAACATATGTCCTGATCTACCATGCAATCTATGTGTTCTATTTAGTTATTGCATGTCATCAAGAAAATGGAGGAACTTCCCAGCATAAGAAAAGTGATTAGAACTAGCACCTCCCCAGCCTCATAAGGAAAAGCAGGCACTTCCCAGCATAAGAATAGGGAGCAGAACCAGCACCACCTCAACCTCATCAAGATAATAAGTAAGTAAAGTGACAGGAAAAAAACTCAAGCAAGTGCGTGGAGTCTATGTCAGTGGGCAGGGCCTATAAAAGATAATGTTGTGATGGGGAGGAGTTTATACTGTTGGATCGAGTCAATTTAGGGGAGGGGTAGGATCTCTGTCTTCCACCCCACCAACTTGGAAAGTCACCAGCCGCCACTGCATTTGATTATGACATCACATGAGACTATGATTTCTGCAAGATAAAACAATGTGACTCTTTAGCTTTGGCTTTAGCATTTGGTCCATTCTGAAAGAGGGTGCCCAGGAGACATCATCACATGTGGTTCAAACAACTTCTGTATTGTTCTAATAGGATGTTTTTGTTTCTATTCTTCTTTGTACTCTGCATCCAGAATGATGTTCTAAAAGAAAAATCAGTTTATTATTCTTTGAAGCAGTATTTGCTGAACATTATAGATAATGCTGCTACTTTAAACATAAAAATCTTTGCCCCCCATTCGATTGAAGTTTTGGGAGCCTGTAAGTGAGTTTGCAAACTAATTTGCTATACAATTGGCGTCTTTTTGCAGGCTCTGGATCGTCTTCGGAGTTATGGCCTTGAGAAAATGGCGATGGTTTAACTTGTAAATTACAGCCTCCAGAAGCCTTTGATCTTTCACTTTCGCAAAGGCTAAAAACGCAAATCGCTATTCAATTGCTCAAATTCCCCAAGCCCACAAATGTTTTCACACCCGGAAACGGCAAATGAAGGAGAAAATCCAACGACTGCTAGAGAGGACCCACAAGGGGGTTAAACACCTCTTCGTAGTACTGTAAATGCAAATAAAAAATCAATACTGCACTGTAAATAACGGGGAAAGCGATTACAGACATTAGGATTAATTGGCAAAATAGCAACCCACAAGCAGTGATCGCCAAAAATGTAAGCGCTCAAAACTCACCTACTAATTTAATGGATGTGATAACAATGCTTGTAACCACAACCAATAATTACTCCAAATAATCTATATGATATCGCATATATAGATGATAGAAAATGTATTATTGTTAAATCCGACTAGCACATATCAATATGTGAGTCCACATACAATTAGTCCAGACGGTGGTGGAGGGATGAACATAGATAAACTCGTCTTAAACCATCCACGATAAGTCCATATATGCCTGAGGTATGCAACTTATTCACAGGACACCGTTCCCACATGTCCTAGTGGATAATATATTAAGAAGAAGGGTAGGGGAAGAGACATCGCACCACCTACTAGTGCAATATGAACTCTTGATAACAACGTGGGTACAAAAATGTACAGAATATTACTCACATTTAGTGACTGAGGTATCTCAGTAGCTTCAATGGGTACCTTTGGATCCAGGGCACCCCCAATTCCCTGCCTCGGTGGATGGTTACAGTCCATGTGGTATCTGTCCACTGATTTAATTACAGCTACTGAAATTACAATACTGTAATAGCTGCTGTATACGTAATGGCTGGTGTCAAAGATGGCAATGAAAACACCCTATCTCATTAAACATGTGTTTCCATAGATTTATTGCAGTCTTTGCCCAACTGTATACAAAACAGACAAACAGGGTTAAAAGTTTGTGGATAACAAAACTCCACTAGTGGCAGTGAAAATATACCACAAACAACTGATATCAGACGTGTTTCGCCCACTACAGGAGCATCCTCAGTGATAGCACACACACAGTTAAAAATCAATACAAACTGTTTAAAAACAGGTCTGACAAGATCGGTCATAGGCCTTTATAAACCCTGCGAATGGGCCTGGCTCTCCCCCCACTCTCAGACTCCCTTCCCCAAGATGGCACCATGTTAAGGGATGACGTCATCACGTATGTCACGTGCCCGCATGTCACGTACGTGACGTAATTGCGTTAATGCCCTGATGTTCCGATTTCCCCACATAGATAGGGGTATAGAGGTGTCTTGTTCTTTAGCCCCCTCGTGATTGCATGGGAACATTACTGTGTATGAATCAACCCAACTCTGGGTACACTTACATTGTAGACCTTGCATGTAAACGTATCTACATTATAAAGCATACATTCCCTGGTGATTTCATTGTGTTTTAAACTATTCTGTGTAGCTAAGCATATATATGGGGTGTTTACATGTATATATGTATTTCTCTGGAAATTCTAGTATACCAGTATTTAGCACTCTTATGTTTAAATAAATGTATTATAGTCTATATGAATCATAGAACTCCCATGAGCCATAAGGACATTGCCCTTTAAATGGATGATGATGTATGTCTAAATAGATGACCCACATAACTTAAACTTAACTCTACAGCAGGGTACTCAATCAAATATATTCACACTCGACTGTAAAGGCTAGCTGTATCAGGGGAAAAGTTCCCTAAAAAGCATTCTGAAATATACTAAACATAACATAAAATATAAAATATACATAATGCACATTTCCCTAACTTCAATGGGGGCACTACACCCTCCTTATACTAATGCTAGTACTCTACAAAATACAATCCAATGATATGAATACAATTAAAATCATAACTTAAATATAAATATAAGCAAGTGGATTTACCTTATAAGAAAAGGCTGATAAATTGCAGAATGCACTAATTGTGCCCAGGTGAGAGGGGTGTGGATTGACTGTTAAACTAGTATAAAAGGTTTGTGAGCTGTTTTGGGGCCTGTTTGCAAGTGGATTTACCTTACAAGTAAAGGCTGATAAATTGTGCGCAGGTGAGAAGGCAGAAGTTAATATAAACAGGAGAAGGGGCGAACTTGTGCACTTCAGTGTCAAGTGCAATTCTAGTAAAAGCGTAGGAGTTTAAATAAAAGGAGGGACTTCAAAGAAAAGGGAGGGCAGATTTTAGTGCAAACGAGGAAAACTTTATTTTTCACACTGAAATTTGGTAGACAATAATAATAATAATTATGAGTTAGCCCAGTGGCAACCTCATTCAGTGTACATCTTGTCATATGTATGTAATACTGGAACAGATGATCCAGGGTCCATACCTCTGTGAGATAGGTGTGAGCATGTTGCCTCTCTGGAAGCTCAACTTGGAGATCTAGAGAGGAGAATTGCAGTACTTAGTGATATTGTTCCACTGGAAAGGGGGTTGGTGCTCACTGAGCACAGTTTAGCTCGGCCTAGCATGGAGGGTGGAGATGTGGCTAGTGAGGATGTCCAGGGAGGTAGCTGGGTTACAGTTAGAAGGGGAATCAGGGGGGACAGGAGGAGGCAGGACAGTTCTGAGTTGGCAAACACCAACAGATTTGCCAGATTGAGTGAAACTGTTGGGGATGTCCATTCAGGAATGGCAATGCCAGATAGAGCTGTTCCCTCTAACAGCCGGGAGAACAGCTCTACTGGAGGAGAGGGAGGGCAGAGGAGGCAGAGCAACAGACAAGTTTTGGTTGTAGGGGACTCTATTATTAGGAAGGTAGACAGTGTGATTTTGTCACTCAGATCCCAGCAATCGAACAGTTTGCTGTCTCCCGGGTGCTCGGGTTCGTCATGTTGTGGATCGGGTACACAAATTTTTGTGAGGGGCTGGAAATGAACCAGCAGTTTTGGTACATATTGGTACCAATGACAAAGTTAGTGGAAGATGGAGTGTCCTAAAGAAGAATTTCAGAGAACTAGGTAATAAGCTGAAGGCAAGGACCTCCAAGGTAGTATTTTCTGAGATACCACCAGTGCCACGTGCTAGCACAGTGAGGCAGAAGGAGCTTAGGGAGGTTAATGCGTGGCTAAAGATGTGGTCCACTAAGGAGGGGTTTGAATTTTTAGAGCACTGGGCTGACTTCTCACCGGTACAAATGCTAGAGTAGGGTTGGATTGCACCTTAATGACGAGGGAGCATTTGTGCTAGGGGATAGGATGGTAGAAAGGCTGGAGGAGTTTTTTTACTAGTAGGTGGGGGGGGAGGGACTAGATATAAGTAATGGGGTAGAAAGTGTAGAGGGTATAAGAGAGGAATTAACAACTCATAGGGGAGGAGATGGGGGGAGGGGTAGTATAGTCAATAGGGAGGTAGTACTAAGTAACTCAAGTACAGTGGCAGGCACTTCAGAACTACAGACTCATAACATAAGGTGTATGCTTGCTAATGCCAGAAGCTTGCCAGGAAAAATGGGAGAGTTAGAATTATTAGCAATTCATGAAAAATTGGATTTAATATGCATTACCGAAACGTGGTGGGATGAATCTCATGACTGGACTGTTAATCTGGATGGTTATAAACTATTTAGGAAAGATAGACAATGGTAAACGAGGAGGAGGGATTTGTCTGTATGTTAAGCCTGAATTTAAGCCTATAGTCAGAGAAGGTATTTATGGTGGACCTAGTGATAAAATTGAATGTTTGTGGGTAGAGTTAAATAGCGGAGCAGGAAATTCCAAAATAATATTAGTAGGAGTATGCTATAAACCCCCAAATATAGCTGAAAGTGAGGAAATACAATTATTGTTACAGATTGAAAATGCAGCTACGCATGAGCAAGTTCTAATAATGGGAGATTTTTTTTTAAGGGGAGCAGGTTCTTGAGTACAATCAGGGATCATTATCTAACACAGGTTATACAAGAGCCTACTAGAAATGAAGCTATCTTAGATTTAGTCATCACAAATAATATTGATATAGTATCAAATGTTGGAATAGGGCAACCTTTGGGAAACAGTGATCACAACAGAGTCTCATTTGAGATTGAATTAAAAAAATAAAAGTTTAAGGGGCCAACAAAAACTCTTAATTTTAAAAGGGCAGATTTTAACGGTCTAAGGGCAGCCATACAAAGTATAAACCGGGACAGAGAACTGATAGGTAAAAACACTGAACATAAATGGACAACATTTAAATCTTTACTAAATATACATACACATCGGCATACAGTATACCGTGTGGGAATAAAAGTAAAATGAGTAAATCCCATCCAATATGACTTAACAATGATTAAAGATCAAGATACGGAGTAAAAAACAGGCATTTAAATTATACAAACAAGAGAGGACAGAGACTGCTTTACGGGATTACAAGGAAATCAACAAGGCTTGCAAAAGCGCTATTAGACTGGCTAAAATAGAAAATTAAAAATGAATTGCAAAAGAGAGTAAGACTAAGCCTAACATATTTTTTACATATATTATTGGAAAGAAGGCCAGGAAGGAAGCTATAGGAACATTAGAATGTGACACAGGTCGTCTTATAATTACTGACCAGGAAAAGGCAGATGAGCTAAATAGGTTATTTTCTTCGGTATACACAAGGGAGGTACCAGTGGTTGGAACACTGCAACAAAATGGTGCTACATTGTCTTTGACAAATAATTGGTTAACACAGGATGTAATCCAAAAGAGGTTGGCAACAATAAATGTTAATAAAGCCCTGAGTCCTGATGAAATACATCCACGGGTACTGAGGGAACTGGGTTCTGTAATAGCCAAACCATTATATTTAATTTTTCAAGATTCACTCAACACAGGGTCTCTACCAGATGACTGGAGAAAAGCTGTTGTTTAAAAAGGGCGCAAGAGCAAATCCGGGGAATTATAGACCAGTGAGCCTCACTTCTGTAGTGGGGAAGCTTTTAGAAGGGTTAATAAGGGATAATATACAAGAATATAACTATTTGTACAGGATTATAAGTAGGAGTCAACATGGCTTCATGAGGGATAGGTCATGTCAAAGAAATCTAATTAGTTTCTACGAGGAGGTTAGTAGGAACCTGGATCAAGGCAACTCAGTGGATGTAGTCTTTTTGGATTTTGCAAAGGCTTGATACAGTGCCACATGGGAGACTATTGTGCAAACTAAGAGATACAGGAATTGCAGTAAATATCTGCTCATGGATTGAGAGCTGGTTAAAAGACAGGAAGCAAAGGGTTTTTGTAAATGGAACATACTCCGATTGGACTAATGTGGTAAGTGGGGTTCCTCAGGGATCAGTATTAGGTCCTTTCCTTTTTAACATATTTATTAATGACATAGAGGTAGGATTGGAGTGTGTTGTCTCCATTTTCGCTGATGACACGAAGTTGTGCAATGTAATTAAAGCAGATAATGAAGTGCTTTCCCTCCAAAGGGATTAACATAAAATTGAGGAATGGGCATCTAAATAGCAGATGAGATTTAATACGAATAAATGGAAAGTTATGCATCTGGGTAGGAAAAATAGCCATGCAATTTATAATCTTAATGGAAGATAATAAAAAGAAAATAATAAATAAATAAATAATTGATTAATAATTAATCCACATATTGCAGATCAGAGGAGATCTTAAAAGGTTGAACTTGATGGACTGAAAGTCTTTTTTCAACCTTAAATACTATGGGCCTCATTCAATTGATTAATTTGGCCAATTGAATAGGCCTCTAAATAAGCACATAGCATATTTTTTTTAAATAAGTTTTTAGTTAGTGAAAATCTTACTTTTGTATAGATATTTACTAACTAAAAACTTCTTTAAAAAAAATATGTTATGTGCTTATTTAGACCTCTATTAAATTGGCCAAGTTGCAATTGAATGAGGGCCTATGTAACTATGTTATAGATTATACTAATGATAAAACAAATTATGCTATTCTCAATGATCTAAATGAACAGAATTATATATATTTATATATATATATATATATATATATATATATATATATATATACAGTGTATATATATATATATATATATATATATATATATCGGTGATGTTAAACCTATCTACCCCAAAATAGATACCCTACTCCCCTAAACAAGCGTGAGGGGAAGACCTATAAGAATAACGTAACAATCCAACCCCCAATATAGAAATCATTCATATCTGAACAATTCAAGTTCAGAATTCTTATAGCAATACCTAGTAAAATGGATAAACCTAAATCTATATGTGAAAGATGACAATCCTAGATATATTTACACATATCTCTCAACCTTCTAGAAATGCAGCAAGGTCTATCTCCCTGTTTAAACACAATGGTTCTAGGGTGCCCAAAAGGTGAATTCATTTTGTCTCTCTCTGTCTCAGGTGAAGCAATCTATTTCCACCTCTTGCGCACAGTTGTACCTGCTCAACAGCCTGAATCAAAAAGCCAGAGTTGTCTTTATTATGCTTAGATACAACGTGGGCCGAAAACCCATTCATTAAGACTCCTCTATTGACGTTATACACATGCTCTCTTTAAAGATCACTTAGTGTGGCCCACAAACCGCATTTGCATGTAATCACATATACTACATACTCAGATCTACATGTGGTTCATTCCTTAATCTTATATTTTTCTTTTTTACCAGTAGATTCGACCATGTGTCAATCTCTGAATTTCAGATGAGGACAAGTGCTACAACTTTTTATATTGCACCTAAATGGGCCTCTAGTTTCTTTGTTCCTTTTGTCCCCCTCTTTTTTTTTTTACAATCTTTCTTTATTGGAAGACTTACAAAATATAAAACATATTGATCAGCTGTTTTGTCAGTCAAATTATGCAAGTTTTCACAATAAAACATTAACCAATGATTAACTGACTAAACCTTCTTATTTTACATTTTTAGTTATGAAAGTATCATGTATCATATCTTAAAATTTCAGTCTAAGCAGAACATAGTACGTAATAAAACTAACAACAAACAAGAATGTAAGAGAAAAGAAAAGGAGAGATAACAAAGAGGAACAGACATTGGAATGATTAGCTAAACCATAATACTGTTAACCAAATATATAATACAGAGTAAGCTAAAATGACCACCACTAAGTTGGCCCAGTACAGACCTCAACAGGATACCACAATTTTCATCGCCTGATATTTACCTTAATAGTGCAACCGAAGGACCTCCAGGGCTCCTTTACTCCATGCTCAACCCTATTTTCGTTATAGCAAGATTTAGGTGTTATATCAGAGGGACACTTAATGAGGACGCTACCCAAGGATCCCAAATTGCCAGAAATTGGGGGACACTGTCCAGAATAATGTGGGTAATCTCTCATTGATGAATAGGTAATTGATCTTTCTAATTACCTCCTGGAAGTTTAGAGTACATTTTTTCCATCTGCTAGCTATGTGTATTTTGGAAGCCAATACCATTAATTGAAATAATTTATTTTGAGATTAAGATAGATTCTTAATATGAACCCCCAACAGACATGACTCCATAGAGGGTGAGACCACCTTTTAAAAAAGTGTGGAGGCTAATTGAGCTAATAGTTTCCATGTTTTCTGGATAATTGGACATGCCCACCAGATGTGGATGTGGTCCCCCACTTGTTGGCAACCCCTAAAGCATTTATTGCTCTTGTGTGGGTTAAATTTCTGCAATTTGTCGGGTGTACAGTAAGCTCTGTGCAATACCTTGATATCCGTCTCTAAAAGAGCTGAATTGAGGGAACCTCTGGAGAGATTGGAACAAGATTCTGTCCAATTGTACCAGTCCCACTCTACCCCCAGATCATTTTCCCATTGTTTCATAAATTTAGGTTTCTGGCCGCTGGTAGAATCAAGAAAGAAGTCATACAGTGAACCCCTTCCGTAAGGGGGGGGATTTTTACATATAGTAGACATCCAGGAGGACCTGGGAGGTCCCAAGTCTCTCAAAGTCTTACTGGCCCAACTTCTAATTTTCAAATAGTTATACATTTCCGTAACTGGTAGATCATGGGTTGTACAGAACTGGTCATAGGTCAACAGTCTATCATTGTGGACCCAGTTCCCTAGAAGGTCGAGGTTTCTGGAGGTACACCAAAATTTGGAGATGGGATTTGTGTCCGCTAGAATTTGTGGAAAAGACATAACTTATAGTAAGGGAGACAAACCCAAGCTAAGTCGACACCTGGAGTTGGCCCACGCCCAAGCATGAAGAGTTAGAGAGATCATAGGGTTGTGATGCGTCGTGAAAGGGATTAATTGGGGATCTAAATCAATTTATCCCAGCTGTGCCGGGGCATTTGCTGGTTTTCTATGAATACCCAGGATGTTTGGTGGGTGACAGAGTGTAACCTGGGCAAATGGGCCAATTGAGCTGCCCTAAGATAGAGCCTCAAGTTTGGACACGCTAGTCCACCTCTATTTTTATGCCTAAACATCACCTATCTGGAGATACGAGGACGCTTATTACCCCATATAAACCGAGATATGCTGTTCTGGAATTTATCCAGGTCCTTAAGTGACATTGGGATGGGGAGAGTCCTAAATAGATATAGAAGTTTAGGCAGAATACTCCTTTTTACAGCAGCTATACAGCCCGTCCATGAGATATGAAAGTTTGCCCACTTCTGCATATCTTCAGTCAAAGATTTGTACAAGGGGGGAAAATTTGCATTGTACAAGTCAGCAAAGTTGGAAGTGAGCTTTACTCCCAGGTATTTTATAAGCTGTGTGGGCCAGCTGAAATTATAGTTGGATTTGAGCTTGTCAATCTCAATTTGCGACATACCCATCCCTAATGATTCCGTTTTCTCTACATTCAAATTAAGGCCTGAGATTTTGCTAAACTCCTTTATAGTTAACATAAGTGCTGGTATAGAATAAGAGGGCCTGGTCAGGGTGCATAATATATCGTCCGCAAAAAGTGAGCATTTAGGATGCTGGTGTCCTACTTGATGCCCCTGAATGTCTGGGTTAGTTCTGATTGCTTGTGCTAAAGGTTCCATGGCAAGTGTGAATAACATTGGCGAAAGTGGGCACCCTTGCCTAGTCCCTCTTTGAATTTGAATATTTGCTTTATGTACTTCTGGCAACTTTAGATGAGCTATTGGGGAGTCGTAGTATCTCCTGAGCAGGTTAATAAAGTGTCCCTTTCAGGAGAGACATTAGTCTCAAAAAATAGTTTTATGTCCTTGGCAATTGATTCCACGCTACTCGGATTGGTCAATAAAAATTAGTGTATTCTCCAAGTGTAGGGGGGTTGTAGATTAGGCCCCAGCTCTATCTCCATGAGTACCAGGGCATGGTCTGACCAGGGGCAAGGAACAATCTCAGATTTCAAAATAGAATCATATAGGGAGGAGCCAACAAGGATAAATCCTGGAATACGTTGAGTGAGTTGGGAAATAGAATGTATATTATCTCCTAACCGGGTGCATACCCCTCCAGGCATCGACCAGCCCCAGGCTATCAAGCAGAGACTCAATCTCTTTGGTTTTGTTGTGGAATCTGTTGTTAGAGGGTTTAGGTCCCCCCCCAATTATCAGTCTTCCTAAATCTAGAGATTCAGTTGTTTTCAACAAGCCAATTAAAGTTGTGTAGGGTGAGTTAGTAGGGGAGTATAGGGAGACTAATGTCGTTCTAGCCCCCCCGATCGTTCCAGTCACCATAACATAGTTACCTTCTTTGTCAACAAGGGTATTCTCTAACTCAGGGGTCACCAAACTCGGTCCTGGAGGGCCGCACCCAGGCCTGGATTTGAGAATTTCCTTTCTGTGCACAGGTGAGTCAATCAGGATGACTGAAGAAGCTATAGTCTCACCTGTTTGCAGCAAGGATATCCACAAATCGAGGCCTGGGTGCGGCCCTCCAGGACCAAGTTTGGTGACCCCTGCTCTAACTGAAACAGAATTTTTTTATGTAAGAGGATTGCACAGCCAGCCCTCTTAGTGGGGAGGGTGGCCAGGAAATAGGTGGGATAAACCTTATGTAGAAATTTGAGTTTATTATTGCGGTCGAAGTGGGTTTCCTGCATGTTTTTTATAAAATGCGAAAGCTTTCCGCCTTTTAAAAGGAGAGTTGAAACCCTTCACATTGTGAGTTATTAGAGTGTAATTAGAGAGAGCCATTTAAAGGTCGGTGTGGTACCCTAGATGTGTAAGTCTTTACTTGAGGGTTGGTCTCGTGGGAAGGAAAGCAAGGAGGAGCCCCGAAGCCAACAGCTGCACTACCAGTTGGTCTACGGCTGACGGCCTGATCTTCCTGCTATCAAGTGGAAAGAAAAGAGTGTCGGAAAAGAACATTAGTTGTACTTCAGTAAGGTAGATACGTTTAGGTAGACTTAAGAGTGGTATCAAATTAGCCGTTAGCTTTTCTCTTGTAATGCAACTATGAAAAACAGAAAATAAGTATATTGAACGTTTAGTCTTCAAAAGTAACCTTCGTCGATTTCTCCGAATAGTATAGAGAAATCCGGTCCACATAAAGTGGGGGAAAAAACTGGCAAACTATAGCAATAGTTACATATTGTGTCTTAAATTATTCTATTAATATAAATCAAAGCCCTAAGTATGGGCCAGTGAGCCCCTAACATTGTACTTAGCAATGATCAGAGTTCTATCAGAGTCTAGTTGAGAGAGAGACTAGTCAGGTCAGGAGCCCGACTTGACTTCAGCAGTAAGACCAGCATTTTCCATGCGAGTCTTGTGCTTGTTATGTAAGCCATTGGCACTGTCCAGCAGGTTGCTTGGTCCCCCGGAGGTGGAGGCTTGTTTGCCCTGGACCTGGGCTGTCACCTGCGTCCACTGCCGCTTGGGGATGGGCGGGAGAGGTTGTTCCTGCCTCAATTCTATTATAGCCTTCAGCACTGACAAGCAGTTCTCTAGTGTGCGGGTAGTATAGGTTGTGCCTTGAAATGTGAAAGAGAGGGAAAATGGAAAATTCCAGCGATTTTGGATCTTATGTTGGAGAAGGATAGCAATAGCAACTTTCATCAGTCTCCGTTTGTTTGGAATCTCAGGGGACAGGTCAGCATAAAACTGTAAGGGCGAGTCGTCAGGCCCCTTAACCGTGTGTAGCTTCCTGGTTGCTGAGAGCAGTAGGTCCCTTTCCTGCTGCCTGCTGCCTCAAGAATCTGGCTATTACATCTTTAGGAGCGTCCGGGCTCCTCGTGCCTCCCAAACCTCTATGGAAGCATTCAATTTCCCACATAGTTTCAGTCTGGTTGGGGGGGGAATTGCCCTCAACAGTATCTCTCAGGTAATCGGGTAGGTCTTGTATGGCCCTTGGAATGCCTCTGATGCGAATGTTGTGGCGGCGAGACTAGTTTTCCAGGTCCTCTATCTTGTCTGCGAGGTCAGTTATATGAGACGTATTTTGAGCTATAGAGGACCTATCTTTTTCCTGGGCCTCCACTACCTGGTCTATCATTTCCTCCAGAAGCTGAGTAGGCTGTCCCAGATCCTTCAGGTCCTGTCGAAGGGGTTCAATCGCCTTTGCTAGCAGCCGCTCAATCATTGCCACTGACCTGGCCGATAGATCCACGTGTTGGTGAGGAGCTTTGGGATTCTCTTCCTGGTCTGAGCATTCCGATATAGAGTCCCCAGGAGACATGTGCCGGGCGGCCCTTGGTGGAAAATGCTCACGTATACCCTTCGCTGAGGATGAGCGTTTAGGTTTCGGCATCGTGGAGGGCCAAGTAGGGAAGACAGCAGAAGATCCACCGTGGGTTTGGTCCAATATGATATGTAACAAAGAGATACGTTTAGTGCTTTGCTAAATACTCCAATGCATCAATTTATGTCAGATGGTAGGCTCAGTAGGTGTAGTGAAGACATCTGCTGGCTGTATTGCAAGATCAGATCTCCATTCAGCTCTCAGTCCATGTTATAGATCAAGCCCTTAATCAGGAGTTCTGAAGATAAACAGTCCCTGTGCTTGCCTATGTAGGCAGTATGCTCTCGTTTAGGTATTGCACAGAGTCTCGCCAAATTCTCAGGCCCTGTTGAAGTTAGGTGGTACATAAGCTTGGATATAAAATAGGTCAGATTGTAATGCCACTCTATGGTGGTTGTCCTTGTCCCCCTCTTTTTTGATTGACCTCAGTTCACTTGGGGCTAACTTCTGCTTAAGGTTAGAATTCCTTCTTAAAGTCACAGTAGGTTTAACTAGTAAAATTTCTTTCAAGAATTCGTCTTGTAAGAGGATTGGCCAAAATGATTGTAAAACATGTCATATGGTTGGGGCTGCCATATTATATTTTGTTAAGAACCATACATCTGATTCCTTGTAATCACCTCCCTTCCCGGGCCCTTATCATTCTTGCACAATAAACTAGTTCTATCTAGTTCAGTTGCCCTCTGTTTGGCCTTCTCCACACTGTATGGATCATGCCGCTTGGCCAGAAACATATTGCTCAGTTTGACACTCTCCCTATCAAAGTCGGCAAGGTCACTACAGTTTCTTCTTATCCTCTGGAATTTGCCATATGGAATGTTTCTGATCCATTTTGGGTTGTGACAACTGGCCGCATCCAGTTACCTCCTGTATCCGTGGGTTTTGAATACAAACTTGTAGTGACCTTGCCTTCCTCTCGTCTAAGGAGAACATCCAAGAACGGTATTTCTATCTTAGCCGTGGCCATAGTGAACTTAAGATGCATTTCATTTGAGTTTACAAACTCTAAAAAGTCTTCCTTCAAACCTTGCTCTGATTCATCCCAAATGATAATAATATCACGGATGAATCTACGGAAAAACAATATGTTCTCCCTAAACGGATTATCTGCCTGGATATATTGATCTTGCCACCTTCCCATAAACAAATTGTCGAAACTGGAAGCAAATTTCTTCCCACTTCCTGTGGTCTGCAGATAGAATTTATCTTCAAATAAAAAATAACTATGGTGTAAAATGAAACTTATCACATCCAAAATAAACTCTACCTGAGACTCCTCCACATTGTTATATAATTCTAGTTAATATTTGATTGAGTCTATCCCTTGATCTTGGGGAATCAATGAATAGAGAGCTGTAAAATTCAAGCTGATCCAACTCAACTTGTCACTCCACACTTAGCACACATTAGCTAACATTTCTAACAAATGAGGAGTGACCCTAATATAGGACCTCAACTTGGGAATCATTGGTTCCAGAAACTAGTCCACATACTTAGACAATCTCTCTGTCAAGGAGCCAATGCCAGAAACTATAGGACGTCCTGGGGGGTTGGATAAACTCCACTGAAGTGTGGGGACATGGTAAAATATAGCCATTTCCGTGGTATGTAACATTTAAAAATGTGAATTCCTTTCTAGTTAGGATTCCCTTCTCCTTTGCTCCTGCAATCAGAAAGTTATAAGCCGACTTAAATTCAGACGTAGGGTCTCCTCCAAGTTGGGTGTAAGTATAATCATCTTTAATAATGTCTAAGGCTTCTTGTATGTAAACATCCCTGTCTTGCAGGACTAGTCCACCCCCCCCTTCCCTTGTCTGTCTGTCTTTTTACAATGGATGGATCATTCTTGAAAGTCATCACCGCTTCATCTCCTTTTTTGACAGATTTGATCTATTTTTTACTAACTTTTTGCCTCCCAGTAAATCAAATTTCTCTGTGATTGAACAGGATAGAAAGTAGATTTAGTTCTACAAATGATGTGCTTGTAACTCATATTTTCATATTCCAATGCTATATCCTCAATTTCCCTACTAACAATCTGGTCAATCAAAGCTAGATCCAGACCTAATTCTTCTTCTGATGTTCCCCCTTCTATCGTCAGATCTACAAGTGAGACAAGGGAATCTAGATCTATACTGTCAGGATTCTTGAAAACTCAATTTCCTTCATTGTTTGGTTTATACCAATCACTCCCTTTCTGTAGTTTTAAAAAATGGCTGTTTTAAAGTCAGTGTTCTAACAAATTTGTTCAGATCCACAAATAATTGAAATAAATCTGTCTTCGAATCAGGGGCAATAGACAGGCCCTTTTTGAGAACATTCATCTGATAGAGACTAAATTTTCTCTTTGAAAGATTAAAAATGTTTACTGTTCCACTCTTTAATTTTTTACTCTTTTTGAGTTGGATACGTCTTTCTCCCCTACTGTCCCTCCTACCCCCCCTTGAAATGTTCTTTTTCATCTAATTGGAAGGGGTGGGGGGAGAGGGGGGAAAGGTTCGGAAGCACGGGGGGGGGGGGGGGGGGGGGCAATATTATGTAGGTCCCAACCTGCTTACACATTCTTCCTTAATCCAATCTTGAAAGGGTCTAGTAGATGGAATGGTACTGTCTCTTTTAAACTTAGCCAACCCATAGTTATTTGAGGAGATAGACCTTGCTGCATTTCTAGAAGGTTGAGAGATATGTGTATATACAGTTCCTTTCCAAAGTATTCACCCCCTTGGCATTTTTCGTGTTTTGTTGCCTCACAACCTGGAATTAACATGGATTGTTTGAGGACTTGCAATCTTTAAGTCTGACCACATATTTTCTATTGGATTGAGGTCTGGGCCATTCCAACACATTTACATGTTTCCCCTTAAACCACTCTAGTGTTGCTTTAGCAGTGTGTTTGGGGTCATTGTTCTGCTGGAAGGTGAGCCTCTGTCCTAGCCTCAAATCACACACAGTGGTACAGGTTTTGCTCAAGAATATCCCTATATTTAGCACCATCCATCTTTCCCTCAACTCTGACCAGTTTCCCAGTCCCCGGCTGCTGAAAAATATCCCCACAGCATGATGCTGCCACCACAATGTGGGGATGGTGTTCTTTGGGTGATGTGATGGTGTTGGGTTGTGCCAGACATAGTGTTTTCTTTGATGGCCGAAAAATTTAAAATTTTAGTCTCATCAGACCAGAGCACCTTCCTCCATACATTTTCGGAGTCTCCCATATGCCTTTTCGCAAACTCAAAACGTGTCATTTTGGGTTTTGCTAAAAGTAATGGCTTTCTTCTGGCCACTCTGCCATAGAGGCCAACTCTATGGAGCGTACGGCTTATTGTCGTCCTATGTACAGATACTCCACTGCTGCTGTGGAACTCTGCAGCTCCTCCAGGGTTACCTTAGACCACAAGTGTTGGTTTAGGGTCAATGTCCTGCTGGAAGGTTAACCTCCGGTTCCTAGCATCAAGATCACCACACAGAGGTGGTACAGGGTTGATCAAGAATATCCCTGTATTTAGCACCATCCATCTTTCCCCTCAACTCTGACCAGTTTCCCAGTCCCGGGCTGCTGGAAAAATATCCGCAAAGCATGATGCTGCCACCACGTTTCACTGTGGGGATGGTGTTCTTTGGGTGATGTGATATGTTGGGTTTGTGTTGTTTGTGCCAGACATAGAGTTTTCTTTTATGGCCGAAAAGTTCAATTTTAGTCTCATCAGACCAGAGCACCTTCCTCCATACATTTTGTGAGTCTCCAACATGCCTTTTCGCAAACTCAAAAAGTGACATTCTGTTTTTTACTGAAAGTAATGGCTTCCTTCTGGCCACTCTGGCCTAAATCCCAACTCTATGGAGCGTACGGCTTATTGTCGTCCTATGTACAGATACTCCAGTCTCCAGTGCTGTGGAACTCTGCAGCTCCTCCAGGGTTACCTTAGGCCTCTGTGTTGCCTCTCTGTGCTGCCTCCTTGCCCGGTCCGTGAGTTTTGGTGTGCGGCCGTCTCTTGGAAGGTTTGCTGTTGTGCCATGTTCTTTCCATTTGCTTAGGATAGATCTGATGGTGCTCCTGGGGATCATCAAAGATTTGGATTTTTTTTATAACCTAACCCTGACTTGTATTTCTCAACAACATTGTCCATTACTTGTTTGGAGAGTTCCTTGGTCTTCATGGCAGTGCTTGATTAGTGGTGCCTCTTGCTTAGGTGTTGCTGCCAATTGGGCCTTTAAAAAAAGGTGTGTATATGTAATGACAGATCATGTGACAGTTAGATTGCACACATGTGGGAACCATTTCACTAATTATGTGACTTCTGAAGGTAATTGGTTGCACCCAAGCTTTTATGGTCTTCATAACAAAGGGGGTGAATACATTCACACATGACAATTTTCTGTTTTCTATTTCTAAAAAAATAGTTTTATGTATATATTTTTCTCATTTCACTTCACCAACTGAGACTATTATGTTCTGATCCATCACATAAAATTCAGATTAACAAAACATTGAACTTAAGGCTGTAATGTGACAAAAAAGTCAAGGGGGGATACTTTTGCAAGACACTGTATATCTAGGATTGTCATCTTTCACATATAGATTTAGGTTTATCCATTTTACTAGGTATTGCTTTACGTATTCTGTACTTGGAATGTTCAGATAGGAAGGATTTGTATATTAGGGGGTTGGATCGTTATATTATTCATATAGGCCTTCCCCTCACGCTTGTTTAGGGGAGTAGGGTATCTATTTTGGGGTTGATAGGTTTAACATCACTGATGATATATATATATATATATATATATATATATATATTATTCCGTTCATTTAGATCATTGAGAATAGTATCATTTATTTTATCATTACTATGATCTATATGTATTTTTATATGTATATTTAAATTATGATTTTTAATTGTATTCATGTCATTGGATCGTATTTTGTAGAGTACTAGCATTAGTACAAGGAGGGGGTGATGCCCCCGTTGAAGTTAGGGATGTGTGCACTATGTATATTTTATGTTATGTTTAGTATATTTCAGGATGATTTTAAGGGAACATTTTCCCTGATACAGCTAACCTTTAGTCATGTGTGCATATATAGTGGATATAAAAAGTCTACACACCCCTGTTAAAATGTCAGGTATCTTTGCTGTAAAAAAATGAGACAAAGATAAATAATTTCAGAACTTTTTCCACCTTTAATGTGACCTATAAACTGTACAACTCAATTGAAAAACAAACTGAAATATTTTAGATGGAGGGAAGAAAAAAAAAAAGAAAAATAATGTGGTTGCATAAGTCTGCACACCCTCTTATAACTGGGGATGTAGCTGTGTTCAGAATTAAGCAATCACATTCCAAATTGTGTTCAATAGGAGTCAGCATACACCTGCCATCATTTAAAGTGCCTCTGATTAACCCCAAATAAAGTTCAGCTGCTCTAGTTGGTCTTTCCTGAAATTTTCTAAGTCGCATCCCACAGCAAAAGCCATGGTCCACAGAGAGCTTCCAAAGCATCAGAGGGATCTCATTGTTAAAAGGTATCAGTCAGGAGAAGGGTACAAAAGAGTTTCCAAGGCATTAGATATACCATGGAACACAGTGAAGACAGTCATCATCAAGTGGAGAAAATATGGCACAACAGTGACATTACCAAGAACTGGAGCTAACCCCAAAATTGATGAAAAGACGAGAAGAAAACTGGTCTGGAAGGCTACCAAGAGGCCTACAGCAACATTAAAGGAGCTGCAGGAATATCTGGCAAGTACTGGCTGTGTGGTACATGTGACAACAATCTCCAGTATTCTTCATGTGTCTGGGCTATGGTGTAGAGTGGCAAGACAAAAGCCTTTTCTTACGAAGAAAAACATCCAAGCCAGGCTACATTTTGCAAAAACACATCTGAAGTCTCCCAAAAGCATGTGGGAATAGGTGTTATGGTCTGATGAAACCAAGGTTGAACTTTTTGGCCATAATTCCAAAAGATATGTTTGGCGCAAAAAACAACACTGCACATCACCAAAAGAACACCATACCCACAGTGCAGCATGGTGGTGGCAGCATCATGCTTTGGGGCTGTTTTTCTTCAGCTGCAACTGGGGCCTTAATTAAGATAGAGGGAATAATGAACAGTTCCAAATACCAGTCAATATTGGCACAAAACCTTCATGCTTCTGCTAGAAAGCTGAACATGAAGAGGAACTTCATCTTTCAGCATGACAACGACCCAAAGCATCTGTCCAAATCAACAAAGGAATGGCTTCACCAGAAGAAGATTAAAGTTTTGGAATGGCCCAGCCAGAGCCCAGACCTGATTCTGATTGAAAATCTGTGGGGTGATCTGAAGAGGGCTGTGCACAGGAGATGCCCTCGCAATCTGACAGATTTGGAGTGTTTTTGCAAAGAAGAGTGGGCAAATCTTGCCAAGTCAAAATGTGCCATGCTGATAGACTCCTACCCAAAAAGACTGAGTGCTGTAATAAAATCAAAAGGTGCTTCAACAAAGTATTAGTTTAAGGGTGTGCATACTTATGCAACCATATTATTTTATTTTTATATTTTTTCTTCCCTCCACCTAAAAGATTTCAGTTTGTTTTTCAATTGAGTTGTACAGTTTATAAGTCACATTAAAGGTGGAAAAAGTTCTGAAATGATTTATCTTTGTCTCATTTTTTTACAGCACAGAAACCTGACATTTTAACAGGGGTGTGTTGACTTTTTATATCCACTGTATTTGATTGAGTACCATGCTGTAGAGTTAAGTTTAAGTTATGCGGGTTATCTATTTAAGCATACATCATCATCCAGGACCTATTTAAAGGGCCATGTAACTATGGTTCATGGGAGGTCTATGATGCATATAGACTATAATATTTATTAAAACATAAGAGTGCTATATACTGGTACACTAGAGTTTCCAGAGAAATACAAATATGCATGTAAACTCCCCATATATATGTTTGGGTACACTTATATTGTACCTTGCATGTAAACATACCTACAGCATATAGCATACATTCCCTAGTTATTTCATTGTGTTTCAGAGTGGGATTGATTCATACACTGTAATGTTTCCTTGGAACTACGAGAGGGGGCAGTTGCTAAAGAACAAGACACCTCTATGTGGGGAAATCAGAACATAAGGGCATTAACATGAGGTCATGTGACATACGCGGTGACGTTGTCACGTAACATGGCGCCATCTTGGCAAAGGGAGTCAGAGAGGGGGGGAGTGCCAGGCCCATTTGCAGGGCTTATAAAGGCCTATGACCGATCTATCTTGTAAGACCTGTTTATTGATTTTTAACTGTATTTGTGTGGGCTATCACTGAGGAAGCCCCTGCAGTGGGCGAAATGCATCTGGTATCAGTGGTTTGTGGTATATTTTCATTGCCACTAGTAGAGTTTTGTTATCCACAAACTTTTAACCCTGCTGTATATGATTGGGCAAAGACTGTGCAATAAATCTATGGAAACGCACGTTTTCATTGCCATCTTTAACACCAGCCATTACGTATATAATAGCTACAACAGGAACAGTAGCTGTAATTAAATCAGGGGACATATACCACGTGTACTGCAACCATCCCCTGAGACAGGGAATTGGGGGTGCGCTGGATCCAAAGGTACCCATTGAAGCTACTAAGATACCGCATTCTTTTGAGGTCACTAAATGTGAGTAATATTCTGTACATTTTTGTACCCATGTTGTTATCAAGCGTTCACATTGCACTATTTTTTGGTTTTGCAAGTCTGATTGCACATCGGACCCCCGAACCTAATTGATTGATATGCTACTTCCATGTTTTACTGCCGTAATAATGACAGTCGCATTTTCTATTGGCTGATTGTAAATGGGCGGTTACGGGCTTGCTGAATTGGTCATGTTCCCGCCCTGAACTGCTCTGAACCAGTGCATGCTTTACGGTTTTGGCTTTGGGCCTGTAACTTGCAGGCTTAAACAATGGAATAACATTGCAATCGTAGACGAACAGGAGCCCGCAACACACTCGCAGACATTCGGCTGTCTGCAATCGAGTTGCGGGTTTCAAATTGAATATAACCCTTTGTATTTTACATTTAACCCTTTGGCTGTAATGGTAGGTAGCAACACATTAAAACAGCACAATTCATAAGCATCTGGCATTGAATGGTTAAATAGTGCCTCCACTGCCAAATTGAATTCCTTATTAAGAGATGGCTAAGGCAGCCAATCAAACAATATTGTTAGCACACAAAATGTGTTATAAGGAGGTGTGACTTGATATGCCACAAGTCCCTCTATATATGACCTCCCTCCTAATTGGGCAGTTGTTTACAATCACATTTGATAAATGGAGTCCTGTAAACCAGGGTGTAATATTATTCCATCCATGAACATTAATCGATTAAGAAAGAATAAATCAAATCAGACATTGTAATCTCATAAATAGGGATCTGAAAGTATAATTTTATTTAATGGCATGGCATGGCATGTTTGCAGTTATCACTAGTAGCCCCACGGCTCTGAAATGCACGCTCACAAAATATCAGAGAAAGCCCAAATCTCATCAATTTCAAGGTTTGGTTTAAAATGAATCTCTTTAAAGGTGATATCAAACAGCTGCCTTAGAGGATGCACTTGTAGACACTTAGCCTCATCATTCTTTCCATATTCTTTTACCATCTTACCATAATGTACCTGTATGCATTTTCTCCTCAGTACAAGTAGACTGTAAGCTATTCAGAATAGTGACCACATAACTCATTGATTGTTTTTATGTTAAATGCATTTATATTGCCATGAAATTGTTTTGTTCCTTATTTCTGTAAAGCTAGGTTCACATTGATACTGCTATGCAAAAAGAAAAAATACAGTCAGGTCCATAAATATTGGGACATCGACATCATTCTAATCTTTTTGGCTCTATACACCACCACAATGGATTTGAAATGAAACGAACAAGATGTGCTTTAACTGCAGACTTTCAGCTTTAATTTTAGGGTATTTACATCCAAATCAGGTGAACGGTGTAGGAATTACAACAGTTTGTATATGTGCCTCCCACTTTTTAAGGGACCAAAAGTAATGGGACAATTGGCTGCTCAGCTGTTCCATGGCCAGGTGTGTGTTATTCCCTCATTATCCCATTTACAAAAAGCAGATACAAGCTCCAGTGTTCATTTCAAGTGTGCTATTTGCATTTGTTGCTGTTAACTTTCAATATGAGATCCAAAGAGCTGTCACTATCAGTGAAGCAAGCCATCATTAGGCTGAAAAAACAAAAGAAACCCATCAGAGAGATAGCAAAAACATTAGGTGTGGCCAAATCAACTGTTTGGAACATACTTAAAAAGAAAGAACGCACTGGTGAGCTCAGCAACACCAAAAGACCCAGAAGACCATGGAAAACAACTGTGGTGGATGACCGAGGAATTATTTCCCTGGTGAAGAAAACACCCTTCACAACAGTTGGCCAGATCAAGAACACTCTCCAGGAGGAAGGTGTATGTGTGTCAAAGTCAACAATCAAGAGAAGACTTCACCAGAGTAAATACAGAGGGTTCACCACAAGATGTAAACCATTGGTAAACCTCAAAAACAGGAAGGCCAGATTAGAGTTTTCCAAACAACACCTAAAAAGCCTTCACAGTTCTGGAACAACATCCTATGGACAGATGAGACTAAGATCAACTTGTACCAGAGTGATGGGAAGAGAAGAGTATGGAGACGGAAAGGAACTGCTCATGATCCAAAGCATACCACCTCATCAGTGAAGAATGGTGGTGGTAGTGTCATGGCATGGGCATGTATGGCTGCCAATGGAACTGGTTCTCTTGTATTTATTAAGGATGTGACTGCTGACAAAAGCAGCAGGATGAATTCTGAAGTGTTTCAGGCAATATTATCTGCTCATATTCAGCCAAATGCTTCAGAACTCATTGGACGGCGCTTCACAGTGCAGATGGACAATGACCCGAAGCATACTGCAAAAGCAACCAAAGAGTTTTAAGGTAAAGAAGTGGAATGTTATGCAATGGCCAAGTCAATCACCTGATCTGAATCCGATTGAGCATGCATTTCACTTGCTGAAGACAAAACTGAAGGGAAAATGCCCCAAGAACAAGCAGGAACTGAAGACAGTTGCAATAGAGGTTTGGCAGAGCATCACCAGGGATGAAACCCAGCGTCTGGTGATGTATATGCGTTCCAGACTTCAGGCTGTAATTGACTGCAAAGGATTTGCAACCAAGTATTAAAAAAGTGAAAGCTTGTTTTATGACTGTTAATCTGTCCCATTACTTTTGGTCCCTTAAAAAGTGGGAGGCACATATACAAACTGTTGTAATTCCTACACCGTTCACCTGATTTGGATATAAATAAAAGCTGAAAGTCTGCAGTTAAAGCACATATTGTTCGTTTCATTTCAAATCCATTGTGGTGGTGTATAGAGCCAAAAAGATTAGAATTATGTTGATGTCCCAATATTTATGGACCTGACTGTACATACATACATAAATATATATCTTCTCACTCAAGGAATATCTGCTCTGAAGTTGGACTGTAACAGTAATGTCATGGCTGATGTCATTTGTGATCTTATGCAATGCTATAACTGATATCATTAAGAATCAATGTGTTATGGTTGCATGCAATTTTAATTTTAACCTCTTTTCTTACATACTTTAATCAAAACTGTTTTTAACATTGTTTTTACCATTGAATTAATATATTCTGATATTCATCAATCCACTGCTTGGCATTGAGATTTAAAAAAAAAACATTTTATTATCATTCTGTTAATGAAGTGGCAAGAAATAACATTGTTATAATATAGTAAAAAATATCATTAAAATTCCCTTTGATACAAAAAGTGGCACTTCGGTCAATTGAAGAAAAATATTTCCATAAAAATACATTTTTATTTATTTTTGACAGTGAGAAATTTCTGTCTAAAATATTTTCCATTCTAAAAAATACATGACTCCAACTCCCCTACAATGCATTGGGGAGCCTGGTCAATAAATACCACAGCCCCAAGATACATGGGAGACAAGGAGTTAGGATGGGGGATTATATTAGGGGAGTGGGCTGGGGGACCATTATTAGTCTTCAGTATTGCACAGGCTAATATCAGTTTATCATTTAAAATATTGTATTTACATTTGAAAGTCACAATAGCTACATAATTTAAAAGTATATGACAATACTAATAAACAAGCATGTAAAATACAAACATGGAAAACATTGGCAGGTACCATACAGCATATTTGGAGTACTATATGTATACAGCCCAGTAGATGGCAGTATAAGCACATTTATATACATCCATGGCAGTTGCACATTGTTATATTTGTATTAATTCTAAAATAAGGTTCCAATGTAGTAAAAAAAAAAAAAATATTACTTTTTGAGGTGGATAAAAAAGGATAATTAACAAACGTCAGCTTTTTTTTTTAAGCATTATTTCTGTGTGATAAAAAATAGTTACATTCACATTTAATTGATGCAAGCAATACTGGCATCTGCAATGTGCTTGGTTATCAAGAGTAATGGGAAACCAGACGTGTAACATAATATTGGTAAGCAGAAATAAAGCAATCTATTGGCTAGTGCCTTCTTGCAGTTAATAAATTAAGACTATTCCTGCTTTAAATTTCAAGAAAGGGCTCAGATATCAGTGGTTGATTGTGCTAATAATTAACTTGAAATTTACAATTCCTTAGTGATATCTCTTAAAACATATGGAGGGCTTTTGTAGAGATCCTTTATGGCCCTTGCACAAAAGGGCACAAAAGTTTCTCTTAATCACAGTGGGAATGGGGCTTTAGTGAAGAAACATATTATACATTTCACTTCAAAATAATGCAAAATATGCTGAATATTATAGTAAAATATTTGGTCATATTGGCACAAAGTAACAGCATGGCACTAGACTTTGATCTGAGTGTGTTGGAGCATCTTAAACACAGAAGTGCAAGGGGCTCTTTTCAGTCTCGCAGTTCCAAGATGTTTGATGTTTCAGCTATAAGAATATTTATTCATAGATATCGCAAGTCCTGAGATCATTTTCGCATGTGAAGTGCATCCTGGAACTTTGTGCTGGTGTACCGCGCATGAAAACCTTTCTTGCTTATGGTGTCATCTGTGTGCAACTGGATCATGAGGGAATCTCCTGCAGAGTAGATTTCTTCAGGGGGCTGCAAAAGAGAGAAATGTGAACATTTAAAGCCCCAGAATTCCAATAGTTACAATATGCTCCTTTGAAGAACTTGCTTGATAATAAAAAAAACTAATCACAGCCTCTAATTTATTGGCTATTTTATGCATCTAAGACAGCGCGCCACCTCCTAGTGCAATATGAGTGTATAATAGTCAAGTCAAAACATCAATCATATAGTGTTTCACTCACATGTGATAACCCCAAAGTTATGAGGTATCTGTATGGATTAAAAGGGGGGACCTCTGGAAGTAACCAATGTCTAATCCTCAGATCTCAATCCCAGGCACAGGATACAATCCAGATAGTCTTGTAGCAGGTATAGTTGGATCACCAATGCTATTGGGTACACTATTATATAGTGTCTATAGAACAAAATATGATACCAACTCCTTACATCTGCTATAGGGGACAATTGAAACACACTAGTACAAACAATAGTGTATTTATCATACATTTATTGTACCATGCAATCACAAGAACATGCCATATATGGCCAATAGTGATAGGCACAATGAAAATGAATACTATCAATAATCTAAAAATATCAAATAGTATCAAACGCGTTTTGCCAATAAGGCTTCCTCAGTGATATAAAAACATAAACAGTATATAAACATGTATATAAGTACTGCTCATATAAGCACTTACCAACTGATGTTTTGACGTGACTATTTTATACTCATATTGCCCTAGGAGGTGGCGTGCTGTCTTTCCACTACCCTTATCTACTAGTTACTTGGACACGGTGGGAACTGTGTCCTGAGAAGTAGCTGCACTCCTCTGGCATTTACATTGTGGTTCTGGACTTATATGAATGGACATTTACATTGATTTCCATCTGTGTATTTCTCCGGAGGAACTGTATGTAGACACATCTATATAGTTCATACATGTGGAAGACTCTTGTTGGATTTATCCATTTTTTTCTATTTTGTGTAAACACAGTAGGTATACTATAGAGCGCTTCTATTTGTAGCAATATACTATATGTAAATTGCTTCAGTGTTCTCTATATGTAAAACATGTATGTTTTTTTTTATCCTTTATAGGTCTGCCTTATTTTGTGGGGGCTCAGGAAAGTCTGATTTGAAAAGATTTTTGGGGAAGGACTCACTCGCAATAAAGGGGCATGGAGAAAATAAATGAAAAATAATAATAGTTCTCACACAATTTTTCCAAGATGGATGAATAGAATAGTTAGGAGGATTTATTTTGCTCTTGAAAATGGTGTGATTTGTGATATATGGAAATTAAATTGGGCTATTAGATAGTTAATCAACTTTTGATGTGGTCATTAATAAATAGAATTATGCAAAACTTTATAGAAGTGTATTTTAATGGGTTCTTATTTGTTTACCTTTAGAAGTTAAATATTTTGGTGAAAAAGTTAAATATTGTGGCTTTCTATATCTTAATTGAATATAAACTCCCATTTCTGATTAAAAAAGAAAAGTCAGAAAAGAAAAAAGGAAATATATATTGTCACCTACCCCTGATCCACAGTATCTACCAAGTTTTGGAGCAGTGTTGTCATAACCATCATAGATTTCCATGTAGTCGTAACCACAATCTGCTTCTTCTTCAATTTCAAATGTTTGGAAGATTAACACCACTCCATAGCCATCATCTGCTACTATGACCCAATCACAGTTCGCCTGAACCGGGTAATTGTTATCACCAAACTGGGCATGTGAGAAAAGGTCCTTAGTTTGAATTTCAGCCTTCATACGTCCTCCACATTCTCAAAAATGTAATAAAAACAAAATATTACTATTATTAAAGTTACATTCATTGTGATAGGCATTGCTCTGTCACTTCTGGTGACCCTGCCTAGCCACTTTCCAGAAGCTCTGCATGTGCAATTTGAACACAAAGAGAGAAAACAAGCTAACAAAATTAATGATTAGTACCAAGTTGAGGATTTAATAGAAGGCAAGGGAGTATAACAAAATTGAGAATGATAATAAACAAGCAGTTACATTAGAGGTGATTATACCACCTTTCAGTGGATTCCCTATGAAACATATAGATACTAAAAGCTTATGTTATGTAGCTGACTCTTTATTAGGGATCTAATAATATAAAGAGAGAGAGTAATGCATGAGTCCAACAAGACCAGAATATTATTGAAAGAGGGAATGAATATCTAGTTCAAAGTAAATTATTAGCCTGTAACCCTAAACTACTATGTCAGCTTTTTCCTGACATTTTTGTTACCTATTTGGGTTACTAAATGAGGTTTAATGTTGCAATATTTATCTTCTCTACACAGGTTGTTACGTTGGAGAAACCATACAGAAAATGCATGTAAAGATGAATTTACACAGACCTTCAATAACAAAGCCTATTGACAGTTATTGTACCCCAGTGGGACTCTATTTTAGCCAGAATGATCACTCCATCCAAAACCTAAAAATCAAAATACTCAGAGGAAAATGTAAAAATCTCCAAGAAAAAAGCATTTGAAATAAAGATGATTACATTTTTCTACACTAAAAATACAGGACTTAATATGGACTTGGGTTTTCTAACACATTAATACAATTTCTTGTGATTTCTTTTCCCTTTTTTTACAATAACAGTGCAGGCACTCTTAGTGAGGTGTTTGTTCAACAGGAGGGATATCACTGTTGACTACAGTACTCTGTTTTATTATGTATATATTGATGTATATGTGTATATACTATGTGTATACAGTATGTTTCCATTCTCACTACATATGCTTTTTTCAAGATTTCATTCAAATTGAGCATTCCATCTCATGTCAGTATTATTTCAGAGTTGATAAAGAGAGGTTAAACCCTTGAAAGTTTGTCAATATAAATAAGGCACACTCAATATTAATCTATATCTATCTATCTATCTCTTTTAGTGATATTCTTTGTTTCCATTTCCTGGATAATATGGCATACTTTGGTCCAATATTCTTCAGGCATTCAATCTTCCATGACTAGTCCCTTAAATCCACTCTTTTTTAACTTCCACTGCATATTCACAAGAGATATTATTTATTTCATATCGACTTGGTCTGATGATTTTCCCTGTTTTCTTCAATTTAATTCTGAACGCAGTCAGCTCCAGGTCTTGTTTCTGCAATTTTTTTTTAGAGCTCCTCCATCTTTGGCTGCAAAGTATATAGTCAATCTGATTTCTATGTTGTCCATCTGGTGACGTCCATGTGTAGAGTCATCTCGGAGGCTGTTGGAAGAGGGCGTTTGCTATGAACAGAGACTTATCTTGGCAGAATTCCTTGAATCTCTGACCGGTTTCATTTTGTACTCCAAGGTTAAACTTGCCAGTTATTCCAGGTGTCTTTTGGTTCCCTACTTTAGCATTCCAATCTCCTATGATGATCGTAACACGGTTTCTTGGTTTTATATCTATGACGTGTTGAATAACTTCATGGAATTCGACAATTTCAGCCTGTGGAGCATAGGCTTGGATCACGGTGATGTTTAATGGCTTGCCTTGAATTTAAATCATTCTGTCATTTATTAGGTTGTAACCAAGCACTGCTTTTGCCACCTTTTGATTGACTATGAGGACTACTCCATACTCTTGACCAAAGTTGATCTAATGGTTGTCTGATGTGAAATGATCCATTTTAGTACATTAAGTTCACGAAGTCCCAGCATATCAATGTTTAACCTTGTCATTTCATTCTTAACCACATCTAGTTTGTTTGCCTTGGTTAATTTTTCTGACATTCCAAGTTCCAATCCTGTTCTTTGCAGCAGCAGACTTCCAGTCATATCCGCAACAGGGTGTCCTTAACTTGCAAACTTACAAACTGAGGGTATGGATGAGGTGTAGAAGGATGATAGATGTGCTGTGTATATTAAAGCTGAATGGGATAAACTTCTTTAAACCGTTGTGTTTTAAAATTTTTGAGGCAGAAGGATAGTGTAGTGGAGCAGGGCAAAGAGTTCCAAAGAATAGGGCAGGACAAGAAAAGTACAGAAAGCGGGAGTAAGAGGAGGTGATAAGAGAGAAGGAAAGAAGAAAGTTGTTAGCAGAGCGATGAGGCCGGTTGTGGGGGGGAGGGGGTTTAGAGACGGGAGCAGAAATATAAGGGGGTGCCTTATACGTTAGGCTAATGATTTTAAATTTTATTATGGAGGCTATGGCAAGCCAGTTGACTGACAAAGAGGTGCTGCAGACATTGAGCACTGGAGTTTGGTAGTTGAGTCTAGTGGAGGCATTCATTATGGATTGGAGTGTATAGAGACCAGTGATGGGGAGGCCAGCAAGGAGTGAGTTACAGTAGTCAAGGAGAGATGTGATGAGAGAGTGGATTACATTTTAGTTGCATCTTGTGTAATATAGTGACATATTTTGACATTATTTCTTAGGTGAAAAAGACAAGATGTTTTGAGTGATTGTATGGGAGGAATGAAAGAGAGAGCAGGATCCAGTAGATCCCCAAAACAATGGGTCTGTGAGGTCGAAATATTGATGATTTTAGGGTAGAGGGCGGGAAGATTAGGAGCTCAGTCTTTGACAAGTTGAGTTGGAGTTGACGGGAGGATATCCGGGGGGATATACTAGAGGCAGTTAGCCATCTGTCCTAGAATAGAGGAGGATAGATCTGGTGCTGGGAGATAGATTTGAGGATAATTAGCATATAGAGGATATTGAAATCCCCCCAAAATTATTAGAGAACCAAGGGAGGAAGTATAGATGGGGAAAAGGAGGGGGCCTGAGACTGAGCCCTGGGGTGCGTCAACAGTCAGAGGGTGAGGCAAATAAGAGCTGCCAGAGAAGGAGACACTAAAGGATCAATCTTCAAGGTAGGATGTGAACCATGAGAGAGCAGTGTGACGGATGACAAGAGAGAAGATAATTTGGATGAGAAGATGGTGGTCAACCATGTCAAAGGCAGCAGAAATATCCAGGAGAAATAGAATAGAGAAATCACCCTTTGACTTGGCGCTGAGCAAGTCATTAGTGACTTTTAGGAGGGCTGTTTCTGTGGAGTGTTGGGGTCAGAAGCTTGATTGGAAGGGGTCCAAGAGGGAGTTAGTGGAAATAAATTGGTAAGGCGATTGTAAACAAGTTGCTCAAAAAGTTTTGAAGCCAAGAGAAGTAGAGAGATAGAACAATAGTTAGAAAGGTATATATATTCAATTTTATTTTTAAAGTGAGTAGCAAAGTATTCAGCTGTAAGACAGGACGGGACAGGAGGTGGTGGTGAGCAGAGGAGAATATTGAATGTGGTGAACAAATGTTTGGGGTTAGAGGACAGATTTGATAATTATGTGAAATAGTGCTGTTTGGCAAGACTGAATGCTGAGAAGGAGGACTGCAAAATAAACTTGTAATGGAGGAAGTCGGCATTAGTGCTAGATTTTCACGATAGTTGTTCAGCAGTGCGCGAGAACCTCTGGATGTAGCAAGTTTGTGTAGTGGACCATGGGTGTAGCCAGGAGTTAGGGTATTTTCCAGTTGTCATGGGGGCAAGTATGTCAATGGTAGAAAATAGAGTTTTGTTATATTGTGATGTGGCAGTGTCAAAACAGGTGAGGGGACTGAGAAAGGGTTGCAGTACAGTGCAAAGGTGTTGTGGGTCAAGTGCTTGCATGTTTCTATGGGTTTTGAAGGCAGGGAGTGAAGAAGAGCAGTGCATAGGATATGTGGTGAGACTGAAGGTTAGGAAAGGTTAGTCAGATAGGGAGAGTGGGGATGGCGGGTTTGTTTGTAAAAACCACAGTCAGTGAATATAAAAGGAAACACAGGACGGACATGAGGGCGGTACCGGAAGTGGAGTATACACCAGACCGAAAATGAGCTGGGGTTAGGAGAGCTGGGAGGTCATGCACAGCAGTCAACCTGGTTCCATACTGGATCCAAGGCCTCAGATGCCCTAGAAGCCTCGAGAAGTTTTGCAACGCAATACAGCTAAGTAAAGCACAAAAAATATATACATTTTGCATAGATGTATTCCCTTCCCATCTCCCTTCTCCCTTTATGCTATGAACATTGTTAAAAGTTAAATCCCCAAGGCTACTAGAGGGGTTAAAAAGCGGGGCTAAAAGCTAAAAAGCTAAAAAAGCCTGAGTTTTAAAATCCGGAGGACGGAGACTGTCTCCGCGAAAATCCCTTGAGAAGACGCAACAAAGGAGAGAGATCCCCGCGAAAGAACCGCGGGAGACAGATTGCAAGAGGCATATTATGCCACAGGAATATAAAATTGAGATAAAAGATATGTAATAATTAGAACCCGCTAGGGAGCTAAATTGCGGTACAGAAAAGAGGAAGATAAGTATACATATACGGAACTATGATAAAACAAAGGGAGCAGAGGAGAAAGGGTTAAGGTAAAATAATAAGTTTTACGAAAACAGGCAAGAGGCTAAGGGCGAAGACATAGAAAGTATCATTTCAAGATATTAAGGCAGGTGACATAACCCATACACCTTACTTAAGACAAGTAAAATAAAGCTAAAAAAGGACTGTATTAAAAAGAAAAGAGAAGAAGATTAAAACAAGGGTCCATAGGAATACTACCTAAAAGGAACAAGATGGCTAATAAGAAACCTCCAAATGCTGTGAAAATAATAAGTAAGGAGAAGAAGACAGGAGCTCCAGAAACAAATCAGTTTTTTCGCCAAAACAAAAAGTTAACACACTAGAAATAACACAATCAGAATCCTCCTTTTTGGAACAATCAATACATCTCTCCCCAAGGAAGGCAGCACAATCTGCCCTTGAGGGTACTGAAAAATCACAAGAGGAACCATTAACTTATTTAAAAATAAAAGACCTCCTATATGATTTTCAAGAAAAGATTACCTTCGAACTAACAAAACAGATGACAGAAAATACAAATTCAATTAAAGAAACAAGCAAAAGAATCAATGAATTCGAAATTAAATGTGATAAATTAATCATGGATAATAATACATTATTAAAATATACAAATAATTTGGAATACAAAATTGAAGAATTAAACAAGAAGATAAATCTTATGGAAGATAGATCAAGGAAAACAAATATAAGAATAAGGGGAATAAATGAAAATATACTGGAAAAAGATCTACCAGGATACATTAAAGATCTATTTAATAACTTAACACCCAAAATTCCTAAAGAAGATACTAAAATAGAAAATATCCCTAGGATTTCCCTCCCTAGAGGACTGGACAAAAATATACCTAGAGATGTTATAGTCAATCTTCAATTCCTTCCTTTTATAGATGCAATAATCAAAGCAAATTCTATAAAAAGACCTATGGATGCTCCATATGATAAAATAAAAATATTTCCGGACTTATCTATATATACTTTGAATAAAAGAAGAGAATATACGGCAATAACACAAAGCTTAAGGAAAGAAGAAATCAAATATAGATGGAAATATCCTACAGGACTTTATATAATGAAAGATACTATATGGAATAAGATAGACTCTGTCAAAGAAGGATTGTTGCTGCTACAAACCTGGAATATAGAAGTGGATTCTTCCACTCTTCCTAAAACTTTAACAGAATTAAACTTAAAGAACCCAGAATGGGTCCAAAGAAAATAGAGGTTAAGGAAGAGATAAGAAAGACTCCTTAAGAAATATGGAGTGTATAATGATGTATTTATCTTTGCTATTTATTATATCCCCTTTTGGGTTGGTTTACTAGGTTACTTTATAAATTCACCATAGCAATAAGAATTTTAGAATTTGGAATGAATTATTGAAATATTGTCTTGTAAAATTAAGATGATTGTTAATATAATATGTTAGTAGTGATGGTTATAGTATACAGAGGAAAGGATATAAACATTTCCTAAGAGATTATTGATATTATGGTGGGGAAACTTAAGCACTTTAATTGTATGCACTTTACAGTAGATAAGGGGGACTATACCATTGCTGTGGGAGAAAAGGAGGAAAAGGGAAGGAAAAACAAAGGAGAAGGGAGAGGTAAGAGGGGGACTAAGAAAGGGGAAAGGAAGGAAAAAGATAAGAAAAAAAAAAAAAAAAGGGGAAAAGAAAAAAAAAAAAAAAAAAAAAAGTGAGTAATTGTGTACATTACTACCTAAATCAAAAAATTGTAATGAAGATATTATTATTTGGATTACTGATAACAATAACGTCCCAAGTAGAGATGTTTACAATACTTAGAGAAAATGGTATAGACCTCCTTTTTGGTACGGTTATATTGGGGGAAATTTAAGCACTTTGTTTTTCTATGGTGTATTGCTCTATGGGAAATTTATAAAAGTTTAAACCACTTCAATTGTTTAAAGAAGTGGTAGTAATCAATCAAAGAAAAAATGTAAAGGTATTTATTTTTGAGGGATATGAAAAGGACGATGTTGGAAAAGTAAGGATGTTTGGGTCTAGTTTCATGGGAGAGAGGGTGAGGGAAAAGAGGTGGAGAGAGGTAATAGTATGTGAAGGATAAGAAAATCAGGAAAATAAAGGGAAAGAAAAAAAGGAGAAAAAAAAAAGAGAAAAAAGAAAATATGGATAAATGTAATTCTAGTTGAATATAGTACAAAACATATCTATAAATTCAGTATATATAATTGAAGGTTGGTATCATATAAAATATACTATAGGGGAACAAGCCACGGTTTCTGGGGCTGAGGAATTATTTCTCTTTTTTTCCTATTTTGCACTCTCCCCCTGTGGAGTTTATGCCCGGTAAAAGATTAAAGGAAGAAAAGAGGGGAGAATGAGAGCAAGTGGAAATTACAACTATTATAAAAAGATGTTATAATTAAGAATGGAAAATAATAGGGAAATAAGAATACATGACCTCCCAACTAATAAACTAGTAAGTTTATTAAAACTCCTAGCATTTCCTAAAATTGGCATAATAGCCCTAAAAAAAATAAGTAAACTTGGACTTAGATTAAGCCCAATGAAGAACATGTCCAAGGATTGTAAGAGAGTACGAATGAATGAATTTCCCAACGGTGCAGATTACACGGGTAAAATTAATGGGGAGCTGCGGGGTAGAATCAGATATATTAGAAAGAGACCAAAAATACAAAACAAGGGCAATAAGATACAAATGAAGAAGGTAACTGTAGTAATCGTAAACAATGGTTAAAATAATAACCCATAATCTTAATGGATTAAATTCACCATCAAAAAGGAGAATAGCTTATAATAATTATATAAAACATAAAGCAGATATTCTCCTACTACAAGAGACTCATTGGGGTAAAGATACCTTAAGATATGTAAATAACAAAAACTATAATATTAAAATAGATTCAACATATAATAAAAGATCCAGAGGAGTATCAATCCTTTTTAGTCATAATATAAAAGTCCATGAGGACGTCAAAATAATTGATCCCTTAGGAAAATATATAATATGGTGTGGCACAATAAATGGAGTAAATATGACAATAGCTAATATATATCTCCCCAATGTAAAACAAATTAGATACTTTAAAAAGATACTTAAAGAAATACAAAAAAATTAGAAAGGGACAATTAATAATTGGAGGGGATTTCAATATGTTGATGGATCTGCTAAAAGACAGAATAGGAACAATAAAAAAAAAATTGAAAATCAGATTAAAAAGACATCTAAAGATTTTGATAAATAACATCTAATGATGACCGTTTGGATGCATGGAGATTACTACATCCTGATGAGAGGAAATATACATTTTTGTCAAATCGTTTTAATTCCTACTCAAGACTAGACAACTTTTTAACAGATATACATACATTAAGACTAATTAAGGATATAGAAATAAGTACTGCTACATGGTCAGATCACTCAATGGTATTTATTAACCTAAAAGAAGAAAAGATAAGTAAAAATTAAAAAAAATGGAAGTTAGACCCGATCCTATTTAAGAATGAACAAACCTTGGAATTCCTAAAAAAGGAAAGAAAGGATTTTTTTAAAACTAATAAATATACAGTAGACTCATCCTCCATGCTCTGGTGTGCATATAAATCAGTTATAAGAGGTCAAATGATTTCACGGATGGCTAGGATAAATGGGGAAAGGGGGAAACCCTTGAGATCACTATACATAGAATTGGAGAAACAAATAAGAGAAAATAGAGCGAACCCATTGGAGGAGAGATCAGCGCAGATTGCTAAAAAGAAAGCCCAAATAAATAAAATATTACAATACCAGGTTGACACTCTGATATGGAAATTTCAACAATCCCATTTTTTAATGGGTAATAAAACCGGTAAATATTTGGCTAATAAGATAAAAAGACAAAAAAATCAAAATAAAATATATAGCTTAAGAGGACCAGATAATGTTCTGTATACCCATCCTGACAAAATAGGTGAGATTATGAAGACGTTCCACAGTTCATTATATAATTTAAATAGTAATCCTATAATTAAAAAAACCTAGTAAAGAAGAGATAAATACATTTTTGAGTAAAGTAAGTTTACCAAAATTACAAGAAGAAGATCAAAGATTATTAGATCAAGATATCTCTTTGGGAGAAATAGAGGAAGTAATCAATAAAGTAAAAGCTAATAAAGCCCCAGGTCCAGACGGCTTTGATCATCTATATTATAAAATTTTTCCAAAAGAAATTAGTGAACATTTACAAAACATGTTTAATGAGATTGAAAATCATGGAAAAATGCCATCAGAATTATCAGAAGCTAAAATAATTAATATTCTAAAACCGGGGAAAAATCCAGAATAAGTAACTAGTTATCGTCCTATTTCACTTATTAATATTGATCTAAAACTATATACAAAAATCATGGCTAACAGATTGAATATAATTAGTTGATACATTTAGATCAATCTGGTTTTGTTCAAGGACGACAGGCATCAGACAATACCAGATGTTTAATTGACTTAATGTTTACCATAAGGAAAAGAAGGATTCCCACACTAATCCTGTCACTAGATGCAGAAAAAGCATTTGACAGGGTTAGCTGGGAATTCTTGGATGCAGTACTACAGAAGTTTGGGCTTATTAACTTTACCTCCAAAACAATTAAAGCTATTTATAAGGATACAACAGCATACATTACAGGCACAAACTTTGAAACAGAGAAGTTTGGGATTAGTAATGGTACACAACAGGGTTGTCCCCTTTCCCCATTGTTGTTTCTGTTATTTATGGGACCATTAGCCTCATTAATAAGGAAAGCTGAAAACATCAAAGGTATAAAAATAGGTAATAATGATTATAAAATGTTATTTGCGGACGATATCATGTTAACACGAACAGACCCAATAGATTCATGTGCTAATCTACAACTTTTGTTAACAGATTTTGGTAGAGTATCTTATTTTAAAATAAATTCTCTGAAATCAGATATTATTCATAACTACATAGAGTCAGATTCATTAAATAAATAAAAAAAATTATATACATTTAATTGGAATACTAAGTATATTACTCATTTAGGCATAACATTTAGCTTCCAGAATAATAAAATTATAGTAGAAAATATAACAGAAATATTAAAACAGATTAGAATATTACTATAGGATTGGAATACAATAAGATTCTCATGGTCGGCTAGAATAGCTATAGTTAATATGAGCATCGTCCCCAAAATAAAATATTTACTTAGATGTGTCCCGGAAAAAGTTCCGGATTACATTATTAAATCTATTCAGCAAACAATAGACAAATTTATATATGCAGGCAAAAAAGTGAGAGTTAAAAAAAACAATAACAAATAGAAAGTTTGATCTGGGAGGTATGGGATCTCCAGATATGAAAGTGATCTGTGAAAATATAGCAATATCTCATATAATTAATATGAACATACACCATAGGATAATAGGATGGAAAACCATTGAGGAAGATCTCCTGGGAGTTACTCCAATAAGAACATTGCTGGGGAAATTTAATGAAAAAGAAGCAATATGGGATAAACTACCAGAAGGTATTAGATCAATAATAAAATTCTGGGGGAAAAGCAAAACTAGAGCAGAGCTAATCCATATACCTTCCACTTCCACACCTATAGATATATTAAGAGATGAATCGTTTAATATAGAAGTGAATCTATTGAAGAAAGCATCAATTCTGTATATAGCTGATTTATACCCAGCAGGTTGCTTAATAAAGCAAGGGGAACTTCAGGAGAAAGGAGCCCTAAAATCATTTTCATGGATGAAATATGGTATATTGTTAGAAAAAATGAAACAAAAGGGATTTATATATGATAAAATGAATAAAATGTATGATTTAGAAGCATTCTTGATTAAAGGTCAGGTGAATCATCTGGTATCAAAGATTAGCAGAAGTAGGACTAAACTTATGAAATTTGGGAAAACTAAGAGTATAAACGATGGGGAACACAATCTTAATTTAGATTACAATGGCTAAGGGCCTTAAGGTTAATAAAGAAATCTTCTATTAATACCATGTATAGAGAGTTGTATTTTAAATTAACACAAAAGTGGTATATAGTTCCAGCGATTATGAAAAAGATTGATTCCCAAAAATCGTCATTATGCTGGAAAGGATGTGGCAAAGAAGGCAATGCACAACATATGTGGTGGGAATGTGATAAGATAAGAACGTTTTTGGAAGATTGGAGGATGTACAGAGACATTTAAAAATAAGGTCAAGAGAGTAACCATCAATGGCAGTTGGGGATTGTGTACATTGTGAGAGGCTAAGGGAAGATGCGAGTGAAAGTAGTTTTGCAGCTGCTGGGGAGGTGGGTGTCTCCGTGACAATGATGAAATCATCAAGAACTAGTGGAGGTACTTTGGAAGAGAGAAAGTGAGGGAGCCAGGCTGCAAAATTATCCAGAAATTCTGAGGGTGTTTCAGGCGGGCGATAGAAAGGTGAGATTAGGCAGATGGTGTGAACTTTAAAATAAGAGAATTTAAGGGAGGGGACCAGTGATATGCAGTGGAAAGTGCATCAAGAGGGAAGTAGTATGTCCACACCTCCACCTTGTTTGTTCACAGGTCTAGGAGTGTGACTGTAGGATAGGTCACCATTTAAGAATGCAGCAGGGGATGCAGAGTCAGATGGAGTTAGCCAGGTTTCAGTAATAGCCAGTAGAATGAGGTAGTTGGAAATTAATAGATGATGCATAAAGGTAAGTTTTTTGCAAACTGACCATGCATTCCAAAGGACAAAGGAGAAAGGAAAGGTAGACGTTATGGGTGTTTGCTGCCCTAGAGACGTGCATGGCTGGCCGCAGGTACAAATGAATGAGGGTCCTGGGTTAGCAGCTAGCAGAAGGAGTGAATTGTATTTTACTATATTTTAACACATATTTAGTTTAGAGTTTTGTAATGAATTTTAAGATGATTACATCTTAATAAATTGGAAAAAAAAAGTATTTGTTTTCTAATATAACCACTTTACGGTTCTCTTTTTAGTCCTCATGATGTGTGGTGGTTTGCTGTACTCCTCTTAACATTTGGCTGCTCTTTGTTTCAATAATTTTTATTATCACACGTTTATATATTAACATACAATTTCTTGTATAATCAGAGTAAACTTAACAACAATGAGGTAAAAATTTATCAGCAGAAAAAGAAACAGACTTCCAATAGAACTGGTCGACCTTTTGGTGTATCACCAGTACATATACGGTGGATATAAAAAGTCTACACACCCCTGTTAAAATGTCAGGTTTCTGTGCTGTAAAAAAATGAGACAAAGATAAATCATTTCAGAACTTTTTCCACTTTTAATGTGACCTATAAACTGTACAACTCAATTGAAAAATAAACTGAAATCTTTTAGGTGGAGGGAAGAAAAATAAAAATTAAAAATAATGTGGTTGCATAAGTCTGCACACCCTCTTATAAGTGGGGATGAAGCTGTGTTCAGAATTAAGCAATCACATTCCAAATTGTGTTAAACAGGAGTCAGCATACACCTGCCATCATTTAAAGTGCCTCTGATTAACCCCAAATAAAGTTCAGCTGCTCTAGTTGGTCTTTCATGAAATTTTCTTAGTCGCATCCCACAGCAAAAGCCATGGTCCACAGAGAGCTTCCAAAGCATCAGAGGAATCTCATTGTTAAAAGGTATCAGTCAGGAGAAGGGTACAACAGAATTTCCAAGGCATTAGATATACCATGGAACACAGTGAAGACCATCATCATCAAGTGGAGAAAATATGGCACAACAGTGACATTACCAAGAACTGAAGCTCCCTCCAAAATTATTGTAAAGACGAGAAGAAAACCGGTCTGGGAGGCTACCAAGAGGCCTACAAAAACATTAAAGGAGCTGCAGGAATATCTGGTAAGTACTGGCTGTGTGGTACATGTGACAACAATCTCCCGCATTCTTCATATTTCTGGGCTATGGGGTAGAGTGGCAAGACGAAAGCCTTTTCTTACAAAGAAAAACATCCAAGCCAGGCTACATTTTGCAAAAACACATCTGAAGTCCCCCAAAAGCATGTGGGAAAAGGTGTTCTGGTCTGATGAAACCAAGGTTGAACTTTTTGGCCATAATTCCAAAAGATATGTTTGGCACAAAAACAACACTGCACATCACCAAAAGAACATTTTGGCACTTCACATCAGCAGAGCCATAGCAACATAAAGTGTATGATTGCAAACGCAAGAAGTTTGCCTGGGAAAATGGATGAGCTAGAAATATTAGCAGTACAAGAAAAATGGGGCTTAATAGGCATTACGGAAACATGGTGGGATGAATCTCATGACTGGACTGTTAATCTGGATGGTTATAACCTATTTAGGAAAGATAGGGGCAATGGTAAAAGAGGAGGAGGGATCTGTCTTTATGTTAAGCCTGAATTTAAGCCTATAGTTAGAGAAGATATTTATGCTGGCACTAACGGCATCATTGAATCCTTGTGGGTTGAGCTAAATAGTGGAGGAGCTAATTCTAAATGCATATTGGTGGGAGTATGCTATAAACCCCCAAATATAGCTGAAAGTGAGGAAATACAATTATTGTTACAGATTGGAAATGCAGCTAAGCATGGGCAAGTTCTAATAATGGGAGACTTTAATTACCCTGATATAAACTGGATAAACGAGACCAGCAGCTCAGCTAAGGGGAGCAGGTTCTTGAGTACACTCAGGGATCATTATCTAGCCCAGGTAATACAAGAACCTACTAGAAATGGGGCCATCTTGGATTTAGTCATCACAAGTAATATTGATATAATATCAAATGTAAAAATAGGGGAACCCTTGGGGAACAGTGATCACAACACAGTCTCATTTGAGATTGAATACAAAAAACAGAGTTGTAAGGGGCCAACAAAAACTCTAAATTTTAAAAGGGCTAACTTTAATGGGCTACGGGCAGCAATACAACATATAGACTGGGACAAAGAACTTACAGGGAAGAATACTGAAAATAAATGGACAACATTCAAATCCTTACTAAATAAACATACTCATCAGCATGTACCATGTGGAAATAAAATAAATAGGAGTAAATCACATCCCATGTGGCTTAACAATGACTTAAAGATCATGATGAGGAAAAAGAAGTATGCATTTAAATTATACAAGAAGGAGGGAACAGAGGCATCTTTATGTGACTATAAGGAAATCAACAAGGCTTGCAAAAGGGCTATTAGACTGGCTAAAATAGAAAATGAGAAGTCAGTTGCAATGGAAAGTAAGACTAACCCTAAAATATTTTATAAATATATTAATGGGAAGAAGGCCAGGAAGGAATCGATAGGACCATTACAATGTGACACAGGCCATCTGATAATTAGTGACCAGGAAAAGGCAGATGAGCTAAATAGGTTCTTTTCTTCGGTTTACACAAGGGAGGTACCAGTGGTTGGGACACTGCAACATAATGGGGCTACACTACCTTCACTAAATAATTGGTTAACGCAGGAAGAAATACAAAAGAGGTTGGAGAAAATAAATGTTAATAAAGCCCCAGGTCCTGATGGAATACATCCAAGGGTACTGAGGGAGCTGGGTTCTGTAATAGCCAAACCATTATATCTAATCTTTAAAGACTCGCTCACTACAGGGTCTCTACCAGATGACTGGAGAAAAGCAGAGGTGATACCTATATTTAAGAAGGGATCTAGAGCAAATCCGGGGAATTATAGACCAGTGAGCCTCACTTCTGTAGTTGGGAAGCTTTTAGAAGGGTTAATAAGGGACAGAATACAAGAATATGTCTATTTGAACAGGATCATAGGTAGCAGTCAACATGGATTTATGAAGGAAAGGTCGTGTCAGACCAATCTAATTAGTTTTTATGAGGAGGTTAGTAGGAACTTGGATCAGGGCAACTCAGTGGATGTAGTCTTTTTAGATTTTTCAAAGGCATTTGATACAGTGCCACATGGAAGACTAGTGAGCAAACTAAGGGATACAGGAATTGCAGTAAATATCTGCTCATGGATCGAGAGCTGGCTAAAAGACAGGAAGCAAAGGGTTGTTGTAAATGGAACATACTCCGATTGGTCTAATGTGATAAGTGGGGTTCCTCAGGGCTCAGTATTGGGTCCTCTCCTTTTTAACATATTTATTAATGACATTGAAGTAGGACTCGAATGTAGTGTCTCCATTTTTGCTGATGACACTAAGTTGTGCAAGGTAATAAAATCAGATAATGATGTACTTTCCCTACAAAAGGATTTGCATAAATTAGAGAAATGGGCGGCTAAATGGCAGATGAGATTTAATACAAATAAATGTAAGGTTATGCATTTGGGAAGGAAAAATAGCCAAGCAATCTATAATCTTAATGGAGCAAATCTAGGGGTATCAGATATTGAAAGGGATTTGGGAGTACTAGTGGACAACCACCTAGGTAACAGCGCTCAAAGCCAAGCAGCGGCTGCAAAGGCAAATAAAATATTAGCATGTATTAGGAAGGGTATAGAAGCCAGGGAAGAAGATATAATTCTGCCACTATACAAATCTCTAGTACGCCCTCATTTGGAATATGGAGTACAATTTTGGGCACCACCTCACAAAAAAGACATCTTAGAGCTGGAAAAAGTACAGAGAAGGGCTACAAAACTAATAAGGGGAATGGAGGGGCTAAGTTATGAAGAAAGACTAGCAAAATTAAACTTATTTTCGCTAGAAAAAAGGCGTCTAAGAGGAGATATGATTACGTTATTTAAATACATCCAGGGTCCATATAAGGCTTTGTCAAGTGAGCTTTTTGTAGCAAGAGATTTTCAACTGACAAGAGGACATCCGTTGAGGTTAGAGGAAAAAAGATTTCACCTTAAACAAAGAAAAGGGTTCTTCACAGTTAGGGTGGTTAAAACTGTGGAATTCTCTACCAAAGGAGGTGGTGACAGCGAATTCGATAGACAACTTCAAAAAGGGGTTAGATATATTTCTGAATAAAGAGGGCATTCAAGGCTATCCTAGATAACTAGCGAAGGAATATTGATCCAGGGAGAAATTTGATCGCCAGTTTCTGGGGTCAGGAAGGAATTTTGCTTTTTTTCCCCCTTATGAGACAATTGGCAAAGTTTCAATGGTTTTTTTTTTATGTTTGCCTTCCTCTGGATCAATTAACAATAATTAACAATTAACAATAATAATAAATAGTCCAAATTAAAAAGATCAATAGAGATCTAAAAAGGTTGAACTTGATGGACTAACTCTTTATTCATTCTCCAATACTATACTATTAATAATTATTTAATCAATAATTTAATTAATAACTAATCCGCATATTGCAGATCAGAGGAGATCTTAACAGGTTGAACTTGATGGACTGAAAGTCTTTTTTCAACCTTAATTACTATGTAACTATGTAACTATGTAACTATGTAACATCATACCCACAGTGAAGCATGGTGGTGGCAGCATCATGCTTTGCAGCTGTTTTTCTTCAGCTGGAACTGGGGCCTTAATTAAGATAGAGGGAATTATGAACAGTTCCAAATACCAGTCAATATTGGCACAAAACCTTCAGGCTTCTGCTAGAAAGCTGAACATGAAGAGGAACTTCATCTTTCAGCATGACAACGACCCAAAGCATACATCCAAATAAACAAAGGAATGGCTTCACCAGAAGAAGATTAAAGTTTTGGAATGGCCCAGCCAGAGCCCAGACCTGAATCCGAATGAAAATGTGTGGGGTGATCTGAAGAGGGCTGTGCACAGGAGATGCCCTTGCAATCTGACAGATTTGGAGTGTTTTTGCAAAGAAGAGTGGGCAAATCTTGCACAGTCAAAATGTGCCATGCTGAAAGACTCATACCCCAAAAGACTGAGTGTTGTAATAAAATCAAAATGTGATTCAACAAAGTATTAGTTTAAGGGTGTGCATACTTATGCAACCATATTATTTTATTTTTAGATTTTTTCTTCCCTCTAACTAAAAGATTTCAGTTTGTTTTTCAATTGAGTTGTACAGTTTATAGGTCACATTAAAGGTGGAAAAAGTTCTGAAATGATTTATCTTTGTCTAATTTTTTTCCAGCACAGAAACCTGACATTTTAACAGGGGTGTGTAGACTTTTTATAGCCACTGTATAATAAATACAATTCTTATTCATCCCAAAATTATCTTTATTGGTACACCATATATAAAAATTAAAACCAGTCATTTAAAACTAACATAGCTGCTCCCATTATCAGAGTTTACCAAAGTGTATCACCTCTCAAAAAAGAGCATAATTAATTCACTATTCTATGTACACGACACTATTGTATGCTGGATGTCCCACGATTATCGAAATACATTTTTAGTGCAAAATTGTGCAGAAATACTATCAACCCTAATACGTGGCAATGGTGGAGCCCCCCACTTGCTCCCTATAAGTGAAAGAGAATAACTAAACTAATCCCTCATACAGAACTACACCTTCTCTAAGAGAAGAAAACACCTATTAGTAAGTGGAAGTATTTGAGGATTGCCACAAATCCCCTTAACCTCAAAAATACGACTGGTTTTAATTTTTATATATGGTGTACCGATAAAAATAATTTTTGGATGAATAAGAATTGTGGTATTTATTATATATATTAGTGACTTGCCCGTCAAAAATGACGGCAATAAAATTTGAAGTATGGCAATGCTGTTTGCCACACAATGGGAGCCTCTGCCCCCACTACTTTACTGGCATCGCAATGAGCTCCCCCTGTGTGTGTGTCTCCCCCCCTCCTCTCCCCTGTGCCCTTCCCCCTCCTCCCCCTTCCTCTCCCTCCCTCGTGTCTCTTCCCCCTTCCTCTCCCTCCCCCGTGTCTCTTCCCCCTTCCTCTCCCTCACTCGTGTCTCTTCCCCCTTCCTCTCCCTCACTCGTGTCTCTTCCCCCTTCCTCTCCCTCCCTCGTGTCTCTTCCCCCTTCCTCTCCCTCCCTCGTGTCAATTCCCCCTTCCTCTCCCTCCCTCGTGTCAATTCCCCCTTCCTCTCCCTCCCTCGTGTCAATTCCCCCTTCCTCTCCCTCCCTCGTGTCTCTTCCCCCTTCCTCTCCCTCCCTCGTGTCTCTTCCCCATTCCTCTCCCTCCCTCGTGTCTCTTCCCCCTACCTCTCCCTCCCTCGTGTCTCTTCCCCCTCCTGTCCCTCCCCGGTGTCTCTTCCCCCTCCTGTCCCTCCCCGGTGTCTCTTCCCCCTCCTGTCCCTCCCCGGTGTCTCTTCCCCCTCCTGTCCCTCCCCGGTGTCTCTTCCCCCTCCTGTCCCTCCCCGGTGTCTCTTCCCCCTCCTGTCCCTCTCCGTCCTCTGTCTTTTCCTCCTCCCCTGTGTCTCTTTGCCCCTCCCCTGTGTCTCTTTACCACCTCCCCTGTCTCTCTTTCCCACCTCCCCTGTCTCTCTTTCCCACCTCCCCTGTCTCTCTTTCCCACCTCCCCTGTCTCTCTTTCCCACCTCCCCTGTCTCTCTTTCCCACCTCCCCTGTCTCTCTTTCCCACCTCCCCTGTCTCTCTTTCCCACCTCCCCTGTCTCTCTTTCCCACCTCCCCTGTGTCTCTCTTTCCCCCCTCCCCCGTGTCTCTCTTTCCCCCCTCCCCCGTGTCTCTCTTTCCCCCCTCCCCCGTGTCTCTCTTTCCCCCCTCCCCCGTGTCTCTCTTTCCCCCCTCCCCCGTGTCTCTCTTTCCCCCCTCCCCCGTGTCTCTCTTTCCCCCCCTCCCCCGTGTCTCTCTTTCCCCCCTCCCCCGTGTCTCTCTTTCCCCCCCCTCCCCCGTGTCTCTCTTTCCCCCCCTCCCCCGTGTCTCTCTTTCCCCCCCTCCCCCGTGTCTCTCTTTCCCCCCCTCCCCCGTGTCTCTCTTTCCCCCCCTCCCCCGTGTCTCTCTTTCCCCCCCCTCCCCCGTGTCTCTCTTTCCCCCCTCCCCCGTGTCTCTCTTTCCCCCCTCCCCTGTGTCTCTCTTTTCCACCCCCTCCCAAGTGTCTCTTCCCAAGTGTCTGTCCCCCCCCTCCCAAGTGTCTCTTCCCAAGTGTCTGTTCCCCCCTCCCAAGTGTCTCTTCCCATAGTGTCTGTCCCCCCCCTCCCAAGTGTCTCTTCCCAAGTGTCTCGCCCCCCCCAAGTGTCTCTTCCCAAGTGTCTCTTCCCCCCTCTCCCTCCCAAGTGTCTCTCCCACCCTCTCCCTCCCAAGTGTCTCTCCCACCCTCTCCCTCCCAAGTGTCTCTCCCACCCTCCTCTCCCCCCTCGTGTCTCTCCCACCCTCCTCTCGCTCCCCTCTGTGTCTCTTCCCCCCTCCTCTCGCTCCCCTTTGTCTCTCCCCCACTCCTCTCCCTCCTGTGTCTCTCCCCCACTCCTCTCCCTCCTGTGTCTCTCCCCTTCCTCTCCCTCCCCTGTGTGTCTCCTCCCTCCTCTCCTGCATGTCTCCCACCTCCCCTGTGTCTCTTCCACCCCCATGCTCCCTCCGCTGTCTCTTTCCCCCTCCCAAGTGTCACCGCTGTCCCTCCCAAGTTTCTCTTCCCCCCACCTCCCAAGTGACTCTTCCACCCCCTCTCCCTCCCAAGTGTCTCTCCCACCTCCCTCTCAAGTGTCTCTTCCCAAGTGTCTTTCCCCAAGTGTCTCTTCCCCCCACCTTCCCAAGTGTCTCTTCCCCCCACCTTCCCAAGTGTCTCTTCCCCCCACCTTCTCAAGTGTCTCTTCCCCCCTCTCCCTCCCAAGTGTCTTTCCCCAAGTGTCTCTTCCCCCCACCTTCCCAAGTGTCTCCTCCACCCCGTCTCAAGTGTCTCCTCCACCCCCTCCCAAGTGACTCTTCCACCCCCTCTCCCTCCCAAGTGACTCTTCCACCCCCTCTCCCTCCCAAGTGACTCTTCCACCCCCTCTCCCTCCCAAGTGACTCTTCCACCCCCTCTCCCTCCCAAGTGACTCTTCCACCCCCTCTCCCTCCCAAGTGTCTCTCCCCCCCTCCCTCTCAAGTGTCTCTTCCCAAGTGTCTCTTCCCCCCACCTTCCCAAGTGTCTCTTCCCCCCACCTTCCCAAGTGTCTCTTCCCCCTCCCTCTCAAGTGTCTCTTCCCCCCTCTCCCTCCCAAGTGTCTTTCCCCCCTCTCCCTCCCAAGTGTCTTTCCCCAAGTGTCTCTTCCCCCCACCTTCCCAAGTGTCTCCTCCACCCCCTCCCAAGTGACTCTTCCACCCCCTCTCCCTCCCAAGTGACTCTTCCACCCCCTCTCCCTCCCAAGTGACTCTTCCACCCCCTCTCCCTCCAAAGTGTCTCTCCCCCCTCCCTCTCAAGTGTCTCTTCCCAAGTGTCTCTTCCCCCCACCTTCCCAAGTGTCTCTTCCCCCCCACCTTCCCAAGTGTCTCTTCCCCCCACCTTCCCAAGTGTCTCTTCCCCCCACCTTCCCAAGTGTCTCTTCCCCCCACCTTCCCAAGTGTCTCTTCCCCCCACCTTCCCAAGTGTCTCTTCCCCCCACCTTCCCAAGTGTCTCTTCCCCCCACCTTCCCAAGTGTCTCTTCCCCCCACCTTCCCAAGTGTCTCTTCCCCCCACCTTCCCAAGTGTCTCTTCCCCCCACCTTCCCAAGTGTCTCTTCCCCCCACCTTCCCAAGTGTCTCTTCCCCCCACCTTCCCAAGTGTCTCTTCCCCCCACCTTCCCAAGTGTCTCTTCCCCCCACCTTCCCAAGTGTCTCTTCCCCCCACCTTCCCAAGTGTCTCTTCCCCCCACCTTCCCAAGTGTCTCTTCCACCCACCTTCCCAAGTGTCTCTTCCACCCCCCCCCAAGTGTCTCTTCCCAAGTGTCTCTTCCCCCCTCTCCCTCCCAAGTGTCTCTCCCACCCTCTCCCTCCCAAGTGTCTCTCCCACCCTCCTCTCCCCCCCTCGTGTCTCTCCCACCCTCCTCTCGCTCCCCTCTGTGTCTCTTCCCCCCTCCTCTCGCTCCCCTTTGTCTCTCCCCCACTCCTCTCCCTCCTGTGTCTCTCCCCCACTCCTCTCCCTCCTGTGTCTCTCCCCTTCCTCTCCCTCCCCTGTGTGTCTCCTCCCTCCTCTCCTGCATGTCTCCCACCTCCCCTGTGTCTCTTCCACCCCCATGCTCCCTCCGCTGTCTCTTTCCCCCTCCCAAGTGTCACCGCTGTCCCTCCCAAGTTTCTCTTCCCCCCACCTCCCAAGTGACTCTTCCACCCCCTCTCCCTCCCAAGTGTCTCTCCCACCTCCCTCTCAAGTGTCTCTTCCCAAGTGTCTTTCCCCAAGTGTCTCTTCCCCCCACCTTCCCAAGTGTCTCTTCCCCCCACCTTCCCAAGTGTCTCTTCCCCCCACCTTCCCAAGTGTCTCTTCCCCCCTCTCCCTCCCAAGTGTCTTTCCCCAAGTGTCTCTTCCCCCCACCTTCCCAAGTGTCTCCTCCACCCCGTCTCAAGTGTCTCCTCCACCCCCTCCCAAGTGACTCTTCCACCCCCTCTCCCTCCCAAGTGACTCTTCCACCCCCTCTCCCTCCCAAGTGACTCTTCCACCCCCTCTCCCTCCCAAGTGACTCTTCCACCCCCCTCTCCCTCCCAAGTGTCTCTCCCCCCTCCCTCTCAAGTGTCTCTTCCCAAGTGTCTCTTCCCCCCACCTTCCCAAGTGTCTCTTCCCCCCACCTTCCCAAGTGTCTCTTCCCCCTCCCTCTCAAGTGTCTCTTCCCCCCTCTCCCTCCCAAGTGTCTTTCCCCCCTCTCCCTCCCAAGTGTCTTTCCCCAAGTGTCTCTTCCCCCCACCTTCCCAAGTGTCTCCTCCACCCCCTCCCAAGTGACTCTTCCACCCCCTCTCCCTCCCAAGTGACTCTTCCACCCCCTCTCCCTCCCAAGTGACTCTTCCACCCCCTCTCCCTCCAAAGTGTCTCTCCCCCCTCCCTCTCAAGTGTCTCTTCCCAAGTGTCTCTTCCCCCCACCTTCCCAAGTGTCTCTTCCCCCCACCTTCCCAAGTGTCTCTTCCCCCCACCTTCCCAAGTGTCTCTTCCCCCCACCTTCCCAAGTGTCTCTTCCCCCCACCTTCCCAAGTGTCTCTTCCCCCCACCTTCCCAAGTGTCTCTTCCCCCCACCTTCCCAAGTGTCTCTTCCCCCCACCTTCCCAAGTGTCTCTTCCCCCCACCTTCCCAAGTGTCTCTTCCCCCCACCTTCCCAAGTGTCTCTTCCCCCCACCTTCCCAAGTGTCTCTTCCCCCCACCTTCCCAAGTGTCTCTTCCCCCCACCTTCCCAAGTGTCTCTTCCCCCCACCTTCCCAAGTGTCTCTTCCCCCCACCTTCCCAAGTGTCTCTTCCACCCACCTTCCCAAGTGTCTCTTCCACCCCCTCTCAAGTGTCTCTTCCACCCCCTCTCAAGTGTCTCTCCCCCCCTCCTCTCCCTCCCCCGTGTATCCCCGCCTCCTCTCCCGCCCCCGTGTATCCCCGCCTCCTCTCCCTCCCCCGTGTATCCCCGCCTCCTCTCCCTCCACCGTGTATCCCCGCCTCCTCTCCCTCCCCCGTGTATCCCCGCCTGATCTCCCTCCCCTCTGACTCCCCGCCTGATCTCCCTCCCCTCTCTCCCTCCCCTGTCTTTCCCCCTCCCAAGTGTCTCTTCCCCCCCCTCTCCCTCCCAAGTGCCTCTTCCCCCCCTCTCCCTCCCACGTGTCTCTTCTCACCCTCTCCCTCCCAAGTGTCTCTTCTCACCCTCTCCCTCCCAAGTGTCTCTTCTCCCCCTCTCCCTCCCAAGTGTCTCTTCTCCCCCTCTCCCTCCCAAGTGTCTCTTCTCCCCCTCTCAAGTGTCTCTTCTCCCCCTCTCCCTCCCAAGTGTCTCTTCTCCCCCTCTCCCTCCCAAGTGTCTCTTCTCCCCCTCTCCCTCCCAAGTGTCTCTTCTCCCCCTCTCCCTCCCAAGTGTCTCTTCTCCCCCTCTCCCTCCCAAGTGTCTCTTCTCCCCCTCTCCCTCCCAAGTGTCTCTTCTCCCCCTCTCCCTCCCAAGTGTCTCTTCTCCCCCTCTCCCTCCCAAGTGTCTCTTCTCCCCCTCTCCCTCCCAAGTGTCTCTTCTCCCCCTCTCCCTCCCAAGTGTCTCTTCTCCCCCTCTCCCTCCCAAGTGTCTCTTCTCCCCCTCTCCCTCCCAAGTGTCTCTTCTCCCCCTCTCCCTCCCAAGTGTCTCTTCTCCCCCTCTCCCTCCCAAGTGTCTCTTCTCCCCTCTCCCTCCCAAGTGTCTCTTCTCCCCCTCCGTCTCTTCTCCCCCTCTCTCCCCCTCCGCAGTGTCTCTCTCCCCCCTCCCCTGTGTCTCTCTCCCCCTCCCCTGTGTCTCTCTCCCCCTCCCCTGTGTCTCTCTCCCCCTCCCCTGTGTCTCTCTCCCCCTCCCCTGTGTCTCTCTCCCCCTCCCCTGTGTCTCTCTCCCCCTCCCCTGTGTCTCTCTCCCCCTCCCCTGTGTCTCTCTCCCCCTCCCCTGTGTCTCTCTCCCCCTCCCCTGTGTCTCTCTCCCCCTCCCCTGTGTCTCTCTCCCCCTCCCCTGTGTCTCTCTCCCCCTCCCCTGTGTCTCTTTCCCCCTCCTCCCTCCCCTATGTGTCTCTTCCCCCCCCCTCCTCTCCCTCTCGTGTCTTCCCTCTCATCTCACTCCCCTGTGTCTCTCCCCCTCCTCTCACTCACCTCGGTCTCTCCCCCCTCCTCTGTGTCACTCCCCTGTGTCTCTCCCCCATCCTCTCCCTCCTCTGTGTCTCTCCCCCATCCCCTCCCTCCTCTGTGTGTCTCCCCCATCCCCTCCCTCCTCTGTGTCTCTCCCCCATCCCCTCCCTCCTCTGTGTCTCTCCCCCATCCCCTCCCTCCTCTGTGTCTCTCCCCCATCCCCTCCCTCCTCTGTGTCTCTCCCCCATCCCCTCCCTCCTCTGTGTCTCTCCCCCATCCCCTCCCTCCTCTGTGTCTCTCCCCCATCCCCTCCCTCCTCTGTGTCTCTCCCCCATCCCCTCCCTCCTCTGTGTCTCTCCCCCATCCCCTCCCTCCTCTGTGTCTCTCCCCCATCCTCTCCCTCCTCTGTGTCTCTCCCCCATCCTCTCCCTATGTGTCTCCCCCCTCCTCTGTGTCTCTACCCCCTCCTCTCCCTACCCCGTGCGTCTCCCCCCCCTCCTCTGTGTCTCTTCCTCCCATCTCTCTTCCTCATCCGTGGGCATGCATGGCTGCCCGCTCACGCATGCGCTTCCGACGCAATGCGCATGAGCGCGCCCCAATAGGCCCCAGATGCAATGTGCATGCTGCTATCAATCGTAGTTGTCAAATTGCAATCTGTCGCAAGCGTGATGACGAATCGCAGTTTGACAATTATAATATGTGACTAGCGACTTGCCCGTCAAAAATGATGTTGATAAAATTTTAAGCCATGGGAATGCTGTTTGAGACATAATTGAATCCGTTTTGTACTGTGAGGACCTTCGGCGCTCATTGCGAGCCTCTCCTGTCGTGTACTTTTGGTCCTCAGAGAGATATATATTTCTATGTATATGTAGTTAAGTAATAATTAATGATTTATTCAATTAATTAATAAAGGAAGAATTAATTATCTATGCAATAAATGAATATACTTTAATTATTTTTAATTGATATATGCAGCGAGCAATAGGCTGAAGAGCTAACAATCTTTTTGTACTTTGCGTCTGCATAGAATACACATTGTGAGTGTTGGTGCCCTGCTTATAAAGTGTAATGAGTGTTTGAACTGTGCATATTAAATAGCCTCCGTGCTCAAGGTAAAGCCGTTGGTTTATTGTGTAAAGCAGCATTGTATATTCGTAATGTTATTAATGTGGTACGTGTCTAGTGAGCATTTTCTGGCTTTTGTAATAGTGTATCTTGTAGGTCGTAGATGTGTAAAGTGTTACGCAGGTTGAAGTGTTTTGCGCAGTCCGGGTTCGTATAGTCTAAAATCGAGTTAAATTTGCGTTCCACCTCACTCACAGATGTCCTGGCTGTTGCCCCATGCTGTCTGTGATGTTTAGGGATTTTTTAGGGGTGTATTTAGTGTGTTTTTGGGGGTTTTGGTTTGGCCGCTAATCTCGTAAATTTTTGCATCCCGCGTCTCGTATTTTAACTGCTCGCCTCGCATCGGCTAAGTGCTACGGTTTAACAGATCATACGCACCTCGAAAAGCATGACGACATTTCGCAGTTTGACAACTATTATATGTGATACTGGTGATATACACAGAAAGGCCGACCAGTTCTATTTCTTTTTCTGCTGATAAATTGAATCACTTCCTTATCGGTTGTTTGAGTACCCAATAATATTTATTGTGAGATAAGAGGAATACTCTGCCTTCAGGAGGATTACATACATATTTTGGAATTATAATGAAGTAGAACTTGTCATCGATGTTTATAAACATCGATGTGTGATTCATAATTTTACATTTTTAAATTTTTAATAGGGAAAAGGAATAAGAACGTACTGGTTATTTGACTAGTGAAGAGGGTCAAGTAGCAGAAGGTTGCTTAAGGTGTAATTAGGCCGTATCTCTAGAAATTAATTCTCAAGAATTGAATAATCGACTTGTTTACTTTAGCCGTTTTACTTTAAGGACAATTAAATATTAAGACACATTTATCAGTTCTTTGCAGGTCAACAACATATTAAGTTGAATTTTTGGCATGCTCTGACGGTTTTAATGTTTGAGACATGTACTAAATTCCAGAGCCTACCTATACATATATATATATATATATATATATATATATATATATATATATATATATATATATATATATATATATATATATTTATCTATGAAGAGTGAGGTAGCCGTGAATGTCCAGTAATCCAGTTGAATAATCAGAGTATTGCAGTGAATAGGGATACCTATTTTATTGGACAAACGTATTCATAATAAAGTGACGAGCTTTCGAGAGATAATGCCTTTCTTTATCAAGTCAAAAATTTATACTGATACAAGTATGAACTAAAAACAGTAAACAAAATATGTAAATGTATATATATATATATATATATATATATATATATATACACACACATACATACATACACACACATACATACATACATATACACACTCACACATATACAGTGCCTTGCAAAAGTATTCACCCCCCTTGACTTTTTACCTATTTTGTTACATTACAGCCTTAAGTTCAATGTTTTGTTAATCTGAATTTTATGTGATGGATCAGAACACAAGAGTCGAAGTTGGTGAAGTGAAATGAGAAACATATAAAACAATGTATAAAACATTTTTTTAGAAATAGAAAACTGGCAAGTGCGTATGTATTCACCCCCCTTGTTATGATGCCCATAAAAAGCTCTGGTGCAACCAATTACCTTCAGAAGTCACATAATTAGTGAAATGGTGCCCAACTGTGTGCAATATAAGTGTCACATGATCTGTCATTACATATACACACCTTTTTTAAAAGACCCTAGAGGCTGCAACACCTAAGCAAGGGGCACCACTAACCAAACACTGCCATGAAGACCAATGAACTCTCCAAACAAGTAAGGGACAATGTTGTTGAGAAGTACAAGTCAGGGTTAAGTTATACAAAAATATCCAAATCTTTGATGATCCCCAGGAGCACCATCAAATCTATCACAACCAAATGGAAAGAACATGCACAACTACAAACCTGCCAAGAGACAGCCGCCCACCAAAACTTACGGACCGGGGAAGGAGAGCATTAATCAGAGAGGCAGCACAGAGACCTAAGGTAACCCTGGAGGAGCTGCAGAGTACCACAGCAGAGACTGGAGCATCTGTACATAGGACGACAATACGCTGTACACTCCATAGAGTTCGGCTTTATGGCAGAGTGGCCAGAAGAAAGCCATTACTTTCAGCAAAAAACAAAATGGCACATTTTGAGTTTGCGAAAAGGCATGTTGGAGACTCCCAAAATGTATGGAGGAAGGTGCTCTGGTCTTATAAGACTAAAATTTAACTTTTCGACCATCAAAGAAAACCCTATGTCTGGCGCAAACCCAACACATCACCCAGCCGGGACTGGGAAACTGGTCAGAGTTAAGGGAAAGATGGATGGTGCTAAATACAGGGATATTCTTGAGCAAAACCTGCACCACTCTGTGCGTGATTTGAGGCTAGGACAGAGGTTCACCTTCCAGCAGGACCATGACCCCAAACACACTGCTAAAGCAACACTTGAGTGGTTTAAGGGGAACCATGTAAATGTGTTGGAATGGCCTAGTCAAAGCCCAGACCTCAATCCAATAGGAAATCTGTGGTCAGACTTAAAGATTGCTGTTCACAAGCGCAAACCACCCAACTTGAAGGAGCTGGAGCAGTTTTGCAAGGAGGAATGGGCAAATATCCCAGTGGTAAGATGTGGCAAGCTCATAGGGACTTATCCAAAGCAACTTGGAGTAGTGATTGACTTTAGGGGGTTGAATAGTTATGCACATTGACTTTTTCGGTTATTTTGTGTTTTCTGTTAAAATGTAAGGAATATTACGGAATAACCAGCTATAAGGCCTATACCTGTATCTTCGGGTAGTTCCATAAATAATCTACCCGCATTGGATTAGATTAAATAAATAATAGTATTTGCATTTGGAATCTTGTGTGTATGGATGTTTTATTTTTGGCGTCACTCTGAACAGGATATATAAGCTGGAGTATTTGTGTTTTATGATAGTGTTTTTGTACTGTAAATTTTCTACAATTTTTCTTTTTGAAAACAATAAATAAAATAAAATTAAAAAAAAAAAAATAGAATTCAGCCTTAGTCATCTTATAAGCAATATAAATGGTAGAACACTTCTCAACTATAGAGAGAGGTGTATAACCTGTAGAGCTAGGGTTTTAAAACACTTAAACTAGTAAATGCAATTCCTGTTATGATATGGTAGAAACAAATCAATACTATAAACTAAATAAATAAATTAAACCATTAAGAAGAAGATTTATGATTGCACACGGAGGGAGAAAGGATTGACCAGATCACCCTACCCAAACAGACGGAAAAGAAGCATAGAAGGAACAGAACAAGAGTATAGATTTTACAACGCAAAAAAGAAGAGAGAGAAACAACTCAAACCAACTATAAAGATTTTTTATTTGCCTTTGAAAGAAAAAAATTACAGTAAATGAAATTAATGATTTACAAAAAGGTCTGTCTTTTACCCCAATCAAAAACCAAATGCCTTTGAACGATTTTTTTACATAAATTTATCAGGAATCTGATATTAGAGACATTTTGCTAAAATAGCAAAAGAGAATACTGGTATGACACATGAGGATGTGGTTGATGGAAGATGACCTAGAATCACTTTTGGCCTTGAAAGAACTAGGAGAAGAAAAACAAGATCTAGACCTTTCCCTCATGGAGAAGCCAACTTATAAATGCGCTGAAAGCCTCATGGATGAAGGAAGAAATGATGTAATCAGACATAGTGTTTATACAAACCAAAATCAATCTTCTACCCGATACAATCAAATTCCAGTATTTGAAAAATTATTATAAAAGAAGGCAGATAAAATTTGCTCCAAGAAATATACCAAAAGAAAATCTAATCTCACTGATAAGGTACAGAAAGCCGTAAGGAAAATACAACAAGACCCATCCATCGTTAGCACCTCCTTTATCAGCCTGATGGATATCATAATACAAGATAGATCCGCTTATCTCAAGGAGGCATATAAGCCGATCAATGATACCGACATATATTTAGGTTTAAAGGGGAATCCAACCATGGGATTTGTGGAAGAATCAGAAACAACTTATGGAGGCAAAAAGCAACAACATATTGAATCCAAAGGAGTATGAATATCTAAATATACAACATCCAAAAATACCAATCCTGTACCATCTTCCGAAGAGCCATAAGAATCCATCAAATCCCGGAGGAAGACCTATCGTATCTGGTATAGCCGGCTTTCAAAGTTTCGTTGACTACCATCTACAACCTATGGTTAGTACATTGAAATCATATCGGAGAGACACACCACACCTCCTAGACATCATGATACAGAAAAATTGGCTAAAGGAATACAGATGGATTACATTAGATGTATCGGCTCTGGACACTTCTATACCTCAAGATTTGGGAATAGCAGCTGTCCTGAGCTTCCTAACAGATTTTGATAATAAAGATTTGATACAAATTAAGTTCATTACAGAAGTGATTAGAATTATTCTCCAGAAAAATAATTTCCTGTTTGACGGCAAATGCTATTTCCAAATGAGGGGCATGGAGATGGGAACTAAGCTGGCCCAAAGCTTTGCCAACCTCTATATGGGGTTACGGTAAGAGAAATTCATTTCGAACGACAAGCCCTTTAAAGATAACTTCATAAGATGGCATATTTATTAATGACATAATCATCATTTGGAATGGTGAAAAAGATGAAGAACTAGACCAATTCCTTACATATGTCAACTTTAACACCTACAATTTGACCTTCACCGTGAGCTCCCATACAAAAGAAATTCCATTCTAGATTTTAGTACTAGTTGATGAAAAACAAGGCATTTCATCTCTCGTTCATACTAAACCGATCAATACGAACGGTTAGCTCCACACTAAGAGCGGCCATTACTATCAATGGATCAATAACATCCCAAATGGCCAATTTCAGCGTGTTAGAAGGAACTGTACGAAGGACTCGAATTTTGAAAATGAATGTCGGGTTTTGGAAAAGAAACTTAAAAGAGAAAAAATAGAAGTCGGAAACCATCAAGAAAGCGTACGAAAAAACTTTAAAGACCTTTAATCAAATTGATTTAATTACCAAGATGCTTACGAAAAATCCAAAAGAAAAAACACCCAGGAAGATCCCTCACCAATACTGCTTCAGAAGACCTCAAAAAGGTCTGAAGTGTACCCAATTTATGTATTTTTTAAGATAGGCCACAAGTTACTAAAGACATTTTTGATATGTTCCACGCCTCTCAGCTCCATCTTTACATTATTAGCAACATTTATCACATATTTGTTTTTTATACCCGGCCCTGCATGTTTGTATATGTTTATTTATCTATTTATTTACACATATTCATATATGCCCATAATACATCAGTCCCCCATATTGCCCTGTATATTTATTAAACACCATATAGACACTACATAATAGGGGTTCTTTATTTTACCATGTTTAGAGGGAATTGAAGTTTCATGTTCCCCATTTCAGTCTCATATGAACAGTTTCTTTCCTGTTGGAATTAGGATACATGGGTCTTTATAATTATATTGTACTAGCGACTTGCCCGTCAAGAAAATGACGGCAATAAGATTGTAAGGCGGGTACATTTTGTTGGTGTTCCAAGATGCTTCGGCGCTCATTGCGAGCCTCGTGCTGAGCGCCTTTGGCGTTCATTGCGAGGCTGCTGGTTGTTTGTGTGCTATGAGCATTGTTTTTTTTGCTAATGCTAATGAAATAATAAAATAATACATCAATATACTTTACCTATTTTGAAGTAATATCTGCAGGAAGCATTGCACAGAAGAGCTGGCAATCTGTTTGGATGTTGCTGCAGCATAGAATGCGTGTTTTGAGAGCTGTGGAGCTGCTGTGTAAGTGTCAGCAATGTGTGCAGTGTGTAGTGTTATAGTGTGCGTGCGTGAGGGGAAGCCGTTAGGTAGCTGTGTACTTCCGCTTTGTGTAAGTTAGTGTTGTAAAATGGCGCCTGTGTGGTACGAGTCTGTGGCTGATTTTGCGAACTTTCAACCTTAAATACTATGTAACTATGTATTTGTTTCTTGTAAGTCCCTAAATTTTGCGAGGTCCGCAGTTGCTGGGAAGGAGCGCCTTTGGCGCTCCTTGGCAGCAACTGAGGCCCTCGCTTTGCTACGCAAGCCCACAGCGTTAGCAACAATCCGCCTGCTTACAACTATATATGTGATCTTATGCCCTTTTTATCCCATATATAGTTGTGAGCGTACGAGTTGTTGCTAAAGCTTGCGGGCTCGCATAGCGAGCCCGCGGCCCTCGCAAAGCGAAGGTGCCTCATGCCAGCAACTGCGACACTCGCAAACTTCACGTCGTAACGCGACCCTCGTGAAGCAAGGGTCGCAGTTTCTGGCAAGGAGCGCCGCAAACTTCACGTCGTAACGCAAAAACCATACGAGACACGTTAGCACACATTACAACCTCGCAAAAAACGGCCGCAACCCGCGAACAGGAAAAAATTACAAACACAATAAATACACACAACACATACATAAAAAGTTTACCTACAGCAAGAGGGAGCATCCAGGACCTCAAAAAAGCAAGTTACAGCTTCATTTAACTCAAAATAAAAGAGATTAGACACAAAAAAATTCTCTAAGCAAGAGAAAAAATGGCCGCCGAACAAAACGAAAACGTGGCTACAGCACTCTAAACACGCAAAACACCACAAGAAACTAGCAAAACACCACAAAAGACCTACGGATATTCCGCTAAGACGCATACCACACATTACCCGCCATTTTATGACAATGCGGAAGTACACGAAAACGCTAACGGTTTGGTCTCGCGCATGCACAGTATTACACTGCACACATTCATCACGCTTACACAGCAGCATCACACCACTAATGCTCCAGCAACATCAAAACAGATTGTCAGCTCTTCAACACAATGCTTCAAAATAGGTAAAATATATTCAGTTATTAATGTATTATATATTTCATTATTATACACCAAACAGCATTAGCTACCTTACAATTTCATTGCCGTCATTTTTTGACGGGCAATTCTCTAGTATTAATATGTTTATATTACTATTTATATTCATTAGTTATGTGTCCTTTGATCACATTAGATCTGTATTTATATATGTACATCTAAATATACACGTTTATTTATCATTGCATATTACATAGTTACATAGGCCCTCATTCAATTGCAATTTGGCCAATTGAATAAGGCTCTAAATAAGCACATAACATATATTTTTTTAAGAAGTTTTTAGCTAGTAAGCATCTATCCAAAAGCAAGGTTTTCACTGACTAAAAACTTCTCTAAAAAAATATGCTATGTGCTTATTTAGAGGCCTATTCAATTGGCCAAATCGCAATTGAATGAGGCCCATAGTATTTAAGGTTGAAAAAAGACTTTCAGTCCATCAAGTTCAACCTTTTAAGATCTCCTCTGATCTGCAATATGCGGATTAACTATTAATTAGTTGTTTAAAAAACTAAAATCAATTCCCTCCTGATCACAGACAGATCAATACTGCCTCTCTAATTATCCATGATAACCCTGAATTCCCTTTTAAATTAGAAATAAATCTAGTCCCCTTTTAAAGTTATCTATCCAATCCGCTGTCATCACCTTCTCTGGTAGAGAATTCCACAGATTAACCACCCTTACTGTGAAGAACCCTTTTCTTTCTTTAAGGTGGAATCTTTTTACTTCTAACCTCAAGGGATGTCAACTTGTCAGTTGAAAACCTCTTGGCACAAAAAGCTCCCTTGACAAATCTTTCATATCTGTATCTATATCTGTCCATACATTTATTTTGGTTGCTTTATTGCAAGTCTATTACATGGAGCAAGGATACACTGCTTGTATTCACTATTGTGCATTCTTTCACTGCTCCTCGTTGCCTAGCAACAAGGACGCCTCCGTTGATTGGAGGACAGGTTCCTCTGGTTACCAGAGAGTGCGTAGACGTCGCTCCAAGTAGCCAATAGAGGATCAGTTTGCCACTGTGAGTAAATTAAATACATTTACTCTTACTAAACTATTGTTTTTATCATTGAGAAAGACCTTTACAGGTCGAAACACATCTGATATCTCATTGTCTCATTTATATATATATATATATATATATATATACACATACACACAATTGTATCCCTATATGAGATATTATACTGCCTGTTTATTTTATTTATTATTGTGTATATTTTTTAGTTGCATTATTGTTTATTGGGTGTTTATCACCCTATTTTGCAGTATTTAGTTCACACTCTGATTTATTGTCATTTCTTTATGTGGAAGGAGCATTTAGTACTTCACCAGCACGAATTGTGATTAGAGGCTTGCCCCTTGGTCTTTTTTATCACTATTATTATTTACTATTTTTTATGTTTACTTTTGAGCCCTTTGTATTACAGATTCACAGAGAAGAGAGGGGTATCTGCTAAAACCCTATAAGGACTTTATACTGAAGTACTGCCTCAGCTATTTTATTATATTATTACATTTTTTCAAGTAGTTATACTACAACAAAGGTTTGTTTTGTATCAACTATCCCTCACGGTTATTTACCATCACAGTGAAATACAACAAGGAACAAGTTTTTCCTGGACCGTGTATCCTTACTCCTTCCATACGTTGTCTAAATACCTGATATATTTCTGCGACTTGTATTGTTCCTTTTCATTATAAAGATCCGGACTGCATATGAATTGAATAAACAGGTAGTAAATATAATGTTTTTTTTATTTATTCTTTTCCTTCTATACATTTTTTGCCCTTTATTTATACTAATTATTTAAAATAGTATAATAAAATGTTCTGCAATTAACCCTCCAGAAGAAGCATCAATACAAATTTTAGTGGGTCCACCTACCTGTGCTATATTTTGCCTGAAATCCTTTCCTTTGCACTGAAGCATCTGAATAAAAGCGTAGAAACATACTGTTGGTTGATGCAACCACAGGGTCTGGCTTTTTACTGCCACAAAAACGGCCAAGAATTGGTGATCGACTGTTGGGGCCATCGTACAGCTCCAGGTGATCGTACGCACACTCTTGGTGCTGCTCAATTTCAAAATCATTGAAAACCTGGTGAAAAAAAAGTTGAGATTTAAAAGAACTAGACTCGATTTTTTATACAAAAGTGGAGGTTCACAAGACCAGCATGTGTTTGTAAGCTGCATGAGGTACTGGTTTTGTGAATCCCCTCCCATCTGGAGTGCTTTTAGATTAGAGGTATGCAAAATTGCACCTCTCATGATGGAGAACATAAAGGGGTAGTCTCCCGAAGGTAAGAATCTATTACTCTGTAAATTTTAGATCATAACTACACTGAGGAAAATACAACTAATCTAGTAAAAGCATTTATATAAAACATTATTTTTGCCTAAATAGTCCACTGTAGTCCTATTGCTTAAAAATAAATAAATAGCTATGCATACTTAGTAATATATTATAATTTAATTTTAAAATTTTCTCTAAATATATTTTTATTGGAAGAACATAACATATGCAAACAAATAACCTGTTAGTACATTATGTCAGTCTTTCCAGGTAGGTCTCTTTGTCTATTTTCCCTATATTCATTTTTTAATTTTAATACTTTTGATTTTGAGACATATCAATATAGATTGGTTAAATATTATTATAGTATTAATTGTATTACAGTATTGATGCAATTTGTACTCACTAATTTGACCCTGTGACCTGCTGTAGCAGAAATGTCCCAAGTGCATTCCTTCCGACTGGGATATTTATCTGGATAGCTCGGACTTATGATTGTTCCCTCTGCATTTACAAGCTTGTGCTCACAGCCAGCTATGAAGACATTAAGAAAAGGAACATTGCAGGATGTTTAATAAAACATTCAGTACAAACTGTAGTAATGGAGCATGAGACTCCTCCCTCAATGGCGCATGAGACCTCTCCCTCAATAGAGGGTAAGTGAAAGTACACATTTTTTAAACTTTCAAATGAGCAGGGGGTAATCACAGAAGACAATGCTTAACAAATACACCCAACTATCCTTTTTTTGCAAATGTATATTTTATTTTACATACATGTTCTAAATAGATTAATTATTTTCATCATCCACATCATAATTATTATATAACACTTCACCTACTTTTAAGTAGCAGCATATCTTCTAGAGCTTTACCCTTCAAGTTATCCCTCATAAGAACTGCTATCTTGCACAGCTTCACCTTAAGTCACACCCAAAGCGGGAGGGGCTTCACACTATCGGTGCTTTAAGGCTGCTAATAAGCAGACCGTGCCATGCTGTGTGTCTGGCCAGCATAAGACACTGGTAGCAGAAGCTTAGAATCGGTTACTCTGTGGCTTCTTAGAAGTAAGTGAAGTGCAGATATAATATCACAAGATAAATAATTAACCTATTTAAAACATTTGCATAAAACAAAAACATATATAAATAGTCCCTTTAAAGGGAAACTGAAACCATCTGAAAGATTATTTGATAATGCATCACTGTGTTTCCTTTTCTTAACATGATATCGTCAAAGCAGAAAAAACTATTGAAATTAAACTTATCTGGGACTTGCCCTGTAAGCATATCAGTATTAATATAGTCATACTTGTCTGTCAATGAAATCTACAGGCGTACGTATGCCCTGTGCACTTCCTGTTTCAATTAAATCTAAACAAGTTTTATTTCATATGTTTTCATGAAAAACACAACTTTGGAAATATTTAAAGCTGCTCTTCTCAAATGCATGAAAAAAAGAATTGTGTTACATGTCCCTTTAAATGTGCAACATGGTAGTATAGGAGTTTATATAGTTCTAAAGATCATACCCTCCTTGCAGTCATGTCCATTCTCATGTAACGTGAAGCCATTTCTGCACTGGCACATGTAGCTGCCAAAAGTATTCATACATTCATGTTGGCATCCGGCATTATCCTTGGAGCATTCGTCCTTATCTGTCAGGGCAGCAAGTGAGACAAGAATAATGCCCCTGTACTAACATATATAAATATATCCAGGGTCAATATAAAGCTTTCTCAAGTGAACTTTTTGCGCCAAGAGGTTTTCGACTGACAAGAGAACATTTTTTGATGTTAGAAGGAAAAAAGATTCCACCATAAAAAATAAAAAAAAGAAAAAGGTTCTTCACAGTTAGGGTGGTTAATCTGTAAAATTCTCTATCAAAGGAGGTGGTGACAGCGAATTCGATAGGTAACTTTAAAAAGGGGTTAGATATATTTTTGAATAAAGAGGGCATTCAAGGTTATCCTAGATAACTAGCGAAGGAATATTGATCCAGGGAGAATTTTGATCGCCAGTATCTGGGGTCAGGAAGGAATTTTGCATTTTTTTCCCCCTTAGGAGACAATAGGCAAAGTTTCACTGAGTTTATTTTTCTGTTTGCCCTCCTCTGGATTAATTATCAATTAGTCTGCATACTTCAGATCAGAGAACTAAAAAGGGTTGAACTTGATAGACTAAAATTATTATTTTTTTAACCTCAATTACTATGTAACTATATGTAACAATTAAGTATTTTTTACAAACACAAATACTATGTAACTATGTGAATATTTACAGTGAAGCAAGTTAAAGGGCCATGAAAGATACCTGTGTGTTTATTTACTTTTATGTACTTTATTTTATTAAGACGTACCTATAAGTTCTGTTTTACTGCCTAAAATCATACAAATATTGTCTACATGGGTCTGCTGCTCATGAAGACACATACTCTGGTGTACTGGCTGTGCATATGTTACATACTAACCCTCTGCAGCTCATGTGAATCCCCTCCCTTCTGGGTGTGCTTTTAGATTAAACTTTTTTTTGTTTTATATGAACTTCAAACAAACCGCAAACATAATACTAACACAGACTGAATATTAGCAGGGGAAAAAAAACAACTTTAAAAATCGGTAATGTTGAAGCTTCTGGCTCATCCTGGATTCTGTTTTTTTTTTTTTGATAATTGAAGCATTACAAGGGGTTTGGCAGGTAAAAACAGCATTATAGAAAGGCAGTGCATTAAACAGGGAATTACGAGTCAAAATAGCATTATAGCGAAATAGCGATAAAAGGGGTAGTGTTAAGCAGGGTATACCTGTAAGTAAAGGCCATGATGGATTATCCACAAGACACGAAACCCACAGACAACCGTTTCAAGATTACTGCCGCTGATCAGTGTGGGGTTAGTTCCTAGCCTTTGTAGTAGATTTTGTGGGGCAGCAGTTTACCACAATAATTCAGTTTATTGTGGGCAAAAAAGCTATAGAAGCCATCCAGTAAATAAACAGTACATTTGAACTTGTAATTAGATACACATGTATATTATACTCCATGTCCCTTTCATTACGTCTTTCTAGCTTAATTATGCTTTTAGACAGACTTTTTCAACCATATATATTTTTTTCAATGTACAATTGCATATTAATTATGACAGAACCAGCTAAAATGCTAATATTTTGACATTCTTCTTCATTTACACTAGGTAGGCACCAAATGGATTACATTACAGATGTCACATCTCCTTTATGACTTTGTATGGCAGTCCCTTCAGATACTACCTACCAGAGAAGAAGTTGGCCTTGAAGCCTCTCTTAGACACAGTGTTATCAGATTTGAATTCCAATCGTATACTGTTGCCCTGAGACGTGATCACTTCAGGTTTTTCAGATCCACAAAACTTCCCATGAAGTTTGGATTCTGAAGACAGTCCACTTCGAATTTCCACATAATCGTACTTGCAGACCTTAGGGGCAGAGCTTGAAAGTTAATATTGAGATACAGGTTAAGGTAAAGGGCAAATGAAAATAAATATTCCTTTTTTTACTTAATGAGAAGTAATAAAATAATGAAAGTTATTATAAAATAACTTTAAAGACTGTATTTGCCATAGTGTTTCACGACTTTCACTAAGCAGGGTATGTAAAAAAACAAAAACAAACAAACAATAGAATAGAACAAGAACCAATAGACATACTCTTCAACTGATTTGACTCCTGGCAATACATGATCTATTGTGCGTTTATTTAATATTGGTGTGTGGGTGTGAGATATTTAAACTAATTTTTTATAAAAATATTTTCAATTACTATTAAGTTAAAGAATATACTTTTGCAGCACATTATTGAAATAAAAACTGATTTTATATATATATATATATATATATATATATATATATATATATACACACACACATACACATACATACATATATATACACACACACAAATATATACACACACACACAAATATATACACACACACACAAATATATACACACACACAATTTAAAATTCAAAAATAGGTATATAGACTGTAATACTTACATCATTGCCTTCAAGCTCAAAGACTTCAAATTGCAATGAAATGGTGTATTGCACTGGGGCCACCACTTGCCACACACAGTTTTTGTTAGTGGGATATTCCTTTGGCCAACCAGGACTGGTGATGGAGCCATTCAGATTTGTAATGAAACCTCCACATGCAGCTAAAAAAAAAAAAAAAAAAAAAAAAAAAAAGATAAAACACATGTTATCAACTTACCCAAGCACTGAAAAACCTAAAATTATTGGATCCAGGAACTTCCAGTTCATACACATTTTAAGCAGTGTTCAAATTAGTTATTCATTTTTGTAGGGGCTAAAGAATAAGCAAAAAAGTAGGGGTGAAAATCTGAAGTAGGATGGCAGTTTTCACTGCGAATTAATCAGATGGAATCAAAAACACCACATTCAAAAGAGAACAAGTGAGTATGTGTAGAGAAGAAGGTAGGGTTAAGAATGACCTAACCGTGGACAGCTAATGGAGAGTAAGGGAGATTTAAAATTTGGAGTTGTGATGGAAAGGAGAACAATAAAATCTATACTTTGTGAGAAATATTCTAAAAATAATCTTTAATAGTCTAAAATTCCCCATCTTAAAATGGTAGTGAGGAAGAAGCGGTGACTAAGAAGGAAACCATAACCCTAAGAGTAAGAACTGAGAATTGACCCTTAGACTTGAATATGGACAAGTCAATAGTTTTCTTAGTGGGTTTCCTCTCTTTGTAGCGATGAGGTGGAAGCCAGGATGCTAAGGGTTGAGGAGAGAGAAAAATCTGGTTAGACTGTTTGTATCAAGTTTAATTAACTTGGAAGTTGATGACCATATAGACAGTTTCTCTAACACAATTAATAAGGAGAATGGTGTGTACACTAAGAGAAGATGCTAACCAAATTAGATTTATTTCCGTAGAACATAAATAACTCTTTATTAAATGTTAATAAAGCCCCAGGTCCTGATGGAATACATCCATTTGTACTAAGGGAACTGGGTTCTGTAATAGCCAAACCATTATATCTAATTTTTCAAGATTCACTCAACAATGAGTCGCTACCGGAGAAAAGCAGAGGTGATACCTATATTTAAGAAGGGAGCAAGAGCAAATCCGGGGAACTATAGACCTTTAAGCCTCACTTCTGTAGTGGGAAAGCTTTTAGAAGGGTTAATAAGGGATAATATACAAGAATATGTCTATTTTAACAGGATTATAAGTAGGAGCTAACATGGATTTATGAAGGATAGGTCATGATAAACAAATCTAATTAGTTTCTATGAGGAGGTTAGTTGGAACTTGGATCAAGGCAACTCCTGGGATTGATACAGGGCCACATGGAAGACTATTGTGCAAACTAAGGGATAAAGGAATTGCAGTAAATATTTGCACATGGATTGAGAGCTGGCTAAAAGATAGGAAGCAAAGGGTTGTTGTAAATCGAACATACTCAGATTGGACTAATGTGGTAAGTGGGATTCCGCAGGGCTCAGTATTAGGTTCAACCTCAATTACTATGTAACTATGTAATTATCTTACATAAATAAATACATTCAGGGTCAATACAGGTTGTTCAAGTAACATTTTCATGTCAAGGTTTTTACAACTGAGAAAAGACCACCATAAAGTTTAGAGGAAAGCAGATTTTAATATCAACAAAGAGGCTTTTCACATTAAGGGCAGTTAGATGGTCAACCTCACTACCAAATGAAGATAGATTTAATTGATACCTTTAAAAATGTACTGGGTACATTTTTAAGATTAAATAAGCATATGATGTTCTGATAGAAAAGGAAGGATATTGATTCAGGGAATGATCTGATTACCAGCAACGTTACAATTTTTTGTTCTTGACTTTCATCTAAAATTGACAAAGAACGGAACAAAAATGGTTGAAACTAATAGAAGGATCTTTTTAAAATATCAACTACTGTATATATAATTACATAAGTAAAAAAAGTGCTGTGCTGGTTTTTTGGGTGGTGAGAACAAAGAAAATGGGGTTGTATACCTTAAGAACAGTCTTCGCAGCGTAATGATTTTATTATATCTTGTGAAGAGATCTTCATGAAGATTTTGGTTGTTGCTGGTGTAGCAGAGGCAGATAAATGTAGAGAAAATGGGTTTCAAGAACAGAAATTCTAAAATACATTTTAAGGAGTGTTTGAGAATATTTTTTGAGCTAAAGGAGAAGTTTTACCTAAGTAAGTATTGCACAATTAGAGAAGTTTAAATAATTATGTAACAGTTATGGTACTTGTTGGTATTCCTGTTCATGCTAAATATTTGTGGAGTCATATCCTATAATAGAGCAATGTAATGCCTTAACAGGATAGAGTCTTGATGTGTTAAAGTGCTTGTCCTTGGCAATGAGCAGCTCTGGATGGAAGGTCGCAAATGATGAGTGCTTGGTGTCTAAAACAGATTACAGCTTAGAATTCTAAACTGTGCCACTGGTAAAAAGAAAGATATGGACCATATTTAAACAATCACATAGAAACAAACTAGATAAACTGTATCATTTTAAACATACAATTAAACATCTCTTAGTATACTCTTTCATATTAAAGCAACTAGTATTTAGATGGTAATGGGTATGACTGAGGTTGGCTAGCCTTGGTGCTATTGCTACAGCGCTTGCAGCACAGTGTATTATTTTATGGATTAGACTTCGATTTTTCAATATATGGTGTCTCACTTATTTGGTGTGTATATTCTCTCGATCAAATTGTCTATAGTGTTCTTTCTGTACTAGAAGTTGTGCAGTTCTCTCTTTTGGACACTGTTCACCATAGTGCCATATGTAGTATAAAAGACAATACCTGTGTAGGGGGAGAGAAGCATGCCAATATCTGGTGCAGATCACTAGGATCAATATTTAATACAGAAAATCAAAAGAAGGGAGGCTGGTCTAAATTGATCCTCAACTTCTTTGACCTCAAGATACTAAGGTACTGTATTCATTCTTGTTAGATATCGTGATTTGTTAAGATATCAGGGTATCAGTGATTGGATACACCTGGAGTAGAGTCCTCAGATAGTAGAGAAGGGGTTCATTCCCAACCCCTGAATCAAGCATACAAGATTACAGGAGAATGTATGTTGCCCTACAGGATCAGACCAATAAGTAGGCCAAAGAGGGTAGTACTGCTATGTGTGGAAACTTAGTCAAGTATGGGGGCATATGTGTATAAGTAACGGAGAACTACTGGCCCATAGACTCTTCTAAGAATAGTTCTATTGCTTCCCATTAGGAGGTATCCCAACACATATATATTATACCCATGCTCCAATTTTCTATTCTATATACACGCTTCAGTTTTCTTAATAAAGTGGTCACTGTATAATAAAAATGAAGTAGTATTTAACCTCTTACAGGGAAGCAGATATATTTTCCTACTCCTCCCCACCTATATGTATGTGCCCATACAGTGGATATAAAAAGTCTACACACCCCTGTTAAAAAGTCAGGTTTATGTGCTGTAAAAAAATGAGACAAAGATAAATCATTTCAGAACTTTTTCCACCTTTAATGTGGCCTATAAACTGTACAACTCAATTGAAAAACAAACTAAAATCTTTTAGGTAGAGGGAAGAAAAAATATAAAAATAAAATAATATTGTTGCACACCCTTAAAACTAATACTTTGTTGAAGCACCTTTTGATTTTATTACAGCACTCAGTCTTTTTGGGTATGAGTCTATCAGCATGGCACATTTTGACTTGGCAAGATTTGCCCACTCTTCTTTGCAAAAACACTCCAAATCTGTCAGATTGCGAGGGCATCTCCTGTGCACAGCCCTCTTCAGATCACCCCACAGATTTTCAATCGGATTCAGGTCTGGGCTCTGGCTGGGCCATTCCAAAACTTTAATCTTCTTCTGGTGAAGCAATTCCTTTGTTGATTTGGATGTATGCTTTGGGTCGTTGTCATGCTGAAAGATGAAGTTCCTTTTCATGTTCAGCTTTCTAGCAGAAGCCTGAAGGTTTTGTGCCTATATTGACTGGTATTTGGAACTGTTCATAATTCCCTCTATCTTAACTAAGGCCCCAGGACATGCAAGTGAGCAGACAATGCATTCTTGCTCTTAAATCCAAAATGCTACTTATACGTAGCTCCTTCAAATTCATTCATATGCCCGCTGTACCACAGCTTTTAAAGTATGTATATATATATATATATATATATATATATATATGAAATAATTGTAACCTACATACATGAAAAGTCATGGAGGATTGTCCTTCCATACAGAGCAGCCTTTTGAAATAGTGAATGTAGATTTTATCAGTGTGAAGTTTTCCTCTTATGGATTAAACCATGTTATAGCCATAAAGCTTACAGAGGAAAAAGACATTTTCTATTATATTGTGTGTATTGTACTTTTACTGTAATAAAATACTAGGTAGTGGGATATATTTCTGTGAAGATATTTTATCACTGCAAACTGAAAAAACAATCCCATTCCTTATCCTGTAATGACTCCTGGTGGCCCTTTTGTGTAATTGCATGTATTGTTCCCCTTTTCCTCGATAAACCAACTCAAGATAGATTTTCACGCTCTGCCTTCGTCCTGTAGTTGCCTCCCACAGATTCAGGCCCCAAGGCGGGCAAGTAAAGCCCACAGTTTTCCCAGATCCTGGTTGACTCTTCTATTTTTATGATTGGGTGATGCCAATCTGGGTGGGGGATTTTAATTCGTTCAGCCCACCGTGATGGAACTGGGGGAGGACCAGTCCCAGTTAAATTTTGCTATGACTGTGATAGATAAGGAGGGTACCATACATTATGGGTACACATCAAAAGCAGTGGAGTCTGAGTCTCAGATAGGAATAGCAGGCCAGATGGGGGGCCTGGGAATGGACTGTGAACCATTCAAGGGGCTCCAGTTGATAGCCAATGTCAGAGAGCCAGCCACAGTTCCAGGGACAGGCTCAGCAAGCAGCCCTGGGAGAGAGGCATACCAGGGGGTACAGCCCTATTCAGTTTGTGGGGACACCATTGTTAAGGACAAGGCAGTGGGGAAGACAGATAATGTTTATCAAATTGATGGCCGAAGGAGAAGTCTGGACAAGAGCAGTGAGGTCCTGCCAGGGAACACCATGCCCATGGACTCAAGAGGTGGTGAGTGCTATGCCCAGGCGGTGGTCCGAGAGAGAGGGGGGGGGGGGTGATATGCTGATCCAGGTGCAACCTAGAGGATTGGAGCCTTTAGCCCAGGCCACTATATTGGGTGCCGGCTTCCAGATCTGGCAAGTACCTTCCCCCATGGAATTACTGTTTTTCTGGGGGCCCCAGGGGGGTGTTTTACCCATACAGTGGGACAGAAGAGTAAATTGACCCTTGATTTTGGGGAGTGGGATGGCATTGGCACTCTTGGGCTGTATTGATTACTTTGACACAAAGGACTGTTGGCAGAACCCAGGCCAAGCAAACAGGCTGGATGGGAGCAACTATGCTCCATACCTAATAGCCAAGGAGGGACACTTGGCCTGGACTGTGGGGTTTGTGATAGGGTCATCACCGGGATTGGTTACTCCTCTGGAATGGGTAGAAGAGAATAGTGACAAAAATCTGCCCTGCAAATCCAGAATCAGATCACGTGCAGGAGGTGGCCGAGGCCCTGAGATCCTGTATCTGTGGGTTTTATCTTCAGAGCAACACACTGTTACATTGCCTTTGCCTTTGGATAAGTGGGAGAAATCGATGTTCTGGTCAACCCTCATGCTAACTGCATTCAGCTTTTGCATTACAATTGGGCACCTAAGAGGAAGTTGTTTCCACAAACCCCTGGATACCCTTGACACCCTACTATGCATGGGAATTGTGTGGGCTGGATGTCATTACTGGTCCTATTGGAGCATATTGAAGCATTTGGACACTGGACTAGGGACTCTTGCAGACTATTGTTTTCCTAAAACCAAAAATAACTTGCACCAGAGCATAGCTCATCAGGGGCAATCCAGGGAGATTACCCCTCTTTGCTGAGTCACAGGGGGGAGTGCTTGTGAGCTTCAGTTATCCTCTTATGGATTAAACCATGTTACAGCCATATTGGTTACTGAGGAAAAATACATTTTCGATACTATTGTGTCTATTGTGCTGTACTGTACTAATATACTTGGTAGTGGGATATATTACTGTGGAGATATTTTATCACTGTGAACTGAATGAATAATCCCATTCCTTACCCCGTAGTGACATCTTGTGGCCCTTTTGTTTAATTGCATGTATTGTTCCCCTTTTCCTTGATAAACCAACTGAAGCTGAATTTTCCTGCTCTGCCTTTGTCCTGTAGTCCATAGATCCACTCCCCAAGGCGGGCAAGCCAAGCCCACAGTTTTCCCTGATCCCGATTGACTCTTCTATTTTTATGATTGGGGGATGCTAATCTGGGTGGCAGATTTGAATGGGTTCAGCCCACTGTGCTGGAACTGGGGGAGGGAAATCTTTTTGTCTGTGTTCAGTGACTGTTTGGAAATGAAGTGAGAGATTCCACATTAAAAACCATGCTTTCTGGAAGACATAGACAATGGTATATTTCTGTAAGAAGGATTGATATGACTGCTGATCAACGAGAAATTTATTCCTTCTGTGAAGATTGCCAGTATTAAAAGGGGAATTCCTGTAGCTAAAAGGCAGGGAGTGTTGGGAGCTGAATAGTGCCCCTATCTGGGGTCTTCACAATGCGAATGGGGTTTCTCCATGCATAGACAATCATATTATATGGATGTCTGTACCCTGAAGTGAGATACATGTCAAGGGATAATAGAGAATCATAATATATGTACGAATTGTGAAATTTAAACATTATTTGTATATGCTGTGATTATGGTATTGTCTGTGGGTAGATATTTATATTCACACACACACATATATATATATATATATATATATATATATATATATATATATATATATATATATATATATATATATATATATATATATATATATATATATATATATATATATATATATATATATATATATATATATAATCTCGTTACATGGTGTATTTCAATGATGAAGAAGCCACATAAGTGTGGTGAACACGTTTATCACCCAGATCATTATTGTACATCTCTTTTTATTTATATCTTTATAGCTGTATAGCAGTTTTTATCAATAAATTCTTTATATTTTATATGGACCTTGTAATCCTTCATAAATTGGTAGGGTTTAAGAACTAATATATCTATAGAAAGGGGCCCAAACACATCTATATACATTTACCTACTGGTCTTAAAGTTCTCTTGACCTATCCTGACTACCTGGTTCCTATCTATACCACTCTACTATCTGAAGACTGTACTCCAGGTGTATCCAATCACTGATACTCTGACATTTTACCAAATCAAGATATCTGACGAGAACGAATACAGTACCTCAGTATCTTGAGGTCAAAGAAGGTGAGGGTCGATTTAGACAAGCTACTCTCTTGGTTTTCTGTATTAAATATTGATCCTAGTGATCTGCACCAGATATTGGCATGCTTCTCTCCCACTTCCCCATGTTTAATATTTAGATGGGACTTACAGCCCTATTAAATTCAAAGCCTGTAGCGGCATCGGCACACCCGCAAAGGCTGCGGGCTTGAAATTCGGCTGGGTTACAGAGATATTAAATTCAACCATGCCGCGAGTTACGAGCTGGAGACGCAAGCTCATAAACCATTCTTGTGCACGTTGGATGTGCGGCCGTGAACATGATCAATTAGTCAAACGCGTAGTTATGGTTTAGACGGAGCCAATGGCAAAAGAGATCGTCCTCATTTCGTCACTGAAAAATGAAAGTTTGATTTCAAAGCCTTATTGGTTTCAATTATGAGTTTCTATCGGACCCACATTCCAGAAATACTGCAATAGTGATAAATCCGTAAATATGATATTCTAGTCCACCCGAGTTCCCTTTTATGTATTAACACTTTGTTCGCCGGTATCAATATAACATGGAAATTAAACAGAAAATAAAGTATTTTATATTGCAGATTTGCGAGATTGAGAATATTGTGCTATTAATTTTAATAGCAAACATCACTTTCCCTTTAATTATGAGTACAGTAATGTGTTGATATTTGTATTTACACGGCTACGGATAGTACTTTAATCCCTTGCAAGTCCTCTCTATAGTACCCGTTGGCTTTTTGGCTCCATTTGCGGGTTACAGGGTTGAACACCAGTAGATTCGTAGCAAGTTAATAGCAATTTTCGAATGTAATATTTACAGCAGACCTGGGCATTTTCCGGCGCGTTGGCTGTCCCTTTCCGGCCCGCATGGGGCCAGCGGGCCGTAAATGCCCAGGTCTGATCATCAAATGTATCTCTTTGACAATGTTATGGCACCAATGCACAGCCCAGGCGGAAGTGACTGAGCAGAGCTCCCCAGGCTCTGGACTGCCCGGCCTCCGTCAGCCCCTGTCTGGATCCCATTGCTCAGTGATTGGGTATCCATCCCCTGCAGGAACTTCATACAGCAGGGGAGGGGAATTCCTAATGATGGCGAAGGATACCCAACCTCTGAGCAATGGGATCTGGGACAGGGACTGCAAGAGGATGGGGTGGGGACAGTGAATGAAGTGCAGGGGGCTTGAGGGGGGTGAATAGTATGACAAGGGGCCCTGGGGGTTTTAAGGCGTAAAATAATGCTCCTGGGGGGCTGTTGTTTCTTGGGGGGGGTGGGGGGTTAATGGTTCTAAGGGGGCCCTCGGGGTGAATATGGCTGCTGAGGGGGGCCTGGTGTGATTATGGCTGCTGTGGGGCTTGGGGGGATGAAAGGTGTGACAAGGGGGACCTAGGTTTTTTGGGGGGAGTGAATGATGCTGCAGAGGGGGGCCTGTTTTTTTGGGGGGGGAAGGGGGGTGAATGGTACTTCTGAGGGGGGCCTGCGGGGTTGGGGAAAGAATCTTGCTGCTGAGAGCCCGGGGGGGGGGGGGGGGGGTGTAGGTGAATATGGCATCTGAGGGGATTGGGGGTAGAATGGTGCTACTGAGGGGGGCCTGGGGGTGAAAATGGCTGCTTAGGGGTTTGGGGAGAGGCGAATGGTGCAAATAGGGGGCCCTGTTTCTTTGGTGGGTTAATGATGTGGCCGAGGTGGCACTGTGAGTTTTTTTGGGGGTGAATGGTACTCCCTGAGGGGTCCTGGGGGTCAAGTAGTGAATATTGCTGCTAAGGTAGACCTGGGGCGTGAAAAAGGCTGCTAAGGGGGCCTGGGGGGGTGAAGATTGCTGCAGAGGGGGTTGGGGGTATATGGTGCTGCTGATGGGTTGGGGGTGAATGGTGCTGTTGATGGGGTTGGGGGGGTGGGGTGAATTGTGCTGCTGCGGGGGCCTGGGGGTGTTGGGGGTTGATGTTGGTGCTGATGGGGCCAAGGGGGTGAATATTGCTGCTGAGGGGGTTGGAGGGGTGAATGGTGCTGCAGGGGGGCTGGGGGGTGAATATTGATGCTGAGGGGGGCTGAAGTGAATATTGCTGGAGGGGTGAATAGTGCTGCTGAACAGGCCTGGGGGGTGAAAATTGCTTATGAGGGGGAAGGAAGGGTGAATGGTGCTGCTGAGGGGGCCTGGGGCGTTTGACAATATATATATTTATATTGATTGAGGTTGAAAAAAAGACTTTTAGCCCATCAAGTTCAACCTTTTAAGATTTCCTCTGATCTGCAATATGCGGATTAGTGGTTAATTGATCCAGAGGAAGGCGAACAGAAAAAAAAAGTGAAACCTTCCTGACCCCAGATATAGGCGATCAGATTTCTTCCTGGATCAATACTCCCTCTCTAATTAACCAGGATAACCCTGAATACCTTTTTTATAAAAAAATATATCCAATCCCTTTTTAAAGTTATCTATTTAATCTGCTGTCACCACCTCCTCTGGTAGAGAATTCCACAGATTAACTATCCCTACTCTGAAGAACCCTTTTCTTTCTTTAAGGTGAATCTTTTTACTTCCTCGTGTCAATTGAAAACCTCTTGGCACAAAAAGCTCCCTTGACAAATCTTTATACTGACCCTGGATATATTTATACAGGGTAATCATATCCCCTCTTAGACGCATTTTTTCTAGAGAAAATAAGTGTAATTTGGTTAATCTTTCTTCATAACTTAGCCCCTTCATTCCCCTTATTAGTTTTGTTTTCCTTCTCTGTACTTTTTCCAGTTCTAAAATGTCCTTTTTATGAAGTGGTCCCCAAAACTGTACTCCATATTCCAAATGAGGGCGTACTATGGATTTGTATAGTGGTAGAATTATGTTTGCTTCTATACCCTTCCTAATACATGCTAATAGTTTACTGTATATACTCAAGTATAAGTCGGCCCAAGTATAAGCCGAGGCACCTATTTTACCACAAAATACTGGGTAAAATGAGTGACTCTAGTATAAGCCGAGGGTGGGAAATGTGCTACCCCCTGTGTCCCCCCTCTCTCTCCCATGTCTCTTCTCCCCTCTCCCTTCCCTGTGTCTCTTCCCCCCTCCCTTATCACCCTTCTCAACCTCCATCCTCAACCCCACTCCTCATCCTCAACCTCCCTCCTCATCCTCAACCTCCCTCCTCATCCTCAACCTCCCTCCTCATCCTCAACCTCCCTCCTCATCCTCAACCTCCCTCCTCATCCTCAACCCCCCTTCAACGTCAACCCCCCTCCTCATCAACCCCCTCCTCACTTTCTCCCCTCTAAATACCTCCCCCTCACTTACCTGCTTTTTCCCCTGCCTCTGCTCCGTCTTGACCCCGGTGCGCATGTAACGTCACATGCGCGCCGGGGTCAAGACTGAGCAGAGGCCGGAGAAGAAGCAGGTAAGTGAGGGTCAGGTATTTAGAGGGGAGAAAGTGAGGAGGGTGTTGAGGATGAGGAGGGGGGAGGGAAAGTGACACGGGGGGTTAGAGAGACAAGGGGGGTTAGAGAGACAAGTGGGGGTTAGAGAGACACAGGGGAGGTTAGAGAGACACAGGGGAGGTTAGAGAGACACGGGGGGGGTTAGAGAGACACGGGGGGGGTTAGAGAGACACGGGGGGGTTAGAGAGACACGGGGGGGGGTTAGAGAGACACGGGGGGGTTAGAGAGACACGGGGGGGTTAGAGAGACACGGGGGGGTTAGAGAGACACGGGGGGTTAGAGAGACACTTGGGGGAGTGACTCGAGTATAAGCAGAGGGGGCCCTTTTTAGCCTTAAAAAAAGGGCTGAAAAAAACTCGGCTTATACTCGAGTATATACGGTATTTGCCTGCAGCTGCTGCTTGGCATTGGGAACCGTTACGTAGGTGGTTGTCCACAAGCACTCCCAAATCCCTTTCAATATCTGAAACCCTTAGATTTGTTTCATTAAGTCTATAAATTGCATGGTTATTTTTCCTTCACAGATGCATAACCTTACATTTATTAGTATTAAATCTCTTCTGCCATTCAATTGCCAATTTCTCTAATGTATGTAAATCCATTTAGAGGGAAAGTACATAATTTTCTGATTTAATTACCTTACACAACTTCGTGTCATCAGCAAAAATGAAGACAAATCTTTCCAGTCCTACTTCTAAGTTGTTAATTCATATGTTAAAAAGGAGTGGACCTAATACTACCACATTAGTCCAATCCGAGTGTTCCATTTACAACAACCCTTTGCTTTCTGTCTTTTAGCCAGCTCTCAATCCATGCATATATATTTACTGCAATTCCTGTATCCCTTAGATTGCACAATAGTCTCTCATGTGGCCCTGTATCAAAAGCCTTTGCAAAATCTAAAAAGACAACATCCACTGAGTTGCCTTGATCCAAGTTCCTACTAACCTCCTCATAGAAACTAATTAGATTTGTTTACATTACCTGTCCCTCATAAACCCATTTTGGCTCCCACTTATAATCCTGTTTGAATAGACATATTATACCTTATTAACCCTTCTAAAAGCTTGCTCACTACAGAAGTGATGCTTAAAGGTCTATAATTTCCTGGATTTGCTCTTGCTTCCTTCTTAAATATAGGTATTATCTCTGCCTTTCTCCAGTCATTTGGTAAAGACCCTGTGTTAAGTGAATCTTGAAAAAATAGATATAATGGTTTGGCTATAACAGAACCCAGTTCCCTCAGTACCATTCGGATGTATTCCGTCAGGACCGGGGGGCTTTATTAACATTCATTTTTTCCAACCTCTTTTGGATTTCTTCCTGCGTTAACCAATTATTTTGTGATGGTAGAGTAGCCCCATTATGTTGCAGTGTCCTAACCACTGGTATCTCCCTTGTATATACAGAAGAAAGAAACCTATTTAGCTCATCTGCTTTTTCCTGGTCACTAATTGTCAGACGGCCCGTTTCACATTGTAATGCCCTTACAGCTTTCTTCCTGGCCTTCTTCCCATTTATATACTTAAAAAATATTTTAGGGTAAGTCTTACTCTCTTTTGCAATTAATTTTTCATTTTCTATTTTAGCCAGTCTAATAGCCCTTTTGCAAGCCTTATTGATTTCCTTGTACTCACGTAAAGCAGTCTCTGTCCCCTCTTGTTTGTATAATTTAAATGCCTATTTAAAATTCAGAGGTTTTGTTGGCCCCTTACAGTTTTGTTTTCATTTAATTCAATCTGAAATGAGACTGTGTTGCGATCACAGTGTCCCAAAGGTTGCCCTATTTCAACATTTGATACTATATCAATATTATTTGTGATGACTAAATCCAAAATAGCTTCATTTCCAGTAGGCTCTTGTATAACCTGGGCCAGATAATGATCATTGAGTGTACTCAAGAACCGGCTCCCCTTAGCTGAACTGCTGGTTTCATTTATCCAGTTTATTTCAGGGTAATTAAAATCTCCCATTATTAGAACTTGCCCATGCTTAGCTGCATTTTCAATCTGTAACAATAAATGTATTGCCTCACTTTCAGCTATATTTGGGGGTTTATAGCATATTACTACTAATATTATTTGGGAATTTGCTGCTACGCTATTTAACTCTACCCACAAACATTCAACTTTATCACTAGTTCTGCCATAAATTTCTTCTCTGACTATAGGTTTAAATTCAGGCTTAACATACAGACAAATCACTCCTTCTCTTTTACCATTGTCCCTATCTTTCCTAAATAGGTTATAACCATCCAGATTAACAGTCCAGTCATGAGATTCATCCCTCCACGTTTCGGTAATGCCTATTAAATCCCATTTTTCATTAATTGCTAATAATTCTAACTCTCCCATTTTTCCTGGCAAGCTTGTGGCATTAGCAAGCATACACCTTATGTTATGAGTCTGTAGTTCTGAAGTGCCTGCCACTGTAGTTGAGTTACTTAGTACTACCTCCCGAATTGACTATACTACCCCTCTCCCCATCTCCTCCCCTATACCCTCTACACTTTCTACCCCATTACTAATATCTAGCCCCCCCCCTACTAGTTTAAAAACTCCTCCAGCATTTCTACCATCCTATTCACTAGCACAAAAGCTCCCTCATCATTAGGGTGCAATACATCCCTTTTGTAGAGATTGTACCGAGGTGAGAAGTCAGCCGAGTGCTCTAAAAACCCAAACCCCTACTTAGTGCACCACATATTTAGCCATGCATTAACCTCCCTAAACACCTTCTGCCTCCCTGGGATAGCACGCTGCACTGGTAGTATCTCAGAAAATACTACCTTGGAGGTCCTTGCCTTCAGCTTATTACCTAGTTCTCTAAAATCATTCTTTAGGACCCTACATCTTCCACTAACTTTGTCATGGGTACCAATATGTACCAAGACCGCCGGTTCATTTTCAGCCCCTTCCAATAATTTATCTACCCAATACACAACATGACGAACCCGAGCACCCGAGAGACAGCAAACTGTTCGATTGCTGGGATCTGGGTGACAAATCACCCTGTCTACCTTCCTAATAATAGAGACCCCTACCACCAAAACCTGTCTGTTGCTCTGCCTATTCTGCCCACCCACTCCTCGAATAGAACTGTTCTCCCGGCTGTTAGAGGGAACAGCTCTATCTGGCATTGATATTCCCGAATGGATATCCCCAACAGTTTCACTCAATCTGGCAAATCTGTTGGCGTTTCCCAACTCCGATACTGGCCTGCCTCCTCCTGTTCCCCCTGATTCCCCTTCTAAATGTAACTTAGCTACCTCCCTGGACATCCTCACTAGCCCCAGCTCCACTCTCCATGCTAGGCCCAGCTAATCTGTGCTCAGTGAGCACAAACTCCCTTTCAAGTGGAGCAATATTACTAAGTTCTGCAATTCTCCTCTCCAGTTCTCCAATTTTAGCTTCCAGAGGGGCAACATGCTCATACCTGCCACAGAGGTATGGACCATGGATCAGCTGTTCCAGCATTGCATACATATGACAGGGTGTACACTGAGTGAGGTTGCCACTGGACTGACTTAAAATTATTATGATTGTCTGCAAAAATTCAGTGGGAAAAATAAAGAATATAAAATAATATATTTGTTTAATTTGTATGATATATTTGTATAATTTACTGCTAATAATTCTAACTCTCCCATTTTTCCTGGCAAGCTTCTGGCATTAGCAAGCATACACCTTATGAGTCTGTACTTCTGGAGTGCCTGCCACTATACTTGAGTTACTTAGCAGTACCTCCCTATTGATTATACTAACCCTCCCCCCATCTCCTTCCACATGACTAGTTAATTCCTTACCCCCTCTACACTTACTTTCCCATTACTTCTATCTAGTCCCCCCCCCCCCCCCAGCTATTAGTTTAAAAACTCCACCAGCCGTTCTACCATCCTTTGCCCTAGCACAGTAGCTCCCTCATCAATAAGGTGCAATACATCCCTGCTATAGAGATTGTACCCAAGTGAGAAGTCAGCCCAGTGCTCTAAAAACCCAAACCCCTCCTTAGTACACACACATATATGGCACTGGAGGGTGGCCCTCCACAACAGTCCCAGTTTTTCATGTGGCCCCTTTGGCAAATTAATTGCCTACCCCTGAGTTACAGGCTTGACAGAAGAAATGATTTAAAACCGCTGAGTTCAAATTTCGATATCCCGTAGAATATTTTTACCCTTAACATGCAGGTTGTTAGCGCTTTGCTTTACAGGGACAATTTAATAGCCGTAAGTCTTGCAGGCTACGGTTTTACACGTTGAGGGAATTTAATAGGGCTGTAAGTCTTTAAGGTTCTGAGAGATGAAATGGAAGAAAGAAAAAATGGAAAATCATAGAAGTAAACATACTGAGGGAAGAGGAGTTGCACTACAATGATGAAAATACCAGACACTTAAAATTGGACATGGAACTTAAACTCTTCTACCACATTTAAAAATAGTTTTAAGCATTACTTTAAATATTACCAAATTTGTGGTTTTTCATTAAAAATTTGTCGTACAAAGATTCTGAAAAATGATCACTTGAAATGCAAGTTTGCAGCACAGTAGTGATATTTTGCAAACAAACAATTTGGGAGCCTCCTCTGCCTAAAACCAACCAGTCTAGAACAGGCTTGTCTAGCATTGGCCTACACAAAATGATCCAGGTCTCAGTTTCAGGAGACTCTTGCTGGCCAGATCAATTAGTGAGCTAAAAGAGGTTGCTCTCAGAGTGGCTTATCATGGCCAAAGAACTAACCTATTAAGGTTAGTTCGTTCTCTGATGAGCACCTCTGACTTAGTTTTTTGTTTATTCAAATTACCCTTAGAGTTTAGTCTCCCTAAGGGTGACAGGGGACTCCAGACGTGAACCCCTTGCTCACTGTGCCTTAGGGAGTTCAGCTGCACCTCACTGATGAGGCCCAATAAGGCCCAAAAACGTGTCTGAGGTTTGCTGTTTCTTCTGTTCAGGGTAGAATTGCCTGGTATTTCGGAGCTGGGTCACTCTTTTGAGTTGGACCAGACTGATATACTACAGGATATTTCTCTCTGTGAAGGGCACAAGTTAGCTAAAAGAGGTTACTCTCAGAGTGGCTTATCATGGCCATAGAACTAACCTATTAAGGTTAGTTCGTTCTCTGATGAGCACCTATGATTTGTTTTTTTGTAGTGGCTCATTAATTTTAAATTTACCTAACTGTGCTGATGCAAAGACATCTGAAGCACACATGTTCTTGAATAGCAATTTTCTCTTTTTTTTTTTTTACAAACACCTGTTATAATTAGACCTTTTTAAAATATAAATACAAAAGAGGCCAGGTGTATATAAAAGTGCTTATGTAATTGGATTACAAATACACAACATGTATAATGTAATGATTTAGGTTAAAATTTAATTAAACAAAATATCTGAAGTCCTAGGTTACCATACATACACATATATATATATACAGTAATGCAATAATAATAATACGATAATAGTTAATCCACATACCTTCACAATTTTTCTTGTCTGCTGTCAACTCGAAGCCAGGATCACAGACACATTTATAGCTCCCCAAAGTGTTAACGCAGCCCTGGGCACATCCACCATTATCGGGCCTGGAACATTCATCCACCTCTTTTCAGAAATAAATGGTCAGCAATACTGAATTCATGATGGGAACTAGCAAGATGGTAGAACTGCATTCTAAATATTGTATATAATTGCAAGCATAAAACATGGGATGCCCAGGGGTTAAATGACCATTAACCAACATCACTCTGGAGCATGCTGTAATCACTTAAATCCGCTAGACACAGGGGATGATCAGACAATTAAAAACATTTCAAGTCACCCCTCAAAGTTATGAAGACAAACTAAGCTGCTCCTAGCCTGAGAGAGGTGACCCGAGATAAGCTTATCTTAGCTAAAGAACTACACTTGTTAATGCGAAAATTATTTTAGAAAGTAAAACTAGGTAAATACAGCATTTTATTTACTGACTTCTATATACAATGATCGATTAGAAGAAGGCTTCGAATTTTGTTTCTGTTGACCAGATTCGACCTATGGAAGTGAACTATTCAAATGCTTCTGTGACCATCCTTAATGTCAATACTTTTAGTGAGACTAGTTAATATTTCAGTCTACAAGGTCACACTGTGCTCAGAAAGAGGCTGAATCAAGAAAATGGATATTGACAGTTAACAAAAAAAAAATAAAACATTTTGCCCATTAGACTAATTCTTCAAAATAAAGTATTGTGTGCCATGGTAGCATCAAATTTGCTAAATGTATTGAATTTATTTACCTTTAAAGAAATTAGCGGCAAATCCAGCTTTGTTGATTGATCCATCAGAAACAAATTTTATCCACAGTTTATTTGAGGTAGACTTAATATCGTCTGGCTTTTCATATCCACAAAAATGGGCAATGAGTGGATGGTCTTCTGTAGAGCCATCCCTTACCTCCAAGTAGTCATACGCACAACTGTCATGTCTTTCAATCTGAGTGAACCAGAAAAAAAAGCAATCACTTTTATGAAGGGAGTTGTGAAGGTCAGTATTGATTAAATCGACATTCAATAAGTTTGAGATAATGGGCTTGATTACATTAGCAAATTTAAAAGGAAATTCAGCTTAATGGGCTCAAGGTAAAATTAAATAAATAAATAAATAGTTAGCCAATTAGTTAAACCTGAATATCTTGGACACATCGATATCTGAGGGAATTATTGAATAAATGCTCAGCATGCAATGTTTGTGTTGTTATCAATTAATCAAGGGGTCTAGGCCATTAACTAATTACCTCAAAAGACTGGAAAGAAAGACCCACTAAAAACCCTTCAGATACAGTGATTTTCCAGATACATTCTTTAGACGGACGGTAGTCATCGGGGTAGTTAGGAGACTGTATTTGTCCAGAATCTTTCTTGATATCTCCTCCACAAATAGCTAAAAAAAAGTTATTTTTGGTTACAATGATATACAAAGTGCTTGCGGTTTACTTTTTAAAGATAGTTTCAACTAAATTAAAGTTGATCTTACATGTAATTGTTCACTTATAGAAATTTAAATATATATTCAAAGGTTTTAGCACTTGCACTTTATTATTACTCAACCTCTATATATTAGGCAATATGAACGGCATGTTACATGAATGTCACAACTCAGAACTCAGCTGCAGTTTAATAGACTCAAATTTTTGGCCCAATCACCCTACAAAGCTCAGTGCCAGTGAAAAAAATCAATTAGTAAACTAGTGAATTCCGTTCGATACAAATATGGAGGAGAAACTGGAAAACATGAAAGTTCCATAACTGTAATATAGGTAGTTAAACTTTTTTTTATATGTAAAAAAAATGTATGTTTAGATGAACTTGGCTTTAATGAAGTATCTTACAAGCAAAACGTACATCTACCCCCACCTCCATCTCTTGATGGTCCTGCAGTAGAATAAGAATTATACTCTGTTTAATGGAAAGTCAATAATAGAAAAATGGTGATTTTTTTTTTCTTTTCTCAAATAGAATATAGCTCTATGTTTTCACTTCTTGGTTAAAAGTAAACTAGATAATTTTGGCCGTAAATCCTGTTTTCAGTATTGAAGTCTATTCAATGCTCCACACAAGTAATATTACTGAGCACACCTGCAACTCGCAACCCAAGCCTTGAAGTATTGTTAGAATGCTCAGGATTAAAAGTAGGGCATTACAAGTAATATTACAGAGCACAAACCCACTGACACCAGTGAAAATTCCTGGGGATTCCCTCCATACATGTACACTGTGAAAGGAAATCCCCAGGGATCCACTTCCCTGCTCACTTCCGATCGCCCCCCATACCTGTGGCATCTACAATTAATCCTGATGACTGGGGGGCAACTAAAGATTAACCCCTTGTCACAGAGGTCCTTAAATGGCCACATGCAGCACTAATTTTATTGACCCCTGCCAAGGGGTACTTTAAGGCATCCAATGAATTAACCTTTGCTGTGGAGGTCATTAAAAGACCCCAGTGACACCTAATCTATTAAACCCAAAAGTACTATGGGGTCTATACAGACCCACACTGTATTCTCATTAACCCCTTGGATACCATGGTGGTCTATACAGACTCGCACGGTATTCACATTAATACCACTCTCCTAACAACCATGGCGGTTTTAAAGGCCCCTTGTGGTACCTAAATGAACCTCATAACCACCATGGGGGGGGGGGGGGGGTCTATATGGACCTATATGGACCCCCATAGCTCTCTATGTAGAATAATATACTAAATACAACTCTCCAAAACATTTTCAAAAATAATAAAGAATATAAAATATTACATATAAAATTAAAAACAAAACACAAATAAAGCAAAGTGACATTACATTAAAAAAAGATTAAAACCTGTAAAATAAATATAAATTAATAATACTTAACTACTCTAAATGATCACCCAGTGATGATCATTGACACCTTGGTCCTAAATCTATACATGTTGATAAAATAAGTTCTGGTCCTCTTCTTTCTTGATCAATGACCACGCTCGTCCCTACTGTGACCTCGAAAGGGCCCTCCAATAAAAACATACTGGCGCTCTATAAAGTAAATTAACTGAACTAATGGAGCTTCTCCTAGGAGGAGCTCCCTCTCGCAAATAGCCATTGCCGCACTTTCTGTGCCTTAAATAGAGTTTTTGAGCATTCTGGTTTGCTGAAATAGATGTCGATCATAATTCAGCCAATCAGAATGGGTTTACAGTTGACACCCTGCTCAATATAAATTTTAAATCTACTTTGACCAATCAGATTGCTCAGATTTTAGGTCCATCAATCTGAGCAATCTGATTGGTCAAAATAGATTTAAAATACATATTGAGCAGGGGTAGGAGGTGATCTGCTCAGGGGGACTCTTCTGATAGGGGTAATAAAGACTATTCATGTTATAATGACAGCAGATTATTTGCCTCCATCCCTCCAGTAGATATTGATCAGAAAATATCTGGTCAGAACCTGAACCTTTTTACCCTCTAGAGACAACTGGCATTTAATAGAAGCACAACTAAGCTAAAAAGATGCAATGTAAGTTTTTTAAAGCAATATTTCCTTCATTTATTTTGATATACTGATTTTATTGCTAGTCAGGTACTAAATAAACAAATAAAGTACCAGTGGTATAATGCCTACTCAAGAAGCAGTCTCCATTTTCGTGCACTTGTGTCCAAAACTGCTGCACTAGAAAAATATACTGTTCTTTGTGGATTAAAGATATTAGTTTAGGCAAAATCAAGGCGTTCACAATTTTAAAAAAAAGCATCTAAAATACTAAGTTGGCAGAGAAATAAGAATTAGCATTTTTCTACTGTCGATTTTCCCTTAAATCAGTGGAGCATTTTAAAGAAATGCTTTAAAAGTGGTAATTACCTTCATATACTGCAAAGAATCCTTTACCCAAGATATTACTACTGCTCCGGAACTCTATCCACAATTTGCTATCAGTTGAAACTATTGGCTCTGGAATTCGATCACCACATAATCTACCTAAAACAAAGAACAGTAAATCTATGTGTGTACATTCATATGCAATGGATACCAGGTCAAATCGTGCCCTCCAACACAACAATAAGAGATAGCCAAGTGCAAGAAAAGAGAAGGAAGTTATCTCAAAGAATCTGTTTGCTAAAAAACATGGAATTACCTAAATAACCCATTACGCATTTAACAGATAGTGACTAGAGTAAAGAGTAAATTAGTAGAGAGTAAATTCACAATGATAAATCCACCAACTTTAGGATGAAACTCATTTATAAACCATAGCAGAGTGTGAACCTTAGTTCATTAATCTACCCATCAAAGCTATGCAACATGGCATAGTATTACCACAGTTTAGGAGGAGCTGCAGCATAAATATAGTGGTTATCAGCTTAATATTTATATTTAGCAAAGTTATACATGCTTGACTATTAAAATTCCCTTAAAGAGAGTAATGTGTTTATTTTATATAAATGTTTTAACAAAGCTCATTTAATACACCTCAAAGTAATTATGATATAAAATGCAAACTTCACTTGCTTCTAAGAAGCCCTCAGAGTACTATATTCTTACCTTCTTCCCTTTCATCCTTTTTTGTTAAGAAATGCCATCTTGCACAGAGGTGACTAAAGGACACACCAGCAGGAGAGAAAATTCATACTATCTGTGTCTCATGTTGCTCAGCTGCCCAATATGTCACTCTCTGCTTGTTAGATGCATGAGACAATGGTAAGTTATCCCCCTATGGTAGTGGTCTTAAGTCATAGCTTTGCAAGGTGTTCGCTTTCATGAAAGAAAACAAGAAAAAAGGGGGAGGTTGTAGAAGATCCTTTACTCTGGGGCCTTCTTAAAAGTAAGTAAAATTGTAAATGACAATTACACTGAAGAGTATAAAATTTAATTAAAAAGCTAGTTAAAATATCTATATAAAAAACAAATGTTTCCGACATAATTCCTATAAAATTACATTATAGTCTAAGCATCAGGAGATAGGAGAATGAGGCTCAAACTAACCAAAAATTTTAGAGTGAAGGTGCTGGGTGTGATATGCAAATGGGACAGGATGTAAAATTGCAGATGTTGGTGTGTCAAAATAAAGTGACCTTCATGTAAGAAGCCAAATGTAAATATTCAGACTTGAGATGACTGTAGAGACAAATAGTGCAGAGAAGAAGGCTTCGGCAGAGTCTAAAGAGTACAAGTGGCAGAGCCCAAGATTAGAGCGAAGATGAAGGATGAGTTGGAAAATTCAGACCCTTGAAAGAAAGAAGCACAATTTGATATTAATGTGGAGTTTGTGAAAAAAGAAATAGTGAGGACTCTACATGCAACAGGGTGGAGTTGGAAGTCTTTACCTAGCAAGGATGCCTTTCTCCAGTATCCATCTCGTATTTCAATATAATCATACCAGCACAGACGGCTCTTAAATAGGTCCATTGCAGTGAAATTTAAAATAATCTAAATAAGGAATTAATGTAACGAAACATTAAAATAATTAGTATATTTGAAGTAAAACTAACCAGTATAAGAAAACATTTACAAGTTTAGAGCATAACAGAGAATAAAAAGATAAGAGTGTGTTAAAAAGAGTTAAAGAGAGAGGAGTGAGATAGAAAGAGAGAGAGAGAGCAAGAGAGAAAGAAAGACAGCCATATAAAGAAAGACTGCCCTGTATTCAATTAGATAGGTAACACTGAGCTAGGTTAGGTAGAAGTGTGGTACAAGTTAACAGCAGCCTTTCTAAAAAAAAGCCCTATAGCATCTTTGGCTGCATGTTAAAGGTACCAGGTGTAGGATCGGTGGGTATGAGCAGCTCCAATTCTTGATGCACATTCTTGGGGAACGTTTGGATGAGTTTATGGATTTGGATGGTATATTCATATGAAGGGTCATGGTTCAATTCCTTTTGGTATGTAATGTCTGATAGTTGTTGGTTTCCTTCTTGTAGTCCTGAGTGTCCATAATGACAAAGGAACCACCTTTGTCTGCTAGTTTAATGGTGATGTTAGGGTTTACCTTCATGTTTTTTATGCCTTTATGTTGTATATGCCTCTTTTCTGTTGGGATGTTACCAATTATGTAGTTCTCAGGCGAAAGCTTCTATGTAATTGGGACCTTCTACATGCTGCCAAAGATACACAAGCCAGGAAATCCAGGGAGACCAATTGTTACAGGTATGGACACACTGACTGGACAGCTATGTGGCCTTGTTGAAAACATCCTGAAGCCACTAGTTAAAAACACAAGCAGCTACATAAAGACACCACTGACTTTCTTAACAAACTCAGTTAGATTGAAGACATACTTGCTAACACACTACTTGTCACCATGGATGTTGAATCTCTTTACAGCAACATCCCACACAAAGATGGCATTGAGGCATGGATTAAGTTTTTATTAACACTAACTCATAACCAGAAATATAACCCTAATACCATTGCCAAAATACTGGAGTATATCCTGATCCACTACTACTTCACCTTCAACCAACATGTTTACCTACAAGTAATGGGTACTGCAACGGGTACCAAAATGGCACCACAATATGCTAACCTATTTATGGCAGACCTGGAACAGAGATTCATGTCCTCAAACCTTACATATACTATATAGATGATCTATTCATCATATGGACAGAAGGCAAAAAAACCTCAAAGACGGTCACAATTCTTTTAATACCTTACATTCATGTATCAAACTTAAAGTAAATTACTCTGCAGAACAGGTGAACTTCCTGGACCCTACCATTTCCATTAAAAATGGCAAACTTAACTCATCTGTGTATAGGAAAATAACTAAAACTAAAATGACTGTGAAATTTGGGGTCAGAGATATTGGAGATTATAGTAATCCTGATGGGAACTCTACTGCTCGAAATATGAACATTCTAGATTCCTTGCATGCAACATCACTTACACAATTAGTTAAGGAGTCTACTCCTTACTCATACTGACAAACAACGATAAGGGTCAGGTATATCAGTAGGCATGAGCTTAGGGACACAAGTCAATATGGTTTAGAATACAATTAAAGACAGCGTGTAACTTAAAAAATGTTGATTTTCAAAAGGGTGAGTTTTGGAAACATGGAAAAATATTTGTTGGCAACTCAAACATTTTTGGAGAGAGGACAGGAAGAGTGAGAATATTTGAAGCAAGCCATTTTAAGTGCAACGTCACACTGAATTACGTTAGTTTCAGAAAATGAAACAAAAGCAGGCAGGTGTTTGTAAAATGAAAAAGGTAGCTTAGGGAAGATGTAGTAAGGGTAGAGAAGTATATAAAACCAAAAAAGAGTGCTCCCTGAATTGTTCACTTTTATCTTTGAAGAAGGTGAATTTTTATTAGATTATCAAACAGACATGCGTTTAAGGACCACTATAATTTTTTAACTAGGACCTTTACTTCGTCCCTTTAGCAGAAATTAATTTAATTTTGAAAAGCATTAAAACTGACTATTCAATGTACTAGCAGTCTTTCTCTATAGCAAAACATTTCTGAAATATTTAGAATGATTTTTCTCATTAAGCTAATGTACGGATCAGTATGCTAATGTGCAGATCAGGGTGCTTGCTAAGGGTCGGATAGGCATCTAACTGCCAGATAATATTGCATGTCTTTATTTTGGCCACTAGCAGACATTACTCATCAGCATGTTAAAGCAGCTAATTATTAGGGTGAGCAGCTCATTTGAATATAAATGGAGCAACAAAACTTGGAATTTCCAAGGACTGACTCAATTTAGAAGAAAAATGAATAACCCAACATATGTCCAGTTTTCATGATCTTTAAGAATAACAAAAAAAACTTGATTTTGGTATTATAAAATCCCTTTAAACTCTTACAACCCAAGCACCATGTAACTTCTGTGTTTTATCTTTTATCTTGATCCAGTCACAGAAGAAGCTGAAGACAAAGTTGTTACCTTCTCTCCCGGAGTAACGGATATTCTCCAGATGCAGTGTGTGTATGACGGATAACCGTTTGGGAACCCAGGAGCAGAAAAATTCCCACTTGAATCCTGTAAGGTTTCTCCACAAGCTTAAAAAAAGAGAAATGAACATTCAGGAAAAGATATTCTAGAAATTGTAGAAATGTTTTATTTATACGACACTTTATAAGTTCTAAACATGGTATTGTTTCCTAAGTTAAGTTTACACTTAAGTTTGCAGTTTTTACCTTTCAGTCTCTCTCATCCACCAAGAATCCACACAGGACAGCCTGCTATTTGTTGCTTAGAACATATCATTGCTAATAACTGCTGACTACATTAATAAAACATAGTTTAATATTAAACAAATGTACAAATTAATTCATTCATTTTGGAGAGAAACACGTCTTGTTTTGCATTGTTCGTTTTATACGGTGAGTTTTTCCATGTGATTCAGTGGAAGTCTCAGTTTGCTATTTGTTAATGATTGGTCAAATTAAAATAAAAATACTATCAGTTTGACCTATTTTTGGAGTCCTTCGCTTTTCATCTGTATATTTGGAGATACAGCTCTACTACCAAGAAGGAAGCCAAAGTGCACAACGAACCTTTGGTGTTTCAACCTATACCTGTATTATACCTCATATATTTGGGGTAATAACATGTGAGTTGGCATTCATTAACCATAAGTGGAGATCTATATATATATATATATATATATATATATATATATATTGTGAGCATAAAGGTGGAATAGTGGTTGATGGGAGATACATCAGACCTGATTTGCTAGACAGCAACCAGAGGATTTCTCAGTTAAATGCCCCAGGGAGAGATGTTACAGTTTGCAATATGCATAGCTGATGCTCTGCAAAACATGGTATGGGTCCCTGGGGCGGAGTATTTGGAGAGCAGGGGGGGCCAATGCTCCAACAGCACTAGTTGCTGTATAACAGACCACAGCTTGGATCTGGTTTTTAAGAGTTAGCTAATTGGCACTCACCTGTAGCTACTCAATTAGCAGACAGGCCTTTAAAAGAAGAGAGCAGCCTGCTCCAAGGGGGAGAGGAAAAGACAGCTAGGAGAGGCTGCGCTTATTGCAAAGACATTGCTTTTGTTTGGGAAATTGGTAAGTGGGAAAGCCACCCAATTGCAGATAGCAAGTACTGTCTAGGAAGAGCTCAAGTAAGAGCAAGGGATTTTTGTTTGTTTTGTTATTATTTAAAGTACCTGCTTGCAAACTGAATAAAATAAGGAAAACTGAGCTGAAGGTGTCCTGGACTTTGTATACCCTAGAAGGCTGTGGTTACTGCAAGATCGGTGACAATCCTACCTGTAAAAGAAGTGGTTTGTCACATATGGTGGAGAATGCGGGCATCCACGTAAGCCTGAGGGTAGAAGTCATTTAAAGCTCAACATGGAGGATGTTATCAAGGCTCTGATCCAATCCTCCTCTGTGCAACAGGAGAGCTGCAGAAAACAGTGCAGCCCTGCAGCAACTGGTGCTGGCCCAGGCAGAGTGTGCTAAAGTCCTGGCCAAAACACAAATGGAGGGCACTGAGTCCTTGGTGAAACAGCTTGTTGTGACACAAGCGGAGATGTTTAAAGTAGCCCGTGAGGAGCAGCAAAAAGTCACCCAGGGACTACAACAGGTAATCCAAGCGATCTCTGGAAAACTGAATGGAGACCCTGATGGAAGATACCAGGGGCCAAAGGTGATTCGGGCGAGCCACTATCTTCAGAAAATGACCGCATCAGATGATGTTGAGGCGTACCTTCTGGCATTTGAGCGCACTGCTGAGAGGGACGGATGGCCGGCTGGTGAGTGGGCAAGCATACTGGCACCGTTCCTAAGTGGAGAGCCGCAGAAGGCATATTATGACCTAGAACCAGCCGATGCAAGTATCTACAGCAAATTGAAAGCTGAAATCTTGGCACGACTGGGTGTAACCTCTGCAGTACGTGCCCAAAGGTTCCACTCATGGTCATATTCTTCAGACAAAGCCGCACGTTCCCAAATGTTTGACCTCATACACCTTGCACGGAAATGGTTACAACCTGAAATCCATTCAGCTAGCCACATTGTGGAAACCTTAGTAATGGACCGGTTTTTGCGTGGTTTACCAGCTTCCCTGCGTCGCTGGGTCAGCCAAAGTGACCCCCATACAGCTGACCAACTGATTGCCTTGGTGGAAAGATATGCGGCTGCAGGAGAACTGCTATGTCCTACTTCACAGGCAAACCCTCGCAATCCTAAGCCCCAAGATTCTGCAAGACCGGGTAAGACTGTTCAAGGTTTAAGGGGGGCATCCAGGTCTAATAGGCCTGGGAACGGAACTAATTGGTGGTCAGACTGTACTGTCAAATGTTTCAAGTGCAAAGAGGATGGTCATATGGCCAAAGACTGTCCATTTAAGGATGAACCTATGGAATGCAATATGGGCAAAAATGAGGGAACACGTTAATTTTTGCTCAGTTGTTATGGTATTGTTAACAATGACTATGATAATAACGCTCATAAATGCTGTGTAACTGTGAATGGAAAAATGTCTAAAGCATTACTTGATTCAGGTAGTATGGTTACGTTGGTAGCAGAGTCTATAATACCTTGTGTAAAACCTGATCATGGACAGAAAATAGGCATTATCTGTGTTCATGGTGATAAAAAGGAATACCCCACTGCGGAAGTAAATATTGGAACCCAGTATGGGAATTTAAAGTACCGAGTGGGTGTAGTACCTAGATTAGCCCATGAGGTAGTGATCGGTAGAGACTTTCCTCATTTTCTAAAATTATGGGCAGCTTTACAAAAGACAGATCAAAATTTATCAGAAATGAGTCAGTCTGTCGAGGATAATGTGTTCCCTTTTTCCGATATTGACTTGGGTTTTGACCACTGTGACGGAAAAATAAGGAAAAAGAAAAAATACTGCCCTAAACCAGTATTAATAGGAGATAACCCAGCTCAAACTAGTGAGGAGCCTACTAATAATGCAGACAAGGATAAGGACTTAATTGATATTGGAATTAGTCCAGGTAACTTTAAAAGCGCTCAGTGGGAAGATCCCACTTTAGTGACAGCTAGAAATGATATTAAAGTTGTAAACGGGGTTGTTAATCAGCCAGGAGGAGCACTGCCGTTCCCCTATTTTGAAGTACAAAATGACCTAATTTACCGTGTAGAAAAAAAGGATTCAGACATCATTAGGCAGCTGTTGGTTCCTCAGACTTACCAGAATATAGTGCTAAAGTTGGCTCACAGCCACATATTAGGGGGTCACTTGGGAGTCGGAAAAACTAGAGAGAGAGTCCTTAGACGGTTTTACTGGCCTGGAGTGTTTGCTGCTATTACAAACTATTGCTCCTCATGTCCTGAGTGCCAGTACAGGGCTCCTTTCAAGACTTTTCGTAGTCCACTTGTACCCTTACCCATAATTGACGTGCCTTTTGAAAGGATCGCTATGGACTTAGTGGGGCCACTGGTAAAGTCCGCTAGGGGACACCAATATATATTAGTCATCTTGGACTATGCAACTCGCTATCCTGAGGCCATTCCCTTGCGTAATACCTCTGCAAAGCTAATAGCTAAGGAACTTATGTTGATGTTCAGTAGGGTGGGTATCCCTAAAGAAATACTGACAGACCAGGGGACCCCGTTCATGTCCAGAGTCACAAAAGAGTTGTGCAGGCTCTTGCAGGTTAAACATCTTAAGACCTCAGTATATCACCCACAGACTGATGGTTTAGTAGAGAGGTTCAACAAAACCCTTAAGAGTATGCTACGCAAGGTAATTGATGCAGATGGAAGAAATTGGGATTTTTTATTGCCATATCTACTGTTTTCCATTAGGGAAGTTCCACAGGCCTCCACGGGCTTCTCTCCTTTTGAATTATTATATGTAAGACATCCCAGGGGAATATTGGATATTGCTAAGGAGACCTGGGAACAGGAGACTACTCCTCACAGGAGTGTAATTGAGCATATAGCTCAAATGCAGGATAGAATGGCCACCATCATGCCTATTGTCAGGGAACACATGCTGGAAGTCCAGCAGGCTCAGAAAAACAGCTATAACCGTAATGCTAGAGTCAGAGTGTTCCAACCGGGAGACAGGGTATTGGTTCTGGTCCCTACTGTGGAGAATAAGTTCCTTGCGACTTGGCATGGACCCTATGAAATAATAGAGAAAGTGAGTGATGTCAATTATAAAGTCAGACAACCAGGAAGAAGAAAGCCTGAACAGTTGTATCATATAAATCTGTTAAAGCCATGGAAGGACAGGGAGGTCCTGGTTGCTTTAAAACCTTCAGAACCTCCTATAGTAGAGCCAGATGTGAACGTATCTAAGACTCTGTCTGTCCATCAAAAGCAAGAGGTCAGAGATTTCATCAGAAGAAATAGGGATGTTTTCTCGATAGTTCCAGGAAAGACTAAAGTGATTAAACATGACATAATAACCGAACCAGGGAAAAGAGTTAACCTCAAACCCTATAGAATTCCTGAGGCCCGGAGGGAGGTTATAAACTTAGAGGTTGAGAGCATGTTAAAACTTGGAGTCATTGAAGAATCCCAGAGTAACTGGAGTAGTCCTATTGTATTGGTGCCAAAACCTGATGGCACATGGAGGTTCTGCAATGACTACCGCAAGTTAAACGCCCTCTCAAAATTTGATGCTTACCCAATGCCAAGAGTTGATGAGTTAATAGAAAGACTGGGCAAAGCTCGTTATCTAACAACCTTGGATTTAACAAAGGGTTACTGGCAGGTCCCGCTCACTGAAAGAGCCAAAGAAAAGACAGCCTTTTCAACACCCAGTGGCCTGTTTCAGTACACTGTATTGCCATTTGGGTTACATGGGGCACCTGCCACATTCCAACGAATGATGGACAGAATTCTTAAACCTCATGTTCGTTATGCTGCAGCATACTTGGATGATGTCGTCATCCACAGTGCAGACTGGGAATCCCACCTCCCTAAAGTTCAAGCGGTACTTGATGCTATCCGCTCAGCAGGCTTAACTGCCAATCCTTCCAAGTGTACGATTGGTTTAGAGGAAGCTAAGTACTTAGGTTATTCTATTGGGAGGGGTTTGGTTAAACCACAGGAAGCCAAAGTAGAAGCCATACAAAAATGGCCACAGCCCCTTACAAAGAAACAAGTAAAGGCATTTTTGGGTTTAATTGGATATTATAGGCGGTTCATTCCAGATTTTGCTACCATTGCTGCACCCCTGACAGACCTTATTAAAGCAAAATCCCCAGTCATAGTTAAATGGTGCCCTGAGGCAGAAAAGGCTTTTAAGAGTCTGAAGGAAGCTATCTGTAGCCATCCTGTCTTAGTGACCCCAGATTTTTCCAGGGATTTTATAGTTCAGACAGATGCTTCTGATTCACAGGAATACCAGGGTGAAGAACACCCTGTTTTCTTTTTGAGCAGAAAGTTAAACCCACATGAGAAGAACTACTCTATTGTTGAAAAAGAGTGTCTTGCTACTAAGTGGGCATTAGACTCTCTTAAATACTACCTACTAGGCAGAAGGTTTCGATTGATAACGGACCATGCTCCTCTGACGTGGATGTATCAGAACAGGGAAAGTAACTCCAGAGTAACCAGATGGTTTTTGAGTTTGCAATCTTTTAATTTCACTGTGGAACACAGGGCTGGTCTGCAACAAGGTAATGCTGATGGGCTTTCGAGGGTACACTCCCTGATTTCCATGGTCGCTCAAACCCTTGGGTATGAGCTGGGGGGGAGGATATGTGAGCATAAAGGTGGAATAGTGGTTGATGGGAGATACATCAGACCTGATTTGCTAGACAGCAACCAGAGGATTTCTCAGTTAAATGCCCCAGGGAGAGATGTTACAGTTTGCAATATGCATAGCTGATGCTCTGCAAAACATGGTATGGGTCCCTGGGGCGGAGTATTTGGAGAGCAGGGGGGGCCAATGCTCCAACAGCACTAGTTGTTGTATAACAGACCACAGCTTGGATCTGGTTTTTAAGAGTTAGCTAATTGGCACTCACCTGTAGCTACTCAATTAGCAGACAGGCCTTTAAAAGAAGAGAGCAGCCTGCTCCAAGGGGGAGAGGAAAAGACAGCTAGGAGAGGCTGCGCTTATTGCAAAGACATTGCTTTTGTTTGGGAAATTGGTAAGTGGGAAAGCCACCCAATTGCAGATAGCAAGTACTGTCTAGGAAGAGCTCAAGTAAGAGCAAGGGATTTTTGTTTGTTTTGTTATTATTTAAAGTACCTGCTTGCAAACTGAATAAAATAAGGAAAACTGAGCTGAAGGTGTCCTGGACTTTGTATACCCTAGAAGGCTGTGGTTACTGCAAGATCGGTGACAATCCTACCTGTAAAAGAAGTGGTTTGTCACAATATATATATATATTCATTGGGTTTTGAATGTTGGAGGATAATTAAGGGAATATATATATATACACACACACATATACATACATATACATATATATACACATACATACATATATATACACATACATACATATATATACACATATATATATATATATATATATATATATATATTTATATATATATATATATATATATATATATACATATATACACACACATATATATACATATATATATATATATATATATATATATATATATATATATAAAAATATAAAGAGTGAGGTAGCCGTGAATGTCCAGTAATCCAGTTGAATAATAAGAGTATTGCAGTGAATAATGATACCTTTTGTATTGGACAAACATATTCATAATAAAGCGACGAGCTTTCGAGAGAAAATGCCTCTCTTTATCAAGTCAAAAAGCGATACTGATACAGGTATGAGCTAAAAACAGCAAGCAAACAGAAAGAGATGGTGAAAAAAAATTGAAAAAACAAGAAAGACAAAATGCATTAGGCAGAGTTAAGTGAGAAACAGACCAGCATTGTGAATAATGTCCTGATAGGTCAGTAAGTGTATAGATCAGGTTGTAGATAAGAACACAGCAGAGTAAAATAAAGAGCAATACATTTCAACATAGATTGTAGCTTACAAAAACAGCAATAGAAGGGGGGAGGTACATATTGTGGTGCCATTTTCGTGCACATTGCGGTTCCCATTATTTGTAAGTAAACATGCTGGTTGAAGGTGAAGTAGTTGTGGGTCAGGATGTATTTTAGTAGTTTGACAATGGTATCAGGGTTATATTTGTGATTCTGATTGTGTGTAGAAAGAAACTTCATGCCTGCCTCAATGCCATCTTTATGTGGGATGTTGCTATAAAGGGATTCAACATCCATGGTTACAAGTAGTGTGTTGGCATGGATGTTGAATCCCTTTTCAGCAACATCCCACATAAAGATGGCATTGAGGGTTACAAGTAGTGTTTGGCATGGATGTTGAATCCCTTTTCAGCAACATCCCACATAAAGATGGCATTGAGGGTTACAAGTAGTGTGTTGGCATGGATGTTGAATCCCTTTACAGCAACATCCTACATAAAGATGGCATTGAGGCATGCATCAAGTTTCTTTCTACACACAATTAGAATCACAAATATAACCCTGATACCATTGTCAAACTACTAAAATACATCCTGACCCACAACTACTTCACCTTCAACCAGCATGTTTACTTACAAATAATGGGGACCGCAATGAGCACGAAAATGGCACCACAATATGTACCTCACCCCTTCTATTGCTGTTTTTGTAAGCTACAATCTATGTTGAAATGTATTGCTCTTTATTTTACTCAGCAATGTTCTTATCTACAACCTGATCTATAGACTTACTGACCTATCAGGACATTATTCACAATGCTGGTCTGTTTCTCACTTCACTCTGCCCAATGAATTATGTCTTTCTTGTTTTTCCAATTTTTTTTTCTCATCTCTTTATGTTTGCTGTTTTTAGCTCATACTTGTATCAGTATCGCTTTTTGACTTGATAAAGAGAGGCATTATCTCTCGAAAGCTCGTCGCTTTATTATGAATACGTTTGTTTATATATATATATATATATATATATATATATATATATATATATATATATATATATATATATATATATATATATATATATATACACACACACACACACACACATATACATAAAATAATCTACACAATCCTTATATTTGTCGAACATGGTTCCCACAACAACCATTGGATGCTTCACAGAATTTCTAATTACGCATCTGGCCCTTTTATTATGTAAATACCCTCCACGATCTGATGACGGGCCGGATCCCCTCGGGCACTTTTGTTTCACAACTTCACGGCCAGATGTAATTGTTCTGGATTCTTTTCAGTAAAGTTCCTGATACAAACAAAGATCAGCTATGCAGGAAATCAGGATTTTCTGTATCATTAACTATTATTCCAGCATTATTTTAAATTCTAATTTGCAGCATCAAAAGGATTTTGGGGAACTGTAGGAAAGCAACTTGGCTTTGAATGCATGACCTTAAATGACCACAGACGTCCTACATTCACAAGATAATCTATTAGAGGCCTGAATATTGGCTAAATATTGTATGAAGGCAAATAAAATATAAATATATAATATAAATAATGCAAAATGTAATACAAAGTACCATGAAGAAAAAAAAATATCACAGTGGCTCTTTAATTTTTCACAATTGTATTCAATTTTGCATTAAAGAACCACTGTGCTATTTTTTCTTTATTATCTTTTGAATATACCTGCTAAAAATTTGAATGAAAAAAATAAATATATATACAGCCATTATTGTTTAACAGTCCCTATTAAATTCTGCATTCAAGGCTTTTTTTTTTATATTAAACATTATTGATTACGTATATTCTAAAGGCAATACAAAAACCCACAGTGGCCTTTTTAATGCAAAATTGTATGCAACGGTTACTAATTAAAGGCTGTATTTAAGGGGCCACTGTGGTCATTTATTTTCTTTTAAAGAAAACTGGTACATTTTAAAATTAAAAAAATACAGCCTTTTTGTATTCAATTATGCATTAAAAGGGCCTCTGTGGCCAAATATTTTCTATATGGTATTTTGAATAAAAGGTTAATAGAAGAAAGGAATAAAAACACATGAAATTAAAGAAGCATAACAGCATGTAAAAATAACATGTTATTAAACACAAACCTTATTTATTAAAACATAAGCACATATTACATTCCCAATTTCAACATTGATTCTGTGACGTGTTCTAATTTTTTGTTGTCTCTTTAAGAAGCTAAAACTCTTAACCTTTAAAACAAAATATAGTAACGAAAGTAATACGAAAAAGAAGAAAAAGGTTTTAATAAATTGTTATTTCTGACAGATTTTTTACGTAAAGAAGAGTATCATGTTTTTTTTTTTAATCTGTCTTGATATACTGTGTCTCAATAAAAATGTAAATTTCAAAAAAAGTAATCTTTTTTTTTTTTTTTACATGTTTTTTACACAATGAGCGCATAGGCTCTTGGTTATGTGTGTGCTATGAGCAGCGTTGTGTTTTTTTGTTTGGTATGCCAATAAATAATAAATAAAATAAGAAATGAATATATTTTACCTATTGTGAAGTAATATATGCAGGAAGCATTGTGTTGAAGAGCTGGCAATCTGTTTTCATGTTGCTGCAGCATCAGTGCTGTGGAGCTGCTGTGTAAGCTTCATGAATGTGTGCAGTGTGTAGTGTAATAGTGTGCGTGCGCGAGCCAAATCCGTTAGGGTAGCGGTGTAGTTCCGGATTGTGTAAGTTAGTGTTCTAAAATGGCGCCTAATGTGTGGTACGTGCTGTGGCTGATTTTGCGTACTTGTTTTTGAATGTCGTCCGACTTTTTCGGGAAATCCGTATGTGTTTAGTGGTGTTTTGCGTGTTTAGGGTCCTTTAGCCTCGTTTTAGTTTTGTTCGGCGGCCATTTTTTCTCTCGCTTAGATGATTTTCGGGTGTCTAAACTGTGTAATTTGGAGTTAAATCCAGGTGTAACTTCACTTGCAGAGGTCCTTGCAGTGGGTAAGCTTTTATGTGTTTGTTGTGTGTATTTATTGTGTTTGTAATGTTTTTTTGGTCGAGCAGGTTGCGTCCTTGTTTTCAGATCTCGTACGTCTTTTTCGGAAAATCCGTAGGTGTTTGGTGGCGTTTCGTTTTTTTCGGCGGCCATTTTTTCTCTCGCTTAGGGGATTTTTGGGTGTCTAAATTCTTATTTCGAGTGAAATTGAGGTGTAACTTCAGTTTTCAAGGTCCTGGCTGCCTCCCCTTGCTGTAGGTAAGCTTTTTATGTATTTGTTCTGTGTATTTATTGTGTTTTTAATGTTTTCAGGTGCGTGGGTTTCGGGCGGTAAGTCGTATTTTTGCGAGGTCGTAAAGCGTCTCGTAATTGTTTGTCATAAAATATTGCTAGGTCAAAGGCGCTCCATGCCAGCAACTGAGGCCCTCACTTTGCCTTTGGAGCTCCTTGCCAGCAACTGCAGCCCTCGCTTTGCGAAGGACGTAGGCTCGCAACGCGAGCCCGCAGGCGTGAGCAACAGCTCGTATGCTCACAACTATATATGTGATAGTTTTAAAATAGACTATACTTGAAACCTATGTTTTGTCCCTTTAAGGGTCTCTTCTATAGAGTAGATATAATGTATATTATTTTTTCAAGTCTATATTATAATGATGAAACTATAAGACATGAGAGATAAATATTTTATTGACAAATACTACAAAATCATGCAAATTGTATTCTTTGTATCCCTGATTATCATACTATAGTTATTTGGCAAAAACTACCATTTTAGATAAAGCTGCTCAAAATCTAAATTAGAATTTAGTTTGATCTATGCGTTTCACCAATTCTGTGCGTTACCTGGACATTTGTACAGCTTCTTCGCTTGAGCTATGTCGCCATGACTGAGCCTCACACGTTGTCCAATAGTGGGTCGGACGGAGCTGTCATCTCTACGAGGAAGTATGGTGTCCAAGAATACGCCCCTGTAAGGGAGAAAGAGATAAGAAAAAGAGTTGCAACATGTCAGAAACAGTCAGATCTTCACATTACAAAGAGGTAATAAAATTTATTTTACCAGCTGAAAATCCTGTTGTGAATAAAGCTTAATTTTATTGAGGGATACCCACCATGGTACCATTTTTTCAATATAAAGAGAGATGTCCCATTATACTTTTTTTTTAAATGTTCAATGCTAAAGGACACACTCTAGTTTGGCTAGAAATCTTAAATTGAGCTAAATATTAGACGTTTCAGTGATATTAGTTAACAGGTTAATTTTGTGTTCTAGTTATTTTAATCAGAATAGCCATCATTGGCATTGGTAAATACACAATTTCATACCAAATTCCACCCAAATGAAATCTGCTAATTCTGTACAGGGATCAGATCTCTACAGCTATTGAGAGACAATATGTACTCAATGTTGACAATTAAGCTTATGTATTATTATTATTATTATTTATTCATTAGAGTGGGCATGCCACCACACATCTCAACCAGAAGCCCATTTATGATAATACTAGAAACTATTAAATAATGAAGCTATATGTATGAATTCAAATACAATCCCAAGACCACCCAAGAAACAGTCTATTGGCAGGAACTGCAGTTTGAAATATGAATTAGATTGTAATTAGCTGCATACCCATTCACAGTAATGTCACAGTCTTTCAGCTGTGTAATTAGTGAACAAAACCTTAATGTGAGGCCATTGTACTGTATATCCATCATAGGGTGATAATTAGAGACTCATTAACCATTATTTGAACATATATCGCCATGCTGAGATGTTGAGAGAGCTACAAGGGTTTAAGAACCGAATGGTACAACATGGTTTGTTGCTAATCACTGAAGCATAACCTCTTGTTTGCCATTAGTTCTTTAGCAATCCGAAATCTATAATACCTACTCTGGCAAGATGAGATAGTGGATGAAAACAATGCAGTGGAATGTTTAACCTGTTAATAAAGTTAAAATTAAAAATATGTCTGGAAATTATTTAAAAAGTAAATATATCTTAGATGGAAGCACATTTATATATAGACTTAGAACTGTTAAAAAAAGTATACATATAAACCGAGTCAATGGTCTGGATTAATTCCCCATTCCAATCAACAAGTTATTATACATGATGCGAGTAGAGTTCTGGGGTGTTTTTGTTTTTTGCTTTGTCCTAATCGTTCTCCCAGCCCTTTAATTTGTCCACATTATGTTTTTCCCTAAACAAAGCCTCATTCAGGGGCTGCTCTGACAGTGTTGTCATTCCCAAAGATTATTCCTTTATCTAGGATGACTCTTTTCAACTGATAGGAAGATTAATATCTCTAAAACCAAGACATTTCCTATTTGATAGCTGATGAATTGTCGGTCCCTGTAGTCTTGGACACAGAAGGATTGGTAACACTAGGTATAGGGTCTTTGTAAATAACCAGAGTAGGGGGTCCTAAAGATCACACGACTTCCTAAATGACTTTGAAGGAACCAATATAAATCTGATCTTTGTTTAAGGTCTTTTAGAATCTTCAAAGCATCAAAATACTCCCCCCAAATTGTTATCTATTCAATATGATTGTGTATGGAATTTCTCTTATTTCTGTTGACAATGTAGAAACTATAGTCAGACATTAGGTCATTATAGCTTTAACTATCGAAAAGTAACTAAAAACACACATTTCTGAAAAAAATCTAAGTTGTGTCTTGAACAAGAAGTTGAAGTCATATTGAAAATCTACGTTAACACAACAAAAATAAATTAAATAGTTTATAACTTGGTTATAATTTGGAAAAAGAACTGCCTAATGGTGGTCCAGATTTTTGTAAGATTTAGGACAGCGAGTCATCACATATATAGTTGTCGTTCTGTGAGTTGTTGACACGCTTTGTGAGCCTCGCAAAGCCAGACGAGCCATTGGCTGCGAGCCTCGCAAAGCAAGGGGAGCAGTCGAGGCACGTGGGACTTGGGCTGCAATGAGCGGCAAAGGCGTTTATTGCACTGCAAGCCGAAAAACTTAGCACTTTGCTACTTACTGCGAGGAAAGCAGTTTGCTAATTTAACGGACAAATGAGTTTAAGCGTGTAACTCAAAAAACCTGAAAAACAAGCAAAATAATAATAAAATAAATAAATAAAAAATACACTCACATACAGCACGGGGGGAGGGGGGGGACGCCAGGAAGCCTGGGAGTGAGGTTGAAAGCAAATTTTAGCCATATTTGCCGTTTTTCATCAATCGAAAACCAGCTAAGTGAAGAAAAAAATGGCGTACGAAAAAATCTGAAAACTCAATCTTATTGAATAGATAACAATGTGCCGGCACCCGGTATATGCTAATGACGTGACGTCACATGCGCGCCACGTCAAGACGCCGGAAGGAGCGGAGGCCCGAGCAGAAGCTTCAGATGCAGGTAAGTGAGGGGAAAGGGAGAGGGGGGGTTTAGCATGAGGGAGATGAGGAGGGAGGTTGAGGAGGGGGGTTGAGGTTGAGGATGTGGGGGTTGAGGTTGAGGAGGGAGGTTGAGGATGGCGGGGTGGAGGATGGCGGGGTGGAGGATGGCGGGGTGGAGGATGGCGGGGTGGAGGATGGCGGGGTGGAGGATGGGGGGGTGGAGGATGGGGGGGTGGAGGATGGGGGGGTGGAGGATGGAGGATAGGGGGGTGGAGGATAGGGGGGTGGAGGATAGGGGGGTGGAGGATGGGGGGGTGGAGGATGGGGGGGTGGAGGATGGCGGGGTTGAAGGGGGGGTTGAAGAGGGGGGTTGAAGAGGGGGGTTGAGGTTGAGTAAGGAGGTTGAGTAAGGAGGTTGAGTAAGGAGGTTGAGGAGGGGGTTGAGGATGAGGAGGGGGTTGAGGATGAGGAGGGGGAGGGGGATGAGGAGGGGGATGAGGATGAGGAGGGGGATGAGGATGAGGAGGGGGATGAGGATGAGGAGGGGGATGAGGATGAGGAGCGGATGAGGAGGGGGTTGGGGATAAAGATGAGGAGCGGATGAGGAGGGGGTTGAGGATGAGGAGGGGGTTGAGGATGAGGAGGGGGTTGAGGATGAGGAGGGGGTTGAGGATGAGGAGGGGGTTGAGGATGAGGAGGGGGTTGAGGAGGAGGAGTGGGTTGAGGAGGAGGAGTGGGTTGAGGAGGAGGAGTGGGTTGAGGAGGAGGGGTGGGTTGAGGAGGAGGAGTAGGTTGAGGATGAGGAGTGGGTTGAGAATGAGGAGTGGGCTGAGGATGAGGGGGAAGAGACACAGGGAAGGGAGAGGGGAGAAGAGACAAGGGAGAGAGAGGGGGACACAAGAGGGGGACACAGAGGGCACAAGAGGGACACAGGGGGCAGCACATTTCCCACCCTCGGCTTATACTTGAATCACTCATTTTACCCAGTATTTTGTGGTAAAAAAAAGGTGCCTCGGCTTATACTCGGGTCGGCTTATACTCGAGTATATATGGTAGTTGTTAATTATTAATCAAATAATTAATTCATTTATTTTTTTATTATTAATTAATCCAAAGGAAGGCAAACAGACAAAAAAAAAAAAAAACAAGCAAGACTTAGCCAATCGTCTCAAAGGGAATAAAAAAAAAAATTCCTTCCCGATCCCAGACACAGGCGACCGGACTTCTCCCTGGTCCAACACCATCTCTCTAATTATCCATGATAACCCTGAATTCCATTTTTAATTAGAAATAAATCTAGTCCCCTTTTAAAGCTATCTATCGAATCCGCTGTCAACACCTCCTCTGGTAGAGAATTCCACAGATTAACCACCCTTATAATGAAGAACCCTTTTCTTTCTTTAAGGTGGAATCTTTTTACTTCTAACCTCAAGGGGTGTACTTTTGTCAGTTGAAAACCTCTTGGCACAAAAAGCTCCCTTGACAAATCTTTATACTGACCCTGGATGTATTTATATAAGGTAATCCTATCTCCTCTTAGATGCCTTTTTTCTAGAGTAAATACATTTAATTTAGTTAGCCTTTCTTCATAACTTAGCCCCTGCATTCCCCTTAGTTTTGTTGCCCCCCTCTGTACCTTTTCCAGCTCTAAAATGTCCTTTTTATGAAGTGGTGCCCAAAATTGTACTCCATATTCCAAATGAGGGCGAACTAGAGATTTGTATAGTGGCAGAATTATATTTGCTTCCCTGGCTTCTATACCCTTCTTAATACATGCTAATATTTTATTTGCCTTTGCATTGAGCACTGTTACCTAGGTGGTTGTCCACAACCACTCACAAATCCCTTTCAATATCTGATACACCTAGATTTGCTCCATTAAGATTATAAATTGCATGGCTATTTTTCCTTCCCAGATGCATAACCTTACATTTATTCGTATTAAATCTCATCTGCCATTTAGATGCCTATTCCTCAATTTTTATGTAAATCCCTTTGGAGGGAAAGCACATCATTATCTGATTTAATTACCTTGCACAACTTTGTGTCATCAGCGAAAATGGAGACACTACTTTCCAGTCCCACCTCGAAGTCATTAATAAATATGTTAAAAAGGAGAGGACATAATACTGAACCTGGAGGAACCCCACTTACCACATTAGTCCAATCGGAGTATGTTCCATTTACAACAACCCTTTGCTTCCTGTCTTTTAGCCAGCTCTCAATCCATGAGCAGATATTTACTGCAACTCCTGTATCTCTTAGTTTGCACAATAGTCTCCCATGTGGCACTGTATCAAAAGCCTTTGCAAAATCCAAAAAGACTACATCCACTGAGTTGCCTTGATCCAGGTTCCTACTAACCTCCTCATAGAAACTAATTATATTTGTTTGACATTACCTATCCCTCATAAATCCATGTTGACTCCTACTTATAATCCTGTTCAAATAGACATATTCTTGTATATAATCCCTTATTAACCCTTCTAAAAGCTTCCCCACTACAGAAGTGAGGCTCACTGGTCTATAATTCCCTGGATTTGCTCTTGCTCCCTTTTTAAATATAGGTATCACATCAGCTTTTCTCCAGTCATCTGGTAGAGACCCTGTGTTGAGTGAATCTTGAAAAATTTAATATAATGGTTTGGCTATTACAGAACCCAGTTCCCTCACTACCCTTGGATGTATTCCATCGGGTCCCGGGGCTTTATTAACATTTATTTTTTCCAACCTCTTTTGGATTACTTCCTGTGTTAACCAATTATTTGGCAAAAGTAGTGTAGCCCCATTATTTTGCAGTGTCCCAACCACTGGTACCTCCCTTGTGTATACCGAAGAAAATAACCTATTTAGCTCATCTGCCTTTTTCTGGTCACTAATTTTCAGACGGCCTGTGTCACATTGTAATGTTCCTATAGCTTCCTTCCTAGCCTTCTTCCCATTAATATACTTAAAAAATATTTTAGGGTTAGTCTTACTCTCTTTTGCAATTCATTTTTCATTTTCTATTTCAGCCAGTCTGATAGCCCTTTTGCAAGCATTGTTGATTTCCTTGTATTCCCGTAAAGCAGTCTCTGTCCCCTCTTGTTTGTATAATTTAAATGCCTGTTTTTTACTCCGTATTTTGATCTTTAAATCATTGTTAAGCCACATTGGATGGGATTTACTCCTTTTACTTTTATTCCCACACGGTATATGCAGATGTGTATGTATATTTAGTAAGGATTTAAATGTTGTCCATTTATGTTAAGTGTTTTTACCTATCAATTCTCTGTCCCAGTTTATACTTTGTATTGCTGCCCTTAGACCGTTAAAATAAACCCTTTTAAAATGAAGAGTTTTCGTTGATCCCTTAAAATTTTGTTTTTTTAATTCAATCTCAAATGAGACTGTGTTGTGATCAATGTTTCCCATATGTTGCCCTATTCCAATATTTGATACTATATCAATATTATTTGTGATGAGTAAATCTAAGATAGCTTCATTTCTAGTAGGCTCTTGTATAACCTGGGCCAGATAATGATCATTGAGTGTACTCAAGAACCTGCTCCCCTTAGATGAACTGCTGGTCTCATTTATCCAGTTTATTTCAGGGTAATTAAAATCTCCCATTATTAGAACTTGCCTATGCTTAGCTGCATTTCCAATCTGTAACAATAATTGTATTTCCTCACTTTCAGATATATTTGGGGGTTTATAGCATACTCCTACTAATATTCTTTTGGAATTTGCTGCTTCACTATTTAACTCTACCCACAAACATTCAACTTTATCACTAGGTCCACCATGAATATCTTCTCTGACTATAGGCTTAAATTCAGGCTTAACATACATATAAATCCCTCCTCTTTTTGTTTACCATTGCCTCTATCTTTCCTAAATAGGTTATAACCATCCAGATTAACAGTCCGGTCATGTGTTTTATCCCACCACGTTTCAGTAATGCCTATTAAATCCCATTTTTCATTAATTGCTAATAATTCTAACTCTCCTATTTTTCCTGGCAAGCTTGTGGCATTAGCAAGCATACACCTTATGTTATGAGTCTGTAGTTCTGAAGTGCCTGCCACTGTACTTGAGTTACTTAGTACTACCTCCCTATTGACTATACTACCCCTCCCCCCATCTCCTCCCCTATGAGTTGTTAATTCATCCCTTATACCCTCTACACTTTCTACCCCATTACTAATATCTAGTCCCTCCCCCCACCTACTAGTTTAAAAACTCCTCCAGCCTTTCTACCATCCTATCCCCTAGTACAAATGCTCCCCCATCATTAAGGTGTAATCCATCCCTACTGTAGAGATTGTACCGAAGTGAGAAGTCAGCCCAGTGCTCTAAAAACCCAAACCCCTCCTTAGTGAACCACATCTTTAGCCACGCATTAACCTCCCTGGGCTAGCACGTGGCACTGATAGTATCTCCATCTTCCACTAACTTTGTCATTGGTATCAATATGTACCGAGACCGCCGGTTCATTTCCAGCCCCTCCCAATAATTTGTCTACCCGATCCACAACATGACGAACTCAAGCACCCGGGAGACAGCAAACTGTTCGATTGCTGGGATCTGGGTGACAAATCACCATGTCTACCTTCCTAATAATAGAGTCCCCTACAACCAAAACCTGTCTGTTGCTCTGCTTATTCTGCCCTCACTCTCCTCCACTAGAGCTGTTCTCCCGGCTGTTAGAGGGAACAGCTCTATCTGGCATTACCATTCCTGAGTGGACATCCCCAACAGTTTCACTCAATCTGGCAAATCTGTTGGTGTTTGCCAATGCAGAACTGGCCTGTCTCCTCCTGTCCCCCCTGCTTCCCCTTGTAACTGTAACCCAGCTACCTTCCTAGACATCCTCACTAGCCCCAGCTCCACACTCCATGCTAAGCCCAGCTAAACTGTGCTCAGTGAGCACCAACCCCCTTTCCAGTGGTGCAATATCACTTAGTGCTGCAATTCTCCTCTCCAGATCACCAATTTGAGCTTCCAGAGAGGCAACATGCTCACACCTCTCACAGAGGTATGGACCCTGGATTATCTGTTCCAGTAGTGCATACATATGACAGGATGTACACTGAAAAAGGTTGCCACTGGACTGACTCATAATTATTATTATTGTCTACAAGATTTCAGTGGGAAAAATAAAGAATATAAAATAATATATTTGTAGAAAGTTTCCTCCTTTGCACTATAATTGTGCCCTCCCTTTTCTTTGAAGTCCATTCTTTTATTTTAACTCCTACGCTTTTACTAAAGTTTTGGGCATGTTCTGTAAATTAAATGATGCAAATCCTCAAATAATCCATGGTGAATCCAGGTTGTGAGGCAGCAACCATAAAAAATGCCAAGGGGGGTGAATACTTTTGCAAGGCACTGTAACTATCCAATATTTACAAAATAGACTTAATTTACCTAATGCTCAAGATTTACATATGCACTTGAATGTCATATTTTTATTAAATATTGGTCAATACATTTTTGCTATTTTGTATCCTTCGATAACTTTTTTTTTTTAATGCAAAACTGAACCTTTATATTTTACAACCCCCATTACAATGGAAACAATACACACGGCACATTCAGATTTGCAACTTCCAACAAATTGGCAGGTGGCACCAGATCACATTTAGGGACTAAACCAATTCTGAATGAATTAATTTACAGGCAAACTGTGGTCAAATTGAAAAGCTGACATTTTTGTGAACTGACCCCATTTAAAGGCCATAAGGATATTGCAATGTAACACATTAAGCATGCAGCTTTGCGCAGCATTCCTAGTAAAAACACTATGTACAGAATATTCTCATATGGCTAATTAAGTCGTATCGAAATCCACTTGATTGATAAATATGGCATTTTACCAGGCAGAAACCTGTGCTTCTGTATTCAGTTCCTGCATTATGTCCACACTGCCTGCAGCTGGCCTGAAAGATTGTCTTACATTGACAGCTTCCATAGAGGAGATCGTCTAACAATCACCCTCCATATGGGGTAACTTGAAGACATATTATAGACAGTGATGAAATACAGCTGCCTCCCAACGCAGATTAATCCAACACTGATCTACAATCAGTGGGAACCAATAGACAATAAGAAATGGGAATCCATGTCTATAAAAGTGACTAATAGCCACCCACAAAAAAGGTCTAATTTACTGAAGAAATTAAAAAGAACACATGAAAGAGACAGAATTGTAATTGCTTGTTATATTCATTTCTAACTGGAAGTGCCTAAATATGGATATAGAAGTTAGACTGATTTTATGTATACGTTAACTGAACAACCCACAGTTTGAGGAAATTGTTAGTTAACTATAATTATATACATTCCATGTTGGGAAAAATACAGTAATAGTTACAGAGGCAGTTAATTGTTAAGTGTATCATACATATTTACATCATCTGAGAATGCTTATATTTATCACCCTCCACTGATAATTTTAATTGCTACTGATAAAGCAATTAGCTCAGAGGTTGGATCTTTCGGTTAATTTATACATAATCTAACTTATTTAGCAATCTTAAGGCACTTCCACTAGGCGTTTATAATTACAACCAACTGAATGTATGTTTATTATTATGCGTTTTACTTTTAATTTAAAAAAGGATTCTTTTTAGTTTACTGAATTAAAAAAAAAAATCTAAAATAAACAGAAGGACAAATCCTGGGGCCAATGAGCCATGATGCCTAAAATGTGCGTGTAGTGGGGTAGGGTTACACCTAAAATAAATCTAAGCACCTTAATTACTTTTATTTGACTGGACAATTTTAACTACAGTGATGATTCACTGAGCATTACAGAACTATGTGCACATGCTCAGACTGATTGAACTGACAATGGAACATAATTCTCAGCATCCAATCACTTACATCAATCTGAGCACTTAAGAAGTAATAATTACTCTCCAATATGGATATACTAGCGAATTGCCCGTCAAAAAATGACGGCAATGAAATTGTAAGGTAGCTAAATTAGTAAATGAATATAGTGTACCTATTTTGAAGCATTGTGATGAAGAGCTGGCAATCTGTGTTGATGTTGCTGCAGCATTAGTGGTGTGGAGCTGCTGTGTAAGCATGCTGAATGTGTGCACTGTGTGGTATGAATATCCGTAGGTGGTTTGTGTCGTTTTGCGAGTTTCTTGTGGTGTTTTGCGAGTTTGTTGTGGTGTTTTGCGAGTTTAGAGTGGTGTAGCCTCGTTTTCGTTTTGTTCGGCAGCCATTTTTTCTGTCGCTTAGATTTTTTTTTAGTCTCAAAAGTCTTTTATTTCGAGTAAAATCGAGGTGTAAGTTGCATTTTTGAGGTCCTGGGTGCTCCCTCTTGGTGTAGGTAAGGTTTTTATGTATGTGCTGTGTGTATGTATTGTGTTTTAAATGTTTGTATGTCGGCGTGTTGCGTCCGATGTTTGCGAGGTCGTAATGTGTGGTAACGTGTTTCGTAGGTTGTTTGCGTTCCTCGTAAAATTTAGCGAGTGTCGTAATTTGTGTGTCGTGTTTTTTGAGTAGCGACGTGAAGTTTGCGAGGGTTTGAGGCCCTTGCCCAGTGACCTCGCCAGCAACTGAGTCCCTCGCTTCGCGAGGGGCCTCAGTTGCTGGCATGGAGCGCCTTCGGCGCTCCATGCCAGCAACTGAGGCCCGTGCCCAGTGACCTTGCCAGCAACTGAGGCCCTCGCTTCGCGAGGGGCCTCAGTTGCTGGCATGGAGCGCCGAAGGCGCTCCATGCCAGCAACTGAGGCCCTTGCCCAGTGACCTCGCTACGCGAGGGCCGCGGCTCGCTGCGCGAGCCCGCAAGCGTGAGCAACGACTCGTACGCTCACAACTATATATGTGATGCAATAGAGCTTAATGAGTAGATCAAAAAGACTGATGGACAGTTACAAGTGTCAATGTAACAAAATGCAAGTTTTAACCACATTCAGTTAATGTTATTATCCAGAGTTTCACATTATGAAATATTTGGAACAGTAGCTGTATTCCTTTAAAACAAAAAGTTTTTTTCTAAACTGAACAAACAACTTTTAATAAGTGCATTGAAAGTTACACAGTGTTTTAACAATCACTTATCTATAGAAGTAAAAATAACAAACACTAAAAAGTACTTAAGAGACATAACCTTCGGTTCCAACCTTGAGAAAGTGTTCCGGGCATAATGCATGATACTATCAAAATCATAGGTCTCCCCCAATGAGTTCACTTCCCCCGGTTCCATCTTTAGGAAGTTGTATTCCTGACCTGCAATGAGAATTGACTGTAAGCATGTTATGGATCATATTTTTATGAAGACAGGGACAGGCTTGGACGGTTAGTATTGTAGTTTACTTGTAAGAAATGTACTGGAGTAAGCAATCCCTGTGGAATTAAAGGACCACTTCAATATCATAATGAGGGCAAGATGGTCAATTAGGCAATTTATCATTAACAAAAGTTATATTCGATTATTAAAAATACAAAACAATATTCAGTATTAAATTGTCTTTCAAACAACAGCTTCTCAAAATTTAGACCAAGTTATGGGATAAAAAAATAATCTTTAATAAATTCTTATAAAATATACGCAAATAAAAACTGTTTATAAAAGATAATTAAATCTAATTAGCAGTGATGCCCTAGGTGGTGGCAGACTGTTGAGAGTATCAATGAGCACAAAGATATTGGACATTAACTGTGACCCATGAGGGGTACTTCTTAGCAAGAAGGCCCAGTATTTAGCGGAGACCATTTGTTCTAATTAAGGTTCAAAACAAGGTGTCTATGAGAGTTACCACTTTAATAGGTAAAATAGTAGAGAATCCAATGTTTAATATACAAGTATAGCTAGTGTTACAAGGTTGTAAAAGTAATCTATCGCTCTAAAATGAATGCCAATACTAAATGTTCTACTCTAAAAAAGATTCATATTCAATGCCAATTGAGTAGCTACATAGGGACTGAGCTAGATTGTGGGGCCTTAGTTCAACACTGGGTCTTCCAGCTACGAGCTACTATTGTGAGGCACAGTTAATGTCCAATATCTTTTGTACTCATTGATACTCTTAACAGTCTGCAATCACTTAGGGTGCGGCTGCTAAGAATTCAATAAAGGTTATTTTGTAACCCATAACTTGGTCTTTCATATTATTTAACACTTAGTGTTTTGAACTTAGGGATTATATTTATTTTAAAGTTTTCTCCCCAATGGGTGTAGAAACTGCCTAAGTCGATAAGCTGGACATTTTAAAACATTGCCACGTTAATACAGTAAGTATCCAGCCAATGAAGAGCACCATTCTATGGTCTAGGCCAGACCTGGGAATTGTACGGCCCGCGGGCCACATCCGGCCCTTTGGCTGTCCCTGTCCGGCCCGCTACAGTGGGATACAAATGTGCGTCCTGGACAAAAAAACACTGCCAATTGTAAAAGGGGGCAATTTGTGAGCAGCAGTATGGTGACTAACTGGGATGTATAGCATTCGGTAGATACTGCTACTGGCACTGAGAAAATAAATAAAGCTATAAAATTAATATTGAGCAGAATTAATTTAAGCCTCTGGTTCGGGCCTCCACAACATTCCGGGTTTCTCATGTGGCCCCTTTTGGAAATAAATTCCTCACCCCTTTTCTAGACACAAGCTGGGCTCTATCGAACAAGACAACTTTGAAAACCCTTTAGACCTGCTAGAGTCATAGTCACTCCCTTGTAGGCCATGTAGGTAGTGGAGGCAAGCAACTTGTCTGGAGGCTATGAAGCAAATGTGTATAGAGTAAGTTTATTGGAACTCGGTCACACCAATATCAGCTTATATTTTTATGTTATTCTTAAACAGTATAAAAACTGGCTATATGTTGTGTTATCCTTTTTTTCTAAACTGAATCAGTACTTGGGAATTACGTGCTATTGTTGCATTTATATATATAGGAGAGGCTCATTATTAGCTGCTTTGATGTGCTTAGTAGGGTGTAGTTTGCTTGTTTATCTCTCTAGTGGCCAAAATAAGTACCTGCAATGTTAACCCACTTAGGCACCTCTCCCTACACCGTTACCAAGAACTCTGAGCCTCATATTAGCATACGGAGTCACACATTAGCATACAGGATTTGCAAAATCAATTCTAAATATTTAAAAAGAAAATACTGTAGAGAAAAACTATTAGTACAATGTATAGCCAGTTTTAATGCTCTTTAAAATAAAGTCATTTTCCTGGTGGGGTGACAGAGTCCCTTTAATATTGTTCTTTTTAAATCCTTGAATAGGATTTTTATTAATAATCAATGGGCAATTAAGCCATAAAGCTCCTGTTCTAAGGCATTACAGCAGTCCATTAAAAAAAATATATTCAATCATTTTGAATATCATTTGTAAAATACTAATAGTTTCTGTAGCTGGTAAACTTGAAATAATTAGAATAAGACACAAAATATACAATGGAATATCAGTGATATAGGAGCATAAAAGACAGTGAATATGGAGTTCCCTCTTACCTTGCTGTATGTTCTCTCTCATAATAGACACGTGCTCGTCTCTGTCTGGCCGGGTATGTTCGTGCCAAAATCCAACAACATGACCCAACTCATGGACGACGATGCCAAATTTATCACAGTTTTTGCCTATGGATATAGCTTGAGGACCTCCACCCCGACGACCTACATATGAACAGCAGCTTAAAAAATGTTAAAAACAATTACAAGTCGTTCTCTACACTTAGCGCCTTGTGCATCATTAGCGTCTGTACGTCCTACTAGTCCAGCTCTCCCTACTGTATCTTTATTTAGTTACCATGATAGACTCCAAAACCATAATTTAAAAAAAAAAGGGGAAGAGTTGTGTCAAAAGGAGTCAAGTCTCTAAAGGGCCATTGAAAAAATATTTTTTTTCCAACTTAAAGGCATAGTAGTTCTAAATTATACTTTTTTATGAGTTTTCTTTCCCCCATTAGTTATTGGCTATTTTTATATATTTTTCGATCATTCATTTGAAAAATTGTGTTTTAAACATTTGTGTGAAAAAGGTAGAGTAGTCTACAGTGTAGACACATTACATTATAGTGAGAAAAATGGATTTGTTTTCTTCTCTTGTCCTAAGATGTAACAAGAAACAAAGAGACAAGAGCCCTTGAATATCTAAACTACAATAACCGTGTAATGTGGAAAAAAATAAAATTCCCCAGGTTTAGCACTGCATCCTCCAGCCGAACATACCTGTGTGTAAGTCAAGAGTGAAAGCTGCTGCTGCTAGAAGAGCCCTCACTGACAAATATACTTAGCAGAGCATTCTCTGTGCAGTTTTTATAGTAACTGTCAAGCAACCGGAAACTACATTTATCCAGCGTCTACCAATTTCCATGGGTGCCGGATAACTGAGAGTCTATTGTATTCATATTTTAATTGATTCTTGACTATGCTACCACAACTGCAACCTATGAGGGCGCCATTTAATATCATTCATTTTTAATGGAAAAATAACTTTTGTAACTGATAAATCAAAGTCTTAAACGCATACCTTTCAAGAGTATCACATATATATAGTTGTCAGCAATACGGGTTGTTGCTAACGCTTGCAGGCTCGCCAAGCGAGGGCTGCAGTTGCTGGCAAGGAGCGCCAAAGTTTCTTTTGGTGCTGGTGGGGATGAGCGCCGCAGACGCTCCTCCCTACGATCCCCCTACGACTTGGAGGCTCCCACGTCGGCTGTAATGAGCCGCAGGAGGCTGTACGATGCCTCACAACCGGTTACAAACGACCACACAAGCAGGACTTTGAAAAAAAAACAACAAACACGCAGTGACTAACTACGGACGTACACAAAAAAATACGAGCCGTGAGACTTAGAAAATAAAAAATTACGCCCTTAACGGACAACCAGCGCACATCGGCACACATGAAAAAACACAAAATACACACAAAAATAAAATAAAACCCTTACCCACAGCAAGGGGGGACACCCAGGACCTCTGCAACACAAGTTAAACCTCGATTTCAGTCAAGTTTACAAAGTTTAGACACTCGAAAATCCCTTAAGCGAGAGAGAAAATGGCCGACGAAAAAAACGAAAACAAGGCTACACGACCCCAAAAGCCGCAAAGTACCGCAAAGCAAATACGGCTTTTACAAAAACCCGTACGACCTACAACATACACCATTAGCAAGGACGCTAAATCATACAAACCCACCTACCACATACAACACTACCTTACAGAATGCGGAAGTACCCAGCTACACATACGGCTTCCCCTCGCACACGCAGCCTATTTGCACTACACACTGCACACATTGCTGACACTTACACCTCAGATCAGCAACACTGCAAATCTACATTATATGCTGCAGGAACATCAAAACAGACTGTTAGCTCTTCAGCACATTCCTTGCTGAATATATTAAATTATAAAGAGGTAAAGTATATTAATTTATGATTTCATAAAAAAAATAGACACAAAAAAACACCACAAACCACAAAAACAGCACAAACCACAAACACCTGCACCGCGCCACCCACAAGGAGCGCTAACGCTGCTCATAGGACACAAACTACACTAGGGGAGAGCTTTGCAATAAGCAACAAAACGAGATCACTGCCGACCTTACAATAAGTGCAAAAGTGCCTATTATAACAACAAATACACCAACCCAGAGGCTCGCAATGAGCGCCAAAGGCAAGGATCTCAGACCACCAAAACACTTACTCTCTGTGGCAAACAGCATTACCTGCCTTACAATTTTATTGCCGTCATTTTTTGACGGGCAAGTCGCTATTGTTAAATAACACAGTGTTAACATTTATAATATAACATAGTAGGTTCCTCATAAATGATTTTAGTTTGTTTTTTAGCGCTCATACATACCCACATGTCCTGTACGTAAATACAATAAAACTCTCCTCATCTGTGCGTTCTACAAATGTCACACATGTGTATTTTTCCCAGTGCCTCATGGCTTGTTTAAAGATTGCTCTCTGTGTACCTAGAGAGATAAAGCAAAGATTAAGTAGTCATTAAGCTGCTGTGCGCCTGACGTGCAGTAAAATGACAAGGTGGGTGATTTGTTTTTTTCTATGTGAAGAAAAACTAGACCAAGGAGACCGTTTCAGCCTCTCACTGGTTGGTTTAATATTCTAAACCTTGGAGGGGTTATATTCTAACAAAATATGAATGGGTCATTAGTTGACTTATTTGAAGGAGCAGTCAATGGGCAGACCTTCTGTCCCTTTCTTCCTGCTTATCCTATACTCTACTTGAACCAACCAAAAGCATAAATAAGCCACTGAGTATATAGCATTTTTTCCTAAATCTCATTCACTATGAACAGAACCTTCCTATTTCTCCTGTGAATATATGAATTTTGGTTCTTGACCTCATTTTCATAAATACATTTGGACATCAGTGAATTTTGTAAAAGAAATAACTGACTACCGCTGCATTAAACCATTAAGTAGGGTCCTCTCCTGCACATTTCCCACGAGTCCTCACATCCTGAACAATAACGCAATAGAATATTCAGTGGCGGCAGTTCACATCCATAGTCCTCAAGGCATATCAACAGGTTGTTTTTGAGAATATCCCATTTAAAGACATGTGTGCTCATCAGTCAATTAGTAATTTTCAATAAGCCCCTCATGCCCACATACAGATATCCTCAAATCCTGCTCAGTTGATGCACCTTGAGGACCAGGGATGGGAAATTACTGTTCTGTATAACAACATTATCACTTGATCCATGGTTTGGGAAAAAAAAGTAGGTTGCCTTAGCAAAGCTGCTCTTAGAACAGGCCTGTCTGCCATTAGTACTTCAATAACAGAGTTGAACAACTATCTGGGAAACAGGTATTTTGAATATATATTGACTTTTCCTGAAGAAGAGAGCTAGAAACTAATTTCAATAGCCTCTTCAATAGCCTCCAATATAAGGGAAACATATAAACACTCTTTCTGTAAAGTACTACTTTCAGAAGATATTTATGTACCTGCTACCTATCAACTTCAACTCATGACTTCTTGCTCTAATAATTTTTCTGAAAAAAGTCTTTACTTTCTATGTTCCCTATATGCTCAGGTCACCATTAAACTAACCAGTAAAGTTTCCTCCTATCACATACGGTATGATGCCTCCTGGCCAGATCCTTTCGGTCCTTGATGTTGCAGCTCTTCGAAACCTCTCTGCCACTCTGGGAGGAAAAGGCTCAGTTTGGGGCACTGTTGGTAATGCTATAGTGGTAATATTTAAACCTGGAAGACAGGGTATTGCAAAACTGTTTAAAAGATATTCATAAATTATGACATTGAAGCAATACAAATAAAGACTAATAGAGAAACAATATGGTCACTAGTGAGGCAGTTAAATTGTGACCCCCAAGCCCATACCCCAGAGACCCATGATGTCTCCATAATGGATTACTCTTAACAATAATCCTCTCAGAATTATTACATTTTCTACCACTAATGATAAATGTAGTTAAAAAGGAACAGTTGATGTATTCATAAACAAATACTAAAATTACTAGAAAGATTTTAGAGGTGAATACATCACCTACATAAATTTTAAAAAGCAATATACATTTTATTCATTAAATCTTAAAATCAATTTAATAAGACATATGTGAAGAACGAAAAAAGTGTGAAGATAAGTATTAATATTAAGGAAAACGAATCAACAAAAAGTATATATATATATATATATAAAATATTAAAAAGCTCATATAATATATATATATATCAAAAAATAGATACAGAAAACTCCTAATATATTAGTTAGGATATATAAATATATTAATACATATATATACAAAATCCAATTGTACATTCAAAAAACTAAAGTGCTGTGTGCAAAAGATTATATAAAGTAAAATTATTATGCATTCTTTGGATACATTTTAATGTGCTTGAGATAAAGTGTATGAGAAAGCTGGGCACAACTAGCGAAACCGGTCAGACAGGCCCAAATACCTTGAAAAGAGACAGATAAGTGTTCCTAAGGGATTTTGTATTTTTTGTCCTCTTATGATCAGTAGGACCCTTTTGGGGTCCTTATCTATATAATAAGTAGATGAGTATATTGACTGCCTTTGGTCAAAATAGAGGTGGTATATATATTTTTTTTTATCTGGCCTGATAGGAACTTTCTTTATTTGTCTATATTCTTTATTTTAACAGTTTATTTATTTTGGACCCTAAGATTTAACAATGAGTTAGGAGGGTTTAAATCCATGTAAAAAAAAAGATGTACATAGGGTAAAGCGAGGAAATTGTATGCATACCTGAAGAACTACATGGAAATATAAGTCACAGCAGCTGTTTACATCATATAATAAATGTTATGCATATAGAAACTCCATACTATACCAACCTATCAATTTTGTAGAAAGATAACTACCGTATATATATTTAATATTTATTAATCATTTCTTGAGAACTCAAAGCACTTCTCACATATATTTTCAACACATGTTTATTTATGCATATTAGACAATAGCACTTTTTATCTAGCCCCAGATATTCTTAATACAACATTAACAGTGGTCATATTCACTTAAACTACACAAAAGATAGTTATAGCACTGCAGTACTTTCAAAGGAAGCACCTTTATCAAAATACATTTTGTACATTTTTTGTGATTCATTTTCCTTAATATTAATACTTATTATCTTCGCACTTTTTCATTCTTCAAATATGTCTTATCAAATTGTTTTTAAGAGTATATTGATTTTTTTAATAAAATGTAACTAGGTGATGTATACTTCTCTAAAAACTCTCTTATAAAATAGGGTGTTAAGCACCCAATACACACCAAATATATGTAATATATTACTAGATTATAGAAGCAAGAAACTTCTCAAATTGATCAAGTTATGGATAATGGCACCATCGTTCACTGAAAGGGAACATATAGTTAAGTTTAGTGAACAGAAGAGTAAAAAGGTCTTAAAAAACAGATTAACATATAAAGAAGATAATCTACAATTAAATTTACATTTAAGGTAATCAAGTGAATTAAAATACCACATCAATAGTTATAAATACTGTAAATCTATATAAAGGAATTATTAACATTTAACTTCTCAATTGAAACTGTGTTTAAAAATATATATGATTAAACTAAAACTATTAGTATAAAATTTAAATTAAAAAAGTCGCGGTTTAAAAAAAATAATCAAACACTTCCCCCCTTCTCACATTAAAATAAGAGGGTTAGGGGTGATCAGTGGTGAGATATTTTTGTGGTGGTCAAACTGTGTCTACCTAAAAGCTTCCACAGTCAGCGATATACCATCTTCTATCCACAAGGTGCACGCAGGAGAGCAGTTAAGGAGGAGTTGCTTGTCCAAAACAGCCACATTTTATCTAAGCTTTGAACTAACATTTCTAGCTTATCCATACCAATTGAGAAATAAGAAAAAAATGAGAAATTAAATGTCAACAATTTATTATATATATATATATATATATATATATATATATATATATATATATATATATATATATATATATATATATATATATATTCACAGTGCTGGTCTGTTTCTCACTTAACTCTGGCCAATTAATTTAGTCTTTCTTGTTTTTCCAATTTTTTTTTTCTCCATCTCTTTCTGTTTGCTGTTTTTTGTTTAGTTGTATCAGTATCGCTTTTTGACTTGATAAAGAGAGGCATTATCTCTCGAAAGCTCGTCGCTTTATTATGAATACGTTTGTCCAATAAAAAAGGTATCACTATTCACTGCAATACTCTGATTATTCAACTACATACATACATATATACACATATATACACATACATTCATATACAGATACATACATACACACACACAAACACACAGTTCAGTCACATTATTATGACCGCCTGCTAATATCCCGAATAACCACCATGTGCACCACTGACAGCAGCTAGAACTCATGGTAGGGAATCCATAAGAGGCTGGAAGGTTGGCAAGGGAATCTGAAGCCACGCAGACTGCAGTGCATCAGACAGCTGCTGAAGAGAGCATGGTAGAAAACCCATATGGTGAATATGGCGATCAAGGTGGTCCTACAAAGTGCTTGACGGGGCTCAAGTCCGGGGAATTTGGGTGCCATGGAAGTACTTGGAAATATTTTTTTTTTCCTCCAACCACTACCGGGCAATTCTGGCCCTATGACATGTTGTTATGTCCTGCTGGAAGATCCCATCTGCTCCAGGGAAGACAGTCAATATGTAGGGGAGTACATGATCTGCAAGGATGAATAGAAACCCAATTGGTTGAGAGTGATTTCCAGAGGTATGAGTGGACCCAGACAATGCCAAGAAAACATTTCCCAGACCATAACACTGCCACCACCAGCTTGTGTTCTTCCAACAATGGTTGCAGAGTGTTTTTTCTCGGAGGTTACAAGTCTGACACGCCAACGTCTGTCCAGTTGATGGAGCAGAAAGCATGGTTCATCAGAGACTGCTACCGTTTGCCTATCAGGTCAAATTTTGGTACTGTTGTGCAAGTTCAAGCTGTTCCAGATGGGTGCAGTGACCAGCTGTTTGCTCTGGAGCCCCATACACAACAGGGTTCGCAGTAATGTCATTTTAGACACACGTCTGGTAGCACCCTGACTTGTTTGGATATCAATGGCACATGGTGCTCCTCAGATTCCACACCTCTTATTTACAATGGTGCCGTTTGTCCAGTCACAGTACACTTTAACTTTGCACTGTTTCAGAAAAAGTAGGAGGTGGTCATAATAATGTAACATACGTGTGTGTGTGTGTCTCATATAGGTTATTTATCACATATAATAGTTGTCAAACTGCAATTCGTCGTCACACATGAGACAAATCGCATTTTGACAACTACGATGGGCGCAAATGGGATGGGCATGAGCATTGTGCGACGGCCCGTCCATGCGCATTACGGCGAGGCGAGCAGCACAAAGACCAAGAAGGAAGGAGAGAGAGGGGGGGGGGGGGGACACAGGGAATACCCAGAGGAGGGGGGTATACATAGGAGGGGGTAGACACACAGGGGTTGGAGAGGAGGGGGGTAGACACACAGGGGAGGGAGAGGAGGGTGGGAGAGACACAGGGGAGTGAGAGGAGGGGGGAGAGACACAGAGGAGTGAGAGGGGGGAAAGACAGAGAGGGGGGGGGGAGACACTGGGGAGTAAGAGGAGGGGGGGAGAGACACAAAGGAGTGAGAGGAGGGTGGAGACACAGGGAAGGGGGAGGCTCACAGGGGTGGGAGAGGAGGGGGAGAGAGAGAGAGACACAGGGGAGAGACACACAGAGGAGGGGGAGAGAGACACACAGAGGAGGGGGAGAGAGACACACAGAGGAGGGGGAGAGAGACACACACAGAGGAGGGGGGAGAGACACACACAGAGGAGGGGGGAGAGACACACACAGAGGAGGGGGGAGAGACACACACAGAGGAGGGGGGAGAGACACAGAGGAGGGGGGAGAGACACAGAGGAGGGGGGAGAGACACAGAGGAGGGGGGAGAGACACAGAGGAGGGGGGGGAGAGACACACAGGAGGGGGGAGAGACACACAGGAGGGGGGGAGAGACACACAGGAGGGGGGAGAGACACACAGGAGGGGGGAGAGACACAGAGGAGGGGGGAGAGACACAGAGGAGGGGGGAGAGACACAGAGGAGGGGGGGGGAGACACAGAGGAGGGGGGGGGGGAGACACAGAGGAGGGGGGGAGAGACACAGAGGAGGGGGGAGAGACACAGAGGAGGGGGGAGAGACACAGAGGAGGGGGGAGAGACACACAGAGGAGGGGGGAGAGACACAGAGGAGGGGGGAGAGACACAGAGGAGGGGGGAGAGACACAGAGGAGGGGGGGAGAGACACAGAGGAGGGGGAGAGACACAGAGGAGGGGGGAGAGACACAGAGGAGGGGGGAGAGACACAGAGGAGTGAGAGGATGGGGTAGACACAAGGGAGTAAGAGGAGGGGGGAGACACAAAGCAGTGAGGGGGGAGACACAGGGGAGAGAGAAAAAGGAGAGTGAGAGGAGGGAGAAGAGACACAGGAAAGGAGGGGGGAGACACAGGGGAGGGAGACACAGGGGGAGACACAGGGGAGGGAGAGGAGGGGGGAGACACAGGGGAGGGAAAGGAGGGGGGAGACACAGGGGAGGGAAAGGAGGGGGAAAGACACAGGGAAGGAGGGGGGTAGAGACACAGGGAAGGAGGGAGACACACGGGTGGGAGAGGAGGGGGGTAGACACACATGGGAGGGAGAGGAGGGGGGATAGACACAGGGGAGGGAGAGGAGGGGATTGAGACACGGAGAGGAGGGGATTGAGACACAGGGGGACGGGGGGGAAGACACAGGGGGGGAGAGGGGGTAAAAACACAGAGGGGGGAGACAAGGGAGGGAGAGGAGGGGGGAAAGAAGACACAAGGGAGGGAGAGGAGGGGGAAAAGGGAGGGAGTGGAGGGGGAAATGAGACACAAGGGAGGAAGTAGACAGAGGGAGAGACTCGCAATGAGCGCCAAAGGCGCTCACTGCAAGGCCAGTAAAGTAGAGGGGGAGAGACTCCCATTGTGTGGCAAACAGCATTGCCAGGATTCACATTTTATTGCTGTCATTTTTGACGGGCAAGTTGCTAGTATATATATATATATATATATATATATATATATATATAAAATTAGGTAACACTGAAGAATATAGAAATCATATTATGATTACCTATAAATTATTATTTATTTTACTTTCAGGTGCCTTCAATAATTCTGGAACTGTCTGCAGATAGTGCTTTTAGTAGAACGAAATGAAAAGTTTAACACTAAAAATGGTAAACAATGGAGCAACCCCTCTACAGCTGATGTCATGTAATAGATCGTTAATTAAAGGATGTATTTACCTTGAAAAAACATTTGTGCATAATCAGTTTAGTTCACTGTACATATTCAACTTCATCCAAAGTTGCCTTATTTTTCAATTAAAAAAAACCTTATTCAGCACCCCCTCAAAATGATCTAACAATTTATAAGAGGATAAACTAACTCAGCAAAATTTAACATAGTGAATACACAATTCTTTATTCTTCATTATGCCAATACTTTAATTAAATGGTTCCAATCATTGGTTCTCCATGGATTCGGGAAGTAATTTGGGTCTTGAAAGGTTTTATGTGAATAGACATGAATGTGAATACGGAGAGCACACAATGGAACCAAAATTATTACAAAATACCATTGAAAGTGGTTTCTGGGAGTTCGGAAAGACGGTATATTTTATAGCAGAACTGACAATTGTTCAGACTGTGACTTGAGGATTGGTCTCCCTCACACTGTCCTCATGTGACCTTTTTGACCACTGGTGGTAGAGAGATGCTGAGCCCCAGTAACCAGATTCAATGAGGTATTGAGGTACTGGGTGCAAATAAAGCCAGTTTCAATTAGATGGTACAAAAAAGTAACATTAACTGCAAATCATTTCTACTTTGTAACCGTAAAATCATTTAACTGAACTCATTTATAACAATTTTTATAGATTATTTTTCTTAAAGGACCACTTTAATACCCTAGGAAGAAGAACTTTTGCAGGGATTTCCAGGCAAAGTCATTACCCCCATTGCCCTTATAGTGGGTGCACATAAGCAGCAGTTGTGACTGAACTTAAAGTAAAGTAAGATTAATAAATAGCATTTTATTTTTTTAAATCATTGAGTATGACTTGTATTGATTAGCAATGCCCAATACACCATCTAGCTTATGTTGTTGTTAGGGTATTACAGTGGACCTTTAAAATTAAAGTTGTATTCTATACAATTTACAAATGTATTTTATATGGATCCTGTAAACTATTTGAGGAGTTCATCCCATGCAGATGTGGGATGAATATCACTAAGTACTATTATTGAGTCTGTGCCTGCTTGGGATATAGGACCTGGAAATTTGAGTAGAGATGTATTAATACACTAAATTATATACGCTGGAATAAACTTTATGTTTTGTATATTTATTTGAAATTCTTATTCTATTTCCAAATAGTCTTTTTGCTCCAGTTTCAAGAACTATTAATTTCAATAATTAATAAAGAAATGGAACAATACGTATGAGGATCAGTGGAGTATTTACTATGTTTTTACGTATATTAATAGTAGCTTTCTTAAACTATTTGTATATATATAGTTCAATTTATAAAAGTGAAGTAAGTATTGGAGTTAGATTTATTAATATTTTATAATATTCAATAGGATAACCATCTGTAGAGTAGAGCTTTGACACTTCATATATTTTACTGCAGATTTAAATTCAAATAGAGATTTAATTGAATTTAAATTAATTCTGAAATTACTCTATGTGTAATAAAGTTACCTTATTCCAAAATGTATTTTTATAGGACAACTTTTTTTTTCTTTTTCTATACATATTATAAAGAAGTGTCAGAATAAAACTACTATTTCTGATGAATTTGCTTTTTCAAGAAAAAATATATTTATGTCGTTTACCTGTTGTCTATAAAACACATGTAAAACAGAAATATTTTCATTGACCATTTTTTTTATTTAACGAAGCAGCCCCATTTTGTATTCATGAGTTCTGTTCGTGAATAAAAAGAATTTCACACCTAAATATGTTACAGTTTGTTAATTAACTTTATGTTAAGAGATTCCAAAGTAGTACACAAGTGAATCCCTTTTCTCTGTATCTCCATACTCATGTGCCAAAACTTATAGTAATAAATAATAAAATGTTTCATATTTCCTGGATTTAGTGTGTACCGCTCCTGTTCATGAAAACTTTTCAGGAATATATTTTTTAGGCATTCGAATGCAGAGTTATTATTAGTATGCCAATGTACATAATACAAATGCAAACCATCAATACTGGGCTTGTCTATGTGATGCCAATGCTTTAATTATGTTAAAATGACAGAGCAGAGGTTTCAAATATGGTATCATTTTAAACTATATGTAATAAGTACTTTATCAGTTGAATGCTATTCAAAAAAAATAAAAAAAAATGTAAAATTTCATAAAGTAAAACAAGATTGAAGTTTGATAATTTGAGCTGCCAGACAGTTTTTCTGATCCACCCACAAAATGAGGTTGAAACTTTATCTTAATTAGTGAGCAAGAACAAATCCTTGAAACTACAGACCCATAAGACTCACCTCTGTTGTGGGGAAGTTCTTAGAAGGGTTAATAAGGGATAGTTTACAGGAATATTTCCATTTGAACAAGATAATAAGGAGTTAACACGGATTTATGAGGGATAGGTCATGTCAAACAAATCGGATTAGTTTCTATGAGGAGGTCAGTAGGAAATGAGTTCAATGAAACTCAGTGAATGTAATCTTTTTGGACACTGATTTAGGGGATTTAGGGCTGAGCATGTATTGATTGGGATGTCACCATTACTGACTTCTTCATACAGCTTAACAGAACGGTGCTAGGTGTATGCTCTATTTTTCTTCCCAAGATAAAGTCTTCTAAAGTCTTTCAACTGCTGACAATCCAGGGTAAATATGTGTGCAAATTTAATGCATAATATACAAAGGCAAGCACCGAGAAAACTAAATCACAATCTTGTGTCAGTCCCATTAAAACAGCATCAATGGAAGAGTACTCACATCCCTTTAAAAAAACAAGGATGGGGCAAGAAGTGTCAGAGTGAGGAGGTTCAAAAAGGATTCAAATAGATTTCTCTTCTAAAATCTGTAGTTATGTCACACATTTTTGGTAGGTTTACTGAACTTCTAATTATTACTACACTACAGTGATCCCCTAACTATGTGAACTCCTGAGATTATGGAGGAAGGACTCACTATGTATATGGTGCCAAAATATGTATCTTTTTGGTGTTGAAAGATGTAGGTGCTAATCCTGCATGTCATTACAATGTACAGTGCATTTTTAAGCATTGAAATGTAATAAATAAAATATGGCTCAGCATATTAATGTCCTTTATTTTTGATAGTTTTTATATACAGGGAGCTTTTACTGTTCTCTGTTTTAGTTAGCATATATATTTAGTAGTTCGTATATAACAGAATGGGTATAACATATAAAACATGACATTATGTTTCATTTTATAAAAAAGTAAATAAAGATACCCAAAGTTCTGGGTGGGGTACCACATTACCCTTTTTGAGAGTTTGATTTGATGACTTCGTAGGTGTGGTGTTATTTGTTTCATGAAGACCACCTGAAAGATAAAGGAAATTGCAATAATCAGTTAAATAAGAAAAAGCTGAAACTAAAAATACTAAACCTATATATTCAGGTATTACAGGAAGAGATTATGTTGAGCAAAAAGAAGAAATAGTAATCCTTCTTAAAATTCCTACTTTTAAATCATAAATATTATAGTTCTTTTGAATAGTGATGCATTGCAGGAATAGAACATAAAGAAGTAGCAGTTACAGACTTGCCCGTCAAAAATGACGGGCAATAAAAATTTCAAGCCATGGGAATGCTGTTTGACACAGAATGTAAACCGTTTTAGACTGTGAGGACCTTTGGCGCTCATTGCAAGGCTTGTGCTGAGTGCCTTCAGCGCTCATCGCATGCCTCGCAATGAGAGCCTTCGGTGCTCATTGCGAGCCTCTCCTGTCGTGTACTTTTGGTCCTCAGAGAGATACGGTACATATTTCTATGTATATGTAGTCAAGTAATAATGAATGATTTCTTAAATAAATTAATATACTTTAATTATTTATAATTCATATATGCAGAGAGCAATAGGCTGAAGAGCTAACAATCTGTTTTTTATTTTCCGTCTGCATAGAATATACATTGTGAGTGTTAGTGCCCTGCTTATAAAGTATAATGAATGTTTCAAGTGTGCATTCTAAATAGGCTGCGTGCACAAGGTAAAGCCGTTGGTTTATTGTGTAATGCGGCATTGTATAGTCGTAATTAGCGATGTCGCGAACATAAAATTTTCGGTTCGCGAACAGCGGACGCAAATTTCATCAAAATGTTTGCGAACGGGCGAACCGCCATAGACTTCAATGGGCAGGCAAATTTCAAAAACCACTGGGACTCTTTCTGGCCACAATAGTGATGGGAAAGTTGTTTCAAAGGGACTAACACCTGGACTGTGGCATGCCGGAGGGGGATCCATGGCAAAACTCCCACGGAAAATTACATAGTTGATGCAGAGTCTGGTTTTAAGCCATAAAGGGCATAAATCACCTAACATTCCTAAATTGTTTGGAATAACATGCTTTAAAACATCAGGTATGATGTTGTATCGATCAGGTAGTGTAAGGGTTACACCCGCTTCACAGTAACAGACCAATCTCCCCGTTTAATGCACCGCAAACAACCGCAAACAGTCCCTTTGCACAACCGCAAACTCCCCACAAGGTTGGATACCAAGCTAGCCATGTCCCTCCCGTTCCTTGTCCTCACTGATGTCATTGAAGGTCTCTTCCTCCAACCAGCCACCAAGGGTCCCCGAAAGCTGACAACAAGCCCCCTGGGACGCCTGCTGTGTTTGGTCTTCCACCTCCTCAAAGCCACCTTCCTCCTCTGACTCCTCTTCTTCAGACTCCTCTCTCTGCGTTGCCTCTGTCTGCGTTATTATAAGGTGTGTACTGTTAAGTAGTACTATTCCTATCGGTTTAATCCCTGTTACGTCCACTATTAGGGGACGTGTATATGGCATTGATTTTTGGAAGCGGGAGATGGAAAAAGATGCTTGGTCGGTCCTCTCACTTCAAATTTGGGGCACTGCGCGTGCAATCTAAGGTGCCACCAGATGTGTCACTGTACACTACGGTTGCACCAGATATGACGTATCACTGTGCACTGGCAAAAGTTGGCAGAGTAGATGCAATAGGTTTCACACACACGCCTGTAGACAGGCAATTGCTATTCAATCTATTACAGTAAAAAAAGTGTTGTTTTATTTCACTGAGCACAATATAAGCTGTGAGCCTGACACAGGCTGGCAACTGAAATTAGATTACAGGAAAAAAAATGGTTGTTTTCAATGTATGGTACACCACCAGGTATGAGTAGTGAAAATAAGCACAATATAAGCTGTTAGCCTGTCACACACACACGCGCTGGCAGGCAGGCATATGGAATTAGATTACACAGAAAAAAATTATAAAATAAAATAAATGATGTTCTAGCCCTAAAAAGGGCTTTTTGGGTTGCTGTCCTTGCAGCAGATATCAGATGAGTCCTTCAGGTCTGTAGTGGAAGCTAAATACACAGCCTGGCTATCTATTTCCCTATTAAATCTCCAGCAGCTACACTATCTGTCCTCTCACAACGAATGCAGCTTCAGAATGATTCTAAAATGTATGCTGTCCTTCAGATGGAAGGCTCTGGAAGGGAGTGTATGCTGCTGATTGGCTGGAATGTGTCTGCTGACTGTGAGGTGCAGGGTCAAAGTTACCTCAATGATAAAGAATAGGGGGCGAACCTAAAAGCGCATGTGTCTGCCGTCCGCTGCGAGCGCGAACGAGCCAAAATCGCCGTGAATAGTCCGCGGGCGAACTGTCCACGACATCTCTAGTCATAATGTTATTAATGTGTTATGAGACTCGTGAGTATTTTCCGACTTTTGTAATAGTGTATTTGGTAGGTTGTAGTGTGATGTGAAAAGTGCTACGCGGTTTGGCAGTGTTTTGCGTAATCGTGTAACCTCGTTTTCATTTTTTTTCGCCAGTCATTTTATTCCTCACTTAGGCGATTTTCGAGTCCCGAAAATCGTCTAAAGTCGAGTTAAATTTGCGTTCCATCTCACTCCCAGAAGTCCTGGCTGTTGCCCCGTGCCAGGGTGTATTTAGTGTGTTTTTATTGGTTTTTGATTTTCATTCGTAAAATTACATTAATTGAGGCATCAGTAGGTTAAATGTTTTTAAATATTTCTTTCAAAGAAAAACAGTAAACTAGCTGTGTAAGTGGAAAATAGGGTCAACAAAAACATATATCTTGAGCCCTAAGCCCCCCTCATCCTCTTCCCCACTTCCCCTCCTCTTCACCACCCCCCTTCCCCTCTCACCCCCCTTCCCCTCTCAGCCTCCTCTTCACCCCCCCCCTTCCCCTCTCACCCTCCTCTTCACCCCCCCTTCCCCTCTCACCCTCCTCTTCAACCCCCCTCCTTCCCATCTCACCATCTTCACCCCCCCCTTCCCCTCTCACCCTCCTCTTCACCCTCCCCCTTCCCCTCTCACCCTCCTCTTCACCCCCTTCCCTTCCCCTCTCACCCTCCTCTTCACCCCCTTCCCTTCCCCCCTTCCCCTCCTCTTGCCCCCCTTCCCCTCCTCTTGCCCCCTTCCCCTCCTTTTCCTTTGCTAAACCGGCACTAAAAACTACACTCAATCTATTTTTACAAGATAAATACAAAATACATTTCTGGAAAACACCTTAACTTGGCATAGTGATTTTTACGATTTCTACCTTCCAAAACATAAAATCACAAGCCATAAACTTCATAATTTTCAGAAATCTCACGCAATGCTTATACCTCTATGATGCCAATTCTGGGAGATCTTGGAATCAAGAAAAATAAATAATCCTAATTTATAAAATTTCCTAACTGGCAAGTAGTTCAAGAATACTAATATTGGCCAGTACAATCTAAATATGATAAAAATATTACAAAAGCAGCCAAGAAACAACCAGGAATAAATCCCACATTGCAAAGAAATTTAGTCAAAGCAATTTGAAAAATATGTTTCCAGTCTACACATTCTTAAAAACAAAACAGAATTCCAAAATGGAATTACTAATGTAGTATCTGTTGTGTGTACTCCTGTACTATGTACGGTGGAGGTCTTCTATCACTCTTCACTACCGCAATCGTTTCCCATGTGGCGGACTGAACTACTCTCTACAAAAATCCACCACACAAACCAGGCACTCACACCACACTGATGATCGGCAGTAACCATGAAATTAAATTCTGTATGCGTGTAAGTGACTTGGTTTGTGAATAATCCATCCGTTGCTACGCCTAAAACTGTGAAATACAGTGGACATAAGCCTAAAAGGAGCCATGTATAAAATGGTTATGGATTACAGAGTGAGCGTGCATTGTGGTCTTATTTTCATGTCCCTGCCCACTTTTCCCAGAGTGCAGTGAATAAACTGTATTTCTGAGATATTGGAGCATAAAGAAAGGCTTACATTTTTTTATACATACATATACATACACACACATATACCGTGCCTTGCAAAAGTATTCACCCCCTTTGACTTTTTACCTATTTTGTTACATTACCTTAAGTTCAATGTTTTGTTAATCTGAATTTTATGTGATGGATCATAACACAATAGTCTAAATTCGTAAAGTGTAATGAGAAAAACATGTACATAAAACTCTTTTTTAGAGATAGAAAACAGAAAATTGGCATGTGCGTATGTATTCACCCCCTTTGTTATGAAACCCATAAAAAGCTCTAGTGCAACCAATTACATTCAGAAGTCACATCATTAGTGAAATGATGTCCACCTGATTGAAATCTAAGTGTCACATGATCTGTCATTACATATACACACCTTTTTTGAAAGGATACAGAGGCTGCAACACCTAAGCAAGAGGCACCACTAACCAAACACTGCCATGAAGACCAAGGAACTCTCCAAACAGGTAAGGGACAATGTTGTTGAGAAGTACAAGTCAGGGTTAGGTTATAAAAAAAAATATCCAAATCTTTGTTGATCCCCAGGAGCACCATCAAATTTATCATAACCAAATGGAAAGAACATGGCACAAAAGTAAACCTGCAAAGAGACGGCCGACCACCAAAACCCACGGACCGGGCAAGGAGGGCATTAATCAGAGAGGCAGCTCAGAGACCTAAGGTAACCCTGGAGGAGCTACAGAGTTCCACTGCAGAGACTGGAGTATCTGTACATAGGACGACAATAAGCCATACACTCCATAGAGTTGGGCTTTAATGGCTTTTTTCTGGCCACTCTGCCATACTTTCAGCAAAAAACACAATGGAATGTTTTGAGTTTGCGAAAAGGCATGTGGGAGACTCCCAAAATGAATTAAGGAAGGTGGTCTGGTCCGATAAGACTAAAATGGAACTTTTCGGCCAAAGAAAACGCTCTGTCTGGGGCAAACCCAACACATCACATCACCCAAAGAACACCATCCCCACAGTGAAACATGGTGGTGTCAGCATCATGCTGTGGGGATGTTTTTTAGCAGCCGGGACTGGGAAACAGGTCAGAGTTGAAGGAAAGAAGGATGGTGCTCAATACAGGGATATTCTTGAGCAAAACCTGTACCACTCTGTGTGTGATTTGAGGCTAGGACGGAGGTTCACCTTCCAGCAGGACAATGACCCCAAACATACTGCTAAAGCAACACTTGAGTGGTTTAAGGTGAACCATGTAAATGTGTTGAAATGGCCTAGTCACAGCCCAGACCTCAATCCAATAGAAAATATGTGGTCAGACTTAAATATTGCTGTTCACAAGCGCAAACCATCCAACTTGAAGGAGCTGGAGCAGTTTTGTCAGGAGGAACGGGCAAAAATCCTAGTGGTAAGATGTGGCAAGCTCATAGAGACTTATCCAAAGCAACTTGGAGCTGTTATTGCCGCAAAAGGTGGCTCTACAAAGTATTTACTTTAGGGGGGTGAATAGTTAGTTATGCACATTGACTTTGTTATTTTGTCCTATTTGTTGTTTGCTTTAAAATAATAAATAAAAAAACATATTTAACGTTGTGGGCATGTTCTGTAAATTAAATGATGCAAATCCTCAAACAATCCATGTTAAACATGAAAAATAAATACTTTTGCAAGGCACTGTGTATGTATGTGTATAATTACAGAAAATTAGTTGTACATTTGTGATTCCAGTTGAATATCTAATAAATAAGTTAATAACTTTTTTCCTGTCCAGGTTTCTCAGATATGGAGTTGATTCACTGCACTCTGGGAAACTAACTGGGCAGGGACATGCAAATGAGACCACAATGCACGCTCACTCTATTAATCCAAAAAACACTCTTTTTAAGCATATGATTGATGTATTGAACAGCTTTTAAACACAGCACTGGATAGATTATGCACAAACCAGGAGACCTACCCACAAACAGAACGGTATTGCAGTTACTGCCGCTAAGCAGTGTGGGGAAGGTTTCTAGTTTTTGTGGTAGATTTTTGAAGAGAGTACTTTACAACAGCCATTAAAATTATGATGGGCTGAAGAGTGCTAGAAGCCCTCCACAATACATTAGTACAGAAAATTAATTGTACATTTGTGATTCCATATGAATGTCTTAAAAAATAAGTTAATTAACCTATTTCCTGCTCATGTTTCTCAGAAATACAGTCGATTCACTGCATTCTGGGAAACTGGGTGGGGACATGCAAATAAGACCACAATGCACGCTCACACTATTAATCAGAAAACCACTAAATAAATGGCTCTCCTTAGACATATGCTCGCTGTATTATACAGCTTTCAAGACCAGCACAGGATGGTTAATATATATATATATATATATATATATATATATATTTTACCCCCTGTAGGACTTATGACTGAAGCTTGTAGATGCAGTTGCGGGGCTATACTAAATTATGAACTGAAAGGCCGAACAATGGAACTGGAAAGAACAGCAAAAAAAAAAAAAAACATGCCTCAAATTAACTTACACATAGCACAGGGGAGAGACAGGGAGCCTGTGAGTGACATTGAAAGTTAATTTGCGTTTTTTTACGATCGAAAATCGCCTAAGCGAGAAGAAAAACGGCAGCCAAAAAAATAGGATGAAAACGAGGGCGAAGGCAGTAAAAAAAGAGCCGGAAGCCAGAAACACTCATCGCGAAGCCCCTAAACTACACAGGGGAGGGGGGAGAGGCTCGCCATGAGCGCCGAAGGTGATCACTGCAAAGCACCAAAGTTGCGGGTTGAACGCCTGCAATGAGCGCCAAGGCCGGTGAATTAGAAGGAAGGAGAGGCCCGCGATGAGCACCAAAGGTGCTCAGAGGGGGCATAGCCTCGCATAGTGTGGCAAACAGCAATGAGCATCAAAGGCGCTCATAGCGAGCCACGCGATGAGCGACAAAATCGCTCATCGGGGCTCGCAATGAGCGCTGAAGGTGATCATTGCAAAGCAGGAAAGTTGCGGTTTACCAAAAACGGCAATGAGCGGCGAAGCTTTCGGCGCTCATCGCAAGGCCTGGAAAGTAAATGGGGGGAGAGGCTCGCAATGAGCGCCGAAGGTGCTCAAAGGAGCCATAAACTTGCATTGTGCGGCAAACAGCATTGCCAGGCTTACAATTCTATTCCCGTCATTTTTGAGGGGCAAGTGGCTAGTCACGATATGAGTTTTCATTGCATGTAATTATGATGTCATTGTGGGGGCGGGCCATGAATCATCAGGGGCAGGGCATGAGAGTCAACATAAAAGCGGCCATTATACACTTCAGAGAGCGAGAGAGAGAGAGCGCGAGCGAACGAGCGAGACACACACACTGAGAGACAGCACAGGGCTAGAGACGAGGCAGAGACAGCATGCAGACAGAGCACAGGGGCAGAAACAGGGAGCGCACAGAGAGAGAGAGATCTGACACAGAGAGAGAGAGATCTGACACAGAGAGAGAGATCTGACACAGAGAGAGATCTGACACAGAGAGAGAGATCTGACACAGAGAGAGAGATCTGACACAGAGAGAGAGATCTGACACAGAGAGAGAGATCTGACACAGAGAGAGAGATCTGACACAGAGAGAGAGATCTGACACAGAGAGAGAGATCTGACACAGAGAGAGAGATCTGACACAGAGAGAGAGATCTGACACAGAGAGAGATCTGACACAGAGAGAGATCTGACACAGAGAGAGAGCACAGGGAGAAAGCAAGAGTGAGTGGACACAGAGAGAAAGCGTGCAGAGAGAAAGCGTGAGCGCGCAGAGAAAGCGTGAGCGCGCAGAGAAAGCGTGAGCGCGCAGAGAAAGCGTGAGCGCGCAGAGAAAGCGTGAGCGCGCAGAGAAAGCGTGAGCGCGCAGAGAAAGCGTGAGCGCGCAGAGAAAGCGTGAGCGCGCAGAGAAAGCGTGAGCGCGCAGAGAAAGCGTGAGCGCGCAGAGAAAGCGTGAGCGCGCGAGAAAGCGTGAGCGCGCAGAGTGAATGCAAGTGCGCGCACAGAGAAAAACAAGCACCCCCAGAGAAAACGAGAGAGCACACATGGAGAGAGAGAAAGCACAGAGAGAAATAGCACACAGGGAGAAAGAGAGAGTACAGAGAGAGAGTGCGAACACTGCAAATTCAAGATAGCAATCTATGATACCGTCATTTATGACGGCCAAATTACTAGTTTCATATATTTCAGTAAAATGTATATAAAAAAAAAAAAAAAAAAAGGCATGTAGGAGGTTAATTTAGATTCAATGTAGAACAAAATACAGAGTTCAGTAGTCCTTATTACCTTATAATGAAAATAAATGTTAAAAACAAAAATATATGAATTTTTATAATTATCTGTAATTGTTTCTTTCATTATATGATACTTGGGAATTCTGGGTCTCTTTAAGGGGAAATACATAAGTCAGATAAATTAACTGTGTTACAGCAGTTAAGCAGGTACTAAATCCAGTGAATACACATATTGTAGGTGAGGCTGAGTAAACACAGTTTGTACTGCAGATATAAATGTATCAAACTACGAATTCTCGTCACGCTTTGCGAGCTCGCAAAGCAAGCTCGCAAAAACTGCGTCCCTTGCAAAGCGAGGGACGTTGCTCGGAGGCTCCAACGTCGGGGGCTGCATTTGCAGAGGTGGAGGCTCCCACGTCGGCTGCAATGAGCCGAAGGCTCATTGCAGGCCGCAAACGCGGACCCTCGTGAAGCGAGGAGCCGCATTTGGGAGGTGGAGGCTCCAACGTCGGGGGCCGCATTTGCAGAGGTGCAGGCCGCAAATGGAGGTTCTACGGCGCCTCACAAGTGGTTACAAACATCCATAGAAGCGGGACTTTGAAAAAATACATCTAACACGCAATCACTAAATACGGACTTGCACAAAAAAATACGAGCCGCGGGACTTTACAAACATTACAAACTCACAAAAATACGACCTTAACGGCCGCACCGTGCACATCTGAAAACTTAAAAAAAAACAATAGACACACACAAAAATGACGTAAAAAGCTTACCCACAGCAAGGGGGGGGGGGGGGGCACCCAGGACCTCTGCAAGTGAAGTTACACCTCCATTTAAGTCCAAATTACTGAGTTTAGACACACGAAAATCCCCTACACAAGAGAAAAAATAGGCCGCCGAAAAAAACGAAAAACTAGGCTACAGGACCCGAAAGCCGCAAAACACTACCAAGCACATACGTATTTTCCAAAAAGCCGTACAAGGTACAAGATACACTTTTAGCAAGGACGCTAAATCATCCACACCCGCGTACCACATACACATTTGCCGCCATTTTACAACAATAACTTACAGAATGCGGAAATACACAGCTACACTAACGGCTTCCCCTCGCGCACGCAGCCTATTTACACTACACACTGCCCACATTGCTGACACTTACACCTCAGCTCCACAATAGTGCAAATCTACATTGTATGGTGCAGGAACATCAAAACAGATTGCCAGCTCTTCAGCACAATACTTCCTGCATACATTACTTACAAATAGGTAAAGTATATTGATTTATTAATTATTTAATTAGCATACAAAAGTACATGTATCGGATAGCTTATAAAGAAAAAAAGTACCCTTTCATAGTGCACACCTATTAATCCCAATTTTTATTATATAGACTTAAATATTTAATAAAACTTAACTTTTAATAACTTCTTTCAAAACTTTAAAATATTTAGACGCAGCAAAATAGGACTTGTATAGATATTCTTTACTAGGACAGATTCATTATAAGGTGCATTATTATATTTAGTGCCATCAGAAAGTGTCTGTATGACAATAGGAGAAGCTGAAAGTGTTAGTGCTTTAATAAATAAATAAGTGCCAGTGCTTTATGACTAAATCTGAATACTCAGTTTAGTATCTTGCTCAAATTTTCAACAGTCTTATAAAAGTGCCAGTGCTATAGTTAATAAACCTGAGAGTGTCAGTGCTGTAGTTCATAAATCTAAAGGTATTAGTGTAGAGCCAGTTCAGTGTCTGACTATTAGAATGCTGTTAATACTTTATTATATAGCGATTCTGGACAAACAAACAATCGATTACAATGACAGCAAAAGCACCTCTGATAAAAAAAGTACAACAACCAAGAGCCTCGCAATGAGCGCCCAAAAGCGCAATGAGCGCCAAAGAATCTCAGACCACCCAAAAAAATTATGTCTGTGGCAAACCGCATTACCTACCTTACAATTTTATTGCCCTGTCATTTTTGATGGGCAAGTCACTAGTAGATAAATAAATAAGAAATATATCTAACTAGCAAAGCAACATATAATTAACTTACAAACTAATTTTGTAGAAAAACGAAAACCCCAGATGAAAAACTGTAAATATTTTGTAACTTGACTGGTGAGTAATTGAATATACACTTACTGAACTGACAGAGGAGTGAAATCTAAATTAAGTTGGAGACAGAGGATGTTGAAAGTTGAGTGATATTGAAGAGATGATTAGTAATGGACCCTGTGCTTAAAGTGCGAACAAGATACAGGAAATGAGTAGAGGAATTTGGGGTCCAAACTAAACTAAGGATTAGTGTTTGGTTATACAGTGCCAAAAGGAAGATACAGATGTTTAAGGACATTCTGGAGCTAAAGAGAAGAGGGGTTCATCTTGTGGACAATATTCAATATAATATGGGTGGTGATAGGGACGGTGTAAATGATGTGTGTGTGGAAGAAGAACGAGATGAAATATGGCTAGTATAGGCAGGATAATTCAAACAGTATAGCAAGTGAAGTTTTGGTGTGAAGGTGGGGGTGAAGTGTGTGTGTAAAAATAGTCACGTGGATGCACTGAGGAGGCTAGATACTGAGCCATGGGGAGCAGAAAAGAACTGTCAAAAGATCTGCGTAACAAGGTAATGGAACTTCATATGGAAAAGGTTATAAAAAGACATCCAAAGCCTTGAAAATGCCAGTCAGTACTGTTCAATCACTTATTAAAAAGTGGAAAATTTGGGGGGTCTCTTGATACCAAGCCAAGGTCAGGTAGACTAAGAAAGATTTCAGCCACAACTGCCAGTAGAATTGTTCGGAATACAAAAACAAAAAACCCAGGTAACCTCAGGAGATATACAGGCTGCTCTGGAAAAAAGACTGTGGGGTTGTTTTTTTTTTAAAGAGCACAATAAGAGGATACTTGAACAAAAATTAGCTGCATGGTCGAGTTGCCAGAAAGCAGCCTTTACTGCGCCAATGCCACAAAAAAGCCTGGTTACAATATGCCTGACAACACCTTGACACGCCTCACAGCTTCTGGCACACTGTAATTTGCGCTATGGTTTGAAGAGGGGTCAACAAGTCTTATAGTGAAAAGAATACCATCCTCACTGTGAAGCATGGTGGTGGCTCACTGATGTTTTTCTTTTGGGGGGGGGGGCTCTAAAGGCATGGGAATCTTGTGAAAATTGATGGCAAGATGAAGGCAGCATGTTGTCAGAAAATACTGGCAGACAATTTGAATTCTTCTGCAGGAAGGCTGCGCATGGGACACTCTTGGACTTTCCAGCATGACAATGACCCTAAGCACAAGGCCAAGTTGACCCTCCAGTGGTTACAGCAGAAAAAGGTGAACGTTGTGGAGTAGCGACCATAGTCTCCGAATCTTAATATCATCGAGCCACTCTGGGGAGATATCAAACGTGCGGTTCATGCAAGACGACCAAAGACTTTGCATGACCTGGAGGCATTTGAGTGTTGGTGAAAACAGTGAGCAATGGAGGCGAAATAGTATGAGAATGTAAGAGCTTCCATGGATGACTATTTGGTCTCTCCCTATTTTCTAATCCAGTACATTTTTTTAGTAGTGTGCACAGAATTCCTGCTATAGTAAATGTAACTAGATTCGATATCATGGCTGCGTCAGGGTCTTTCTTTTGAATATCCACTCTCTATAGAAATCTATATTACCGTATTGGTCCGAATATAAGCCGCACCCGCATATAAGCCGCACCCGTAAAGTTCAAGGGGAAAAAATAGAAAAAAGATAGTACTCATATATAAGTCGCACCCGTAAAATTGGAGAGAAAAAGACTCTCAAAGTGATCAGCCATTGCAAGAAATAGGCTTTCTAATTAGCACTTTAGCTTTTTTTGTAGGTTACAGGCTTTACAGGATGTTAGAATCACTAAAACCGTAAATCGCTATTCAATACCGCAGTCTCAAGCACGAAAATCGGCACCCTTAACTCGCAATCACACAAATCGGCAGTCATTTTGCGTTCTCGAATAGAAGTCGCACCCCTAACAAGCAAAGTTGGCAAATCGGCAATAATTTTTTTTACGGTTGCGAATATAAGCCGCACCTGTAACTCGCAAGCTCAAAAATCGGAAAAAAGGTGCGGCTTATATTCGGACCAATACGGTATATAGAAATGTTATAGACAAATGCTTCTGTTCTTATAGGCCAGATTTTATGACTACCATATTTTGAGCACAGATAGCTTGGTATTTTTGAATACAACCTTAATAAAAACAACAAAAAACTTTTTAAATCAATATTCCTTTAAAAACTGTATATTAATGAGGCATATCAATATCCATAAAAATTAAAATAAAAAGTGTTTTAAGTTTTAGCCAAGTACTTTTTCAATGATTCCATTCTTGGGGCATCTTCCCTTTAATCAAGTCTCAGTCATTTTGATTAACCCATAAATTATCAAGCAGGGTGATCATTTAAAATTTTTCAATCTGTGGTTTTGGAGGAATGGTATAGAGAAACACTATTACAGTTTTTGCTGAACATTACAAAGGTTACCAAATGTTAAAATTATAAAATAACTTACATTATAATAATTAATGGAGTGATAATTCAGAGATTACATCATAGTATTTTCATTGCATTCACTACTTACAAAGGCAAGGTGCCCCTTTTATTTTGCTTGTCCTTTGGCATTAATGTGGCGTGCATAAACAATGACATCATCATGGAATTGGGCCAAAAATCTTCGTATTTGAAAGAAATAAAAAAGTGAATTTTATTTCTCTCACTTTATTTTTAACATTTACAAGTTGATAGAAAATATGTTTTTTTTTATAAATTATATGCACTGTGTCTGTATTTACAATGTATTCATAATCATTTTGCTCTTTTTGTTATATTATGCATTCATCGTTTTAAAACGTTTTTTTTTTTTTTATTCAAACATGCGAGAGTTAATATTCAAGTGCACGGATATTTCATATTATTAATGTTTTTCCAGTATGGATAGCACTGTAATTTGTAAGGCGAATTACACAGTAAATAAAAAATCTTTTGTATGTATTAAATTCTGACATAAACTGAACTGGGAGATTGAATTGCAAATTACCCGTAGTGCACATAGCAGGCCTGGTCCTTTGTACCATTGTTTTAACAAGCAGAAAAGCTCTTTTCAGGCCGGCAGTTACATTCTTTCCCAGGGACAAGTTTAATCCTTCTGCTTTGTACTACTACGAAGAAGTGTTCTGATAAACCACAACAGAATATCAAGATTTTTATTAAATGAATATGCTTTACTGAGAATAATCTAACTCTGTCTCTTTAAAAAGCATTATTTTTCAATGTAATTTTAAATGTTATATTAAAGGCATTCACACATTTAAATAAATAATTTATAAATACATCATAACCTATTATGGGACCTAGGCTGGCATAAGTAGTTTTGTTGATTGCAATGTAATTTTTACCAGCTATGTATTGTAAAATGTTGTTATGTGGGGAACAATGAAATGGGTGAAAACAGGCCAGAATAGATCATTTGGGGCTATTACATGTCTAAACTAGCAGTAGTTGTATGTATTGCAACGTATTTCACCAGGGTTTTAAAAAAAACAGGCTGGGTTAACTCCTGGCTAGTAGCTAAATATCGTAGATACATTTGCTCGTTTCTTCTATCTTGTTAGGTGACTCCATTTTGGATTTACTGGCCCTCTACATGAAGGGGGCTAATCAGACACCTTGTCTGCAAAATACATTATTACCCCCTTGTCGTGGGTCTTTCCTGGCAGAAGAAAGCCAGATCATGACACCAATGTGTTAATTACCCCTCTAATGCAAGATAATATCCAGCTAGTTAGCATGGATCAAAGTCCTAGCAATGTACAGTCCCAACTGAAGCCATGATGGCATAGAGAGGGTTAACAAGGGAGAAATGCTATTATCCGCAAATACATTATACTCTAGAAGTAAATATGGCCATGCTTAGTCTTGAAATGCAGGATTTGCTCTGGATGTTCTAATAGAATAGGTTTTGTGGGTCTCCCAGGGAAGGGGCAATAAGTTATAAAGGTACAAAAAGATGGGGAACTAGCCACCATCCTAAAGGAACATATGCGATCCAGACTTACGGTCTCCTCCTAGGATGTGTGTGATTATCCCCTACAAAGTACAGAGAACAGGAAAACAGCAAATGGCTGATTCTATTAGATATTCAAGTCCTACACTGGGGGGATAGGCAATAAACTATGAACCCACATGTTCCAGGACTGCAACATTATAAATGAACCAGGTTTGCTTACCTAGGGCAGGGGCTCCAAACGGATTGGTTGCCGAAACAGATCAATATGTGTGTTCTTTTGTCAATAAACGGATTCAGTTTGAACTTGCATAATCTATGTGTAAGTGTCATTCTGTGGGAATGAATAATCCTGGCCTGGGATAATTACTGCTGACCCTGCATGGGGAAATGGTTAACACCAGTAACTACTACAGCTCATGTGTTTCTTGGGGTAGCCTGGGTGCTCCTGATGGTTATTACCTTGGTTCTGGTTCTATTCCTGCCAACAGGGATACCAACGGACCGCACAATTCTACTGGTTAAGATTGATCTAGGACCTTTCTCAGACCAACCAAGCAGTATATCGTGACAGCGTAAATGAGGATAGGGTTGGGAAACACTAGAATAAACAATATCTATACATTTCCACACTCATCAGCTTTTTTTTTTTTTTTAAGAACCACCTAAAGTAGATGTAGTATTTGAGGACCACAGTGATTTTCCTGAAGGATATTTAACAATTGCAAAAAGGTATGCTATAATGTAGAATAAAAAAGGGAACAACATATAATATTTTGGGAACTCCTGCATGACTTCATCATATTTTGTTTCTGAAGATCTTTTTATAATCCCAGTTCAATTGGTTCAACTGAATGAAGATCATTGGTACTGCTGTTCCAGGGACCACAGTTTGAACCAGAATATATATTTTTGTCATGTTTGTCTCATGTGTTTACTGTATACCTAGTATCTAAAGCTATAGAATATGTTGGATCTTTATAACCTTATGAATAAAGGTTAAAAATGATGATGATGGAGACAACAACAACAACAACAGCAGCAACACCAACACCTGCTGCTTAAGAAGATTGCAGCTTCAAATCAGATTATCAACAGCCAAAAAAACCCTTTTTTTTTTCTTTTACCCGTCCAAAATATTTCCTAGATTGTAAGTGCTAATGGACTCACTGAATCACAGGGGCTCTTACCAATACGCAAGTTAGCCCCAAGTCTAAATATGCAAATTTACAACAAAAAAAACACATGCCAATCAGATATGATTATCATCATCACTATTTTTTTTTAAAGAGCCAATATATTCCTTATTACTGTACAAGGGTTAAATACAAAGAAAAAAATAAATACAACATTAAACACATTGCAGAAAGCAAAGGGCCCCGTTTTCGAGTTAAACATTTTACAAACATTTTTTTTTTCAAAGCACCTTATTATTATTTTTTATTTGTAATGCGCCAACATATTCCATAGCAAATTTACAATCTAAAGGGATAAATAAAACAAATGTGAAGTAATTAAAAAAGGAAGAAAATAAAGAGTTTGGCAAGTAATTGAAAAGAGGGTTAACTAATGATTAAGTTTGTGGGTGTATCAGTTGTAAAATGGAGTTATTAATTTAAAGTGCAGGTTTAACACCAACGCAAATCATGGGTGTGTGGAAGTGGACAGGGTAGGAGGGAGGGCAAGTTGTAGGAGTTCAGAGGCTGAAGAGAGCTGGTGTTGTGTGAAGCTCTAGATCTAGAGCCAAAAGAAAGAAAAAACGGTAAACAGAAATGGGTAAATGACAGTTGTAAAATTAATCTGCAGAATAGATGGTATCAGGTCCAGTGTCTTTGGTTGAGTCTCTGCAGAAGTGGCCGCTCAGTTTCTGTTTTAGTTATTTAAATGATAAAATGTCCTAACAGCAGAGAAGCAAAAAAAAGGAGGAAGAGAGAGTGAAGGCTTATGATATGGAGAACTAGCTAGGGCAGGCATAGAAGTGGACACATGTGGAGTGAGTATACAATGTCCTACACACCTGTCTATGTGGTTGTATAGTAATATATGCCATACACCACCAACAATTTCTACAGAGATGATAATTATCCATTTGGCAGGCAGTCATATAAGATGAAAGTAAATACTGTGGTTATCCACAACACTTGAGTCTGAAATTCAAAAGTTCTATCAAGAAGAGTCCAATCACACAACCTTCCAAAAGTACCCAAAAGTGCAACAAAAAAAAAAGTGTTACATTTTTTTTGGTGCACAAATAATTATAGAATAATGTTGCCATTCTAAAGACATACAATTGTTAAGCCAACCTGATAAGCTTCCATACTCAACATACAAGAGGAAATATGCTCATTAATCAACAGTGGAGGAGAATATAATCTGGGTATAATGTAGTAAAGGGCGACAGATGATAACCTCCATTCCTTTTACTCTATATGGTATATGTACTAAGATTTGACATCAGCAAGAGTTTCCAAGCATTACGCCTTTGGGACCTTGTGGGTTAAGACTACGCCACTCCATGCCAGTAGCAAAACTGCGAGTGGGCTCTAGGTGACGCTGTCTTGCAGGCGCTGGGCCGGGGGAACGTGAAGGGATTGGTAACACAGCAAGGTCCCTCCTGGTTGTAGATGGGGCTGCTGGGGGCTCCTGCCTTCGAATAGGGGCTGCTGGGGCTCCAGGCGCAAGGTCCCTCCTGGCTCCGCATGGGGGACTGCTCAGGGTGAGGGTCTGCTGGGGGCTCCTGGCTCTGCAGGCTACTTGGGTTGAGGGGCCACTAAGGGGGCTCCGAGGTCTGGATGGGGCGGGGGGGGCTGCTCGGGATCAGGGGGGGGAGGGGGCAGAGAGCGGGTTCCGGGCGAAGAATACTCAGGGAAGGGTGGGGGTCTTTCAGATCTAGATGGGGTGTTCTGGGCAATCGGTTGGGGGCTCCTCACTCTGGATGTATAGCTGCTCGGGATGGGGGGTGGGGCCGAGGAGTATTTTATCAAGTGCTGCGTTTGCCCTTTCCCGGTTACCTTCAAACCGTGATAGTGCTATCTAGCGGACACTTACAGTTTTGCTGCTCGGTCCCTATGGCATAGTCTTAACCCACCTTTGAGTATACATGACTTCTCACAAAACAGGAGGTTAATAAGCAAGTGATAAGAATTTGTCTATAGATAACACTTTAATTCTGGAACCAGATGCAGACTTCACTACTGAAGGTCAAGTGCACTGCTAAACCAGTCTAGGAAAGGTGGGCATTCAGTCAAGTCTCTATTTCACACAAGAAATGTCATGATATAAAGTGACACGGTAGAGGTTCCAAACACCCTATCAAATTTAAAATCCATTTTTACTACATTAAACGATCATAGACATTTGACATTTTGAACTGTAAGTCAGCCTTACTTTCCACCCGAAAAAAAGGCTCGATATTACTATAGTTTTAAATAATGCCATACTAAGAACATCTGATGTGTAATTGATAAGACTGGAAAATTGTGGAATGTTTTAAAAAATTTAAACGAATTTAAATGTTAGAATTGTAGTTTCATGTATATGGTTTTACCAAATCCAACTCTCCTTTGCTGAGGCCACACTGCCTGTGACACCACAGGATTTTCTGCCTAAAATCATACAGTTTAGCTCATGCAGCTCATAAATACACAGATGAAGAAGGGCAGTGTTTCACATTATTATGTCTGTGACCTCTCTCAAGTAGCATGTTGCAGAAATATGCCACTGAAAAGTTAATATGAGACACAGCACACCCTGTACTTAAACGTACTCTGTCTTCATGAGCTTTAGAGGGGAGAAACTAAGATTTTAGGCAGAAAAGAACAGAGCTTGCACTTCTTAATAAGATAAACTACACAATATTAAAGAAATACATAAGTAAATTGCTTGTGAAAATACAGAAACCTTCCATGTCCCTGTCAGTCAGAAGCCGTTTCACTGTATACTGCAGGGTCAGCTGTCATGTGAGTAGCAAGAAGTGCTAAGTGAAGATTAATTAACCATCATTAATACATTCATTTTCAATTATTTAAAAATAGCAATATACAATGTTAAACTTACTCTCAAAGTTCTGGTGCTGGTATCCACCCACTATAAATTCAACAGGGGGAGGTGTTTTTTTCTAGCAAGCAGCTGTTCCATTTGCACACACAAATTCTACAGTAGACACAATCATTGTTTAGTCTCTTAAATGTAATTGCTCTTGAACCACCTTAGACCTGTCTTGCACCTAACCATCCGCACCATGCCATAATGACCTAACCAGGGTGGAGACAAATAAAAATTCCCAGTATTATAACTCACTACCATTCAATGGAACCACAAAATGTGACAAAAAACAACAACTCAAAACTCACCTGAGCAAGGACATGCAAATGTGCCCACAAAGGCCTCGCTCTTGTAATCCATTACCATTTTAAACATGGCTTCCTTTAAGCATATCCCTGCTAAATTACACAGCTTTGAGCAAAGTTCAGGATGGATTATACACACGTAAGGAATCCTACCCACGTACAGCTGTTTCAAGGTTACTGCCTCTCATCAGCGTGGGGCTGGTTCCATAGCTTGTGTAGTAGATTTTCTGCTACATTTCCCCCCCCCCCCTTGTGTCTCATTTCCCCCCCTCTGCCTCGCTTTGTCTCATTCCCCCCTCCCTCGTGTCCCCGTTCCCCGCCCAACCTCTCCCTCCCTCTTGTCTCCTTTCCCCCCCACCTCTCCCTCCTTTGTGTCTCAGTTCCCCCCGATCTCTCCCTCCCTTGTGTCTCCTTTCCCCCCAACTCTCCCTCATGTCTCATCCTCCTCCTGCATTTCCCCCTTAGGGCTGCAGTACTCCTCCTCCTCCACCCTCCTTATCCCTTATCCTCCCTCGTTCCCCCCTCTCCATCGCTGAGCTCCTGCATCACGTCTTCTGCCTGTTTCGGGACCAGGCATATGCTAATGACGTGACGCACATGTGACGTCATGTCATTAGCATATGCCGGGTTTCGTCACAGGCAGAAGATGCGATGTAGCAGCAGATCAAGGTAAGAAGAGAGGAGGTCATTAGAGAGAAGGTCATTAGAGGGGGGAAGTAAGGAGGATAAGCGGGAAGGAGGATGAGGTGGTAGGTGGAGTATTGCGGCCCTCAGTGCAGGTCCCGAAGTCCCGAAGACCCTCAAATGGGGAAGCCTCGCAAAGGGGGGTTAAGAGGTAGGAGGAGGATCGCGGCCCTCACAGAAGTCCCTGCGGGCCTGATCACGAGGCCTACTTCGCAAAGCTCACAAATGCGTTGCCAACATCACAAATGTTACACACAACCATGCAGATCCACAACTATATATGTGATACATATGTTCTGTAAGTCAAAACCAATTTTCTGTTTGTAGTATTGCTCCCTGAAAGCTGGGTCATGAGGGTGTGTTAAAAGACAGAGAGAGAGACAAACAGAGAGAGAGAGAGAAACAAACAGAGATACAGAGTGAGAGAGAGAGAGAGAGATACAGAGATACAGAGAGAGAGATACAGAGAGAGAGAGAGAGAGAGAGAGAGAGAGATACAGAGAGAGATACAGAGAGAGAGAGAGAGAGAGACAGAGAGATAGATAGAAAGAGGAGAGAGAGAGACATACAGAGAGAGAGAGAGAGAGAGAGAGATACAGAGAGAGAGAGAGAGAGAGAGAGATACAGAGAGATAGATAGAAAGAGGAGAGAGAGAGAGATACAGAGAGAGAGAGACGTGAGAAGTCTTTGTAACATAACTGGATCAGACTGAAAGTGACTCTGCATCTCTTCCGCCTCACAACGCAGAATAAAGGAAGGTGCCAACAATATACAGTGCCTTGCAAAAGTATTCACCCCCCCCCCCTTGGCATTTTTCATGTTTTGTTGCCTCACAACCTGGAATTAACATGGATTGTTTGAGGATTTGCATCATTTAATTTACAGAACATGCCCATAACTTTGAAGATTTTTTTTTGTTTATTGTGAAGCAAACAACAAATAGGACAAAATAACAGAAAAAGTCAATGTGCATAACTATTCACCCCCTAAAGTCAATACTTTGTAGAGCCACCTTTTGCGGCAATCACAGCTCCAAGTCACTTTGGATAAGTCTCTATGAGCTTGCCACATCTTACCACTGGGATTTTGCCCATTCCTCCTTGCAAAACTGCTCCAGCTCCTTCAAGCTGGATGGTTTGCACTTGTGAACAGCAATATTTAAGTCTGACCGCAGATTTTCAATTGGATTGAGGTCTGGGCTTTGACTAGGCCATTCCAACACATTTACATGTTCCCCTTAAACCACTCAAGTGTTGCTTTAAGGTGAACCTCCATTCTAGCCTCAAATCACGCACAGAGTGGTACAGGTTTTGCTCAAGAATATCCATGTATTTAGCACCATTCATCTTTCCCTCAACTCTGACCAGTTTTCCAGTCTCGGCTGCTGAAAAACATCCCCACAGCATGATGCTGCCACCACCATGTGGGGATGGTGTTCTTTGGGTTGATGTGATGTGTTGGGTTTGCGCCAGACATAGGGTTTTCTTTGATGGCCGAAAAGTTCAATTTTAGTCTCATCAGACCAGAGCACCTTCCTTAATACATTTTGGGAGTCTCCCACATGCCTTTTCGCAAACTCAAAACGTGTCATTTTGGGTTTTGCTGAAAGTAATGGTTTTCTTCTCGCCACTCTGCCATAAAGCCAAACTCTATGGAGCATACGGCTTATGTACATATTCTTCAGTCTCTACTGTGGAACTCTGCAGCTCCTCCAGGGTCTCTGTGCTTCCTCTCTGATTAATGCCCTCCTTGCCCGGTCCGTGAGTTTTGGTGGGCAGTCGTGTCTCTTGGAAGGTTTGCTGTTGTGCCATGTTATTTCCATTTGGTTATGAAAGATTTGATGGTGCTCCTGGGGATCATCAAATATTTGGATTTTTTTTTTTTTTTATAACCTAACCCTGACTTGTAGTTCTCAACAACATTGTCCCTTACTTGTTTGGAGAGTTCCTTGGTCTTCATGGCAGTGCTTGGTTAGTGGTGCCTCTTGCTTATGTGTTGCAGCCTCTGGGGCCATTTAAAAAAGGTGTGTATATGTAATGACAGATCATGTGACACCTACATTGCACACAGGTGGACATCATTTCACTAATTATGTGACTTCTGAAGGTAATTGGTTGCACCAGAGCTTTTTTTGTGCATCTTAAAGAGGGTGAATACATACGCACCTGCCAATTTTCTGTTTTCTATTTCTAAAAAATAGTTTTATGTACTGTATATATTTTTCTCATTTCACTTCACCAACTTAGACTATTGTGTTCTGATAATCACATAAAATTCAGACTTACAAAACATTGAATTTAAGGCTGTAATGTAACAAAATAGGGTGAATACTTTTGCAAGGCACTGTATGTATGTACGTACAGTATATAGGTCACATTAAAGGTGGAAAAAGATCTGAAATGATTTATCTTTGTCTCGTTTTTTTACAGCACAGAAACCTGACATTTTAACAGGGGTGTGTAGATATACTGTATATATATATATATATATATATATATATATATATATATATATATATATATACACATATACACATATATACATATATACACACACACACACACACATATACACACACATATACACACACATATATACAAAGATATATATTTATTTATTTATATATATTAGTAACAGGGTCACTATTACTCGCGGTGTCAGTGCCCTGTTTTAACCAACTCTTAATCTTATTGGAGGAAGGCACAGGAGGCTTTACCACTCTTAATACACTTTATTTACACTTCAGCATTGTATAAGAACTCCTAAAAATAAATCCAGCTTCCTTAAAGCAGAAAGGCCACTCTGAATTGGACATCAGTGGTTCCCTCTTCTCTCACTCCTCTGGTTGGAGCAGTCTCTCTCTCCCTCTGCAGCAGTTCCCCTACTGGGTAATCCCCTTTCTGGTGTCTCTTTCTGGACTGCACGCTTTTGAGACTCTCATGCTTGGAGCATGGGCCTCTGCTCACCAACTCCAGCTCAGACCTTTCCTCACTTGGGCCTGTGTCTCCAAGGCAGCTTCAAGTCTGCAGCTCCACACACACACACTGTCTCACAGACAGGCTTCTGGAAGGGACCAAACCCATTTCTCCAAGGGAACCTTTTATAGCAGGAGTTAACTCACTCCCTGCTGGAATAAACGCCATTTTACCTCCAGATCGGCCTCTAGGGGGAGCTCTGTTACAATACATACATACATACATATAAGTGTGCATATATATATATATTTATAGTACATTTATGTTTCAATTTGAACGTCTCAAAACAATTTAATAAAACAGATTTCCCATTTAGAGTTTCAAGAAACCCAGTTATTAAACAGGAGAGCATGGCAGAACTAAGTGTCTAAATCCAAGACCGGAAGGATTTTATATGATATTTGCTTTCTTGACAATACCAAGATGTCCAGAAAACAACATGAGCATCTCTTGAGCTGTGCTAATTCACAAGAGCCTTCCTTCAAAAGGGGACAAAGGTGCACAGACCCCCAGCAGAGGCACAAACAAAGACGTCAGGAGCACAAAACATCAGGATCTGGAGGGGGTATACAGACCAACTCACAAAGCTCTCCACAACACCAACTATGAACAGGAAGATTTCCTACACTGGGCACAAAGGCCAAAGTGCTGAAACTTGACAGTTGCGAGTTCAAGACGCACTTCAGCACTTCACAAGGATGTTGGTTAGATAGACTCACAGTGAACATTTATAATGGCACAAAAATGCCAAATAAATGTTAAGCCGAGAGGTCACATCTCTAGAGTCCGGTGAAAGCCGGAGGAAACTCTAATTAGGACAACATTCCTGTCCCAATAGGAGCTCCATCTCCTTAAATCTATATGCTGCATTCTGTGCTGCCGCAAACAAAAGCTGCCATTGAATGTGCTGTGAAGCTGCCATCTCCTTTCCAAGAGAAGATGTAAAACCCATTGAAATAGGAGGTTAAATCTTCCTGACCAGTGTGCAAAAGTCTGCAGGTTAAAATTCAATCCTCCTGTGTTTGTTACAACGATATAGTGTAAAGGATAGTTAAAGGTATATGGAAGGTTCCTGGATTTATGTACTTTATTTTATTAATAAGTGTTTATAAGCTCTGTATTTACTGCCCAGAAATACACAAATATTACCTACTTGGGTCCTCGATAGCTCATGAAGACACATTTTACTGTACTTGTTGTACTGTGTCTCATACTTACATGGTCCCTTTATACACACACATATAAAACATTTACTAATTTAAAAATACAGGTATACCCTACTTAACCTAGCGGAAATCCCGAGAATGGCTCAGGGTTAATTTTTCATTCCTAAAGCGGTAACTCCGAAAGAGGAGGAGGAGGAGGAGGAGGATAGGGGGGGGAAGAGGAGGAGGATAGGGGGGGGAAGAGGAGGAGGATAGGGGGGAGAGGAGGAGGATAGGGGGGGGGAGGGGGAGGATAGTGGGGGGGGGGGGAGGAGGATGGGGGGGGGACGAGGAGGAGGAGGAGGGGGGGGGGAGAGGAGGAGGATGGGGGAGGAGGAGGATAGGGGGGGGGGAGAGGAGGAGGATAGGGGGGTGGAAGAGGAGGAGGATAGGGGGGTGGAAGAGGAGGAGGATAGGGGGGTGGAAGAGGAGGAGGATAGGGGGGGGAAGAGGAGGAGGATAGGGGGGGAAGAGGAGGAGGATAGGGAGGGAAGAGGAGGAGGAGGATAGGGGGGGGGAAAGGAGGAGGATAGGGGGGGAAAAGGAGGAGGATGGGGGGAAGAGGAGGAGGATAGGGGGAAGAGGAGGAGGATAGGGGGGGAAGAGGAGGAGGATAGGGGGGGAAGAGGAGGATAGGGGGAAGAGGAGGAGGATAGGGGGGGAAGAGGAGGAGGATAGGGGGGGAAGAGGAGGAGGATAGGGGAAGAGGAGGAGGATAGGGGGGAAGAGGAGGAGGATAGGGGGGAAGAGGAGGAGGATAGGGGGGGAAGAGGAGGAGGATAGGGGGGGAAGAGGAGGAGGATAGGGGGGGAAGAGGAGGATGGGGGGGAAGAGGAGGATGGGGGAGGAGGAGGATGGGGGAGGAGGAGGATGGGGGGAGGAGGAGGATGGGGGAGGAGGAGGATGGGGGGAGGAGGAGGATGGGGGGAGGAGGAGGATGGGGGGAGGAGGAGGATGGGGGGAGGTGGAGGATGGGGGGAGGTGGAGGATGGGGGGAGGTGGAGGATGGGGGGAGGTGGAGGATGGGGGGAGGTGGAGGATGGGGGGAGGTGGAGGATGGGGAAGAGGAGGATAGGGGGGGGGAAGAGGAGGAAGAGGAGGAGGATAGGGGGGAAGAGGAGGAGGATAGGGGGGAAGAGGAGGAGGATAGGGGGGAAGAGGAGGAGGATAGGGGGGAAGAGGAGGAGGATAGGGGGGAAGAGGAGGAGGATAGGGGGGAAGAGGAGGAGGATAGGGGGGAAGAGGAGGAGGGGGAAGTGGAAAGGTGGGAAAGGAATGAGGATAGGGGGAAGAGAGGAAGAGGATGGGGAGGATAAGAGGAAGGGGGGAAGGGAGGAGGATAGGGGGAATGAAGGAGGATAAGAGGAAGGGGGAAAGGGAGGAGGATATGAGAAAGGGGGGAAATGCTACTCCTTTTAGCGCTGATTCACTATAGCATGGTTTTCTCTGTAATTCCCCGCTATGTACTATACTCCGCTATGGTGCTGATTTTTGGCAGACGATCCCCGCTGATTGCTCTGCTTCTTAATAGAGTCGTTGTTTCCCCCTTGCCGGACCCGTTTTAATGCTCAGAACAGCGTCAGAGCATTAAAAGAAGGAGAGAGAGAAAAATTTAGATCCTAGAGAGCGAGGGAGCCGCCAGAGACCCCCAAATCCTATCTACAACCTCCAGAGGAAAGATACAGAATATTTTCATTGTTCCCTTGTTTCTCATAATATGGCTGTTAATTTTGGAGAAAGGGGAGTGCCTAGTGGATATTGGAGCAGATCTGAAGTACCCAACCTCCACCATCTGAGCCATCCTGAAGGATAATGATAAAATCAACCAGCCCATCAGCAAAGAAGATTACCCGTTCCAGATGCGAAGGCCTGGAGGAGATGGAGAAAATGTTGTCTATCTGAATTGGCAATGATCTGGAACGTAACATGCGTCTTAGCCAGGTCATCACATTGCCCCGAGCCACGAGGAGGAGGAGGATAGGGGGGGGGAGAGGTGGAGGAGGATAGGGGGGGGGGAAGAGGAGGAGGAGGATAGGGGGGGGGAAGAGGAGGAGGAGGATAGGGGGGGGAAGAGGAGGAGGAGGAGGATAGGGGGGGAAGAGGAGGAGGAGAAGGATAGGGGGGGAAGAGGAGGAGGAGAAGGATGGGGGGGAGAGGAGAAGGATAGGGGGGGGAGAGGAGAAGGATAGGGGGGGAGAGGAGAAGGATAGGGGGGGGAGAGGAGAAGGATAGGGGGGGAGAGGAGGAGGATGGGGGGGGACGAGGGGGAGGATGGGGGGGGACGAGGGGGAGGATAGGGGGGACGAGGGGGAGGATAGGGGGGGACGAGGGGGAGGATAGGGGGGGACGAGGGGGAGGATAGGGGGGGACGAGGGGGAGGATAGGGGGGACGAGGGGGAGGATAGGGGGGGACGAGGGGGAGGATAGGGGGGGACGAGGGGGAGGATAGGGGGGGACGAGGGGGAGGATAGGGGGGGACGAGGCGGAGGATAGGTGGAAAGAGGAGGAGGAGGATGGGGGGGAGGAGGAGGATAGAGGGGAAGAGGAGGAGGATTGGGGGGGGAGGAGGATAAGTGGAAAGGTGGTAAAGGAAGGAGGATAGGGGGAAGGGAGGAAGAGGAGGAGGATAAGAGAAAGGGGGGAAGGGAGGAGGATAGGAGGAAGGGGGGAAGGGAGGAGGATAAGAGGAAGGGGGGAAAGGGAGGAAAGGGAGAAGGGGTAATGGTGTCTAAAGGCGGTCTGATTATGTCCGTATTTTTGAATGTACCGCTTTAACATTCTAAATACTGACATATTCATACCGCCAGGAGGGTTAATGCTACCCCTTTTAGCGCTGATTCACTATAGCATGGTTTTCTCTGTAATTCCCCACTTTGCACTAAACTCCGCTATGGTGCTGATTTTTGGCAGACGATCCCCGCTGATTGCTCTGCTTCTTAATAGAGTCGTTGTTTCCCCCTCGCTGGACCCGTTTTAATGCTTAGAACAGCGTCAGAGCATTAAAAGAAGGAGAGAGAGAAAAATGTAGATCCTAGAGAGCGAGGGAGCCACCAGAGACCCCCAAATCCTATCTACAACATCCAAAGGAAAGATACAGATTATTTTCATTGTTCCCTTGTTTCTCATAATATGGCTGTTAATTTTGGAGAAAGGGGAGTGCCTAGTGGATATTGGAGCGGATCTGAAGTTGCCAACCTCCACCATCTAAGCCATCCTGAAGGATAATGACAAAATCAACCAGCCCTGCATCTTCAGCAAAGAAGATTACCCGTTCCAGATGCGAAGCCCTGGAGTAGATCGAGAAAATGTTGTCTATCTGAATTGACAATGATCTGGAACGTAACATGCGTCTCAGCCAGGTCATCATATTGCAGAAGGCAAGAAGCAAATACAGCCATATCAAGAGCCAAATGCCAGATGTGACGGAGGGCTTCTTAGACAGTAGAGGTTGGTTTGACCGCTTCAAAAAGAGGAACAACCTTTACAACATTAAGATCACAGGAGAGAGGACAAGGGCCGACACCGAAGTGGCTGAAACCTTTCCAGACGCCTTAAAGGAGATTGTGTAAATAGGCAGTTACCCTCCTGGTCTGATGTTTGCCAGTCATTTGGCAATTCATCCAGAAGCCCAGAATGCCTGACCAAGCATTTCTGCCCATCGGTGCAGCTCTATTGCAGGCTCAAAAAAACTTGAGGACAAAGCGCAATGGAAAATGCTCCCAGCCATTCTAACAACTTGTCTGAGCTCCACTGCTGCAGCCTGGTGGAAGTCATGTTTCTGCCACCCAAAACTATTCGCTCATACAGCTTATGGATCAAGGGATCATTGCGACCTTCACTACCTTCGCGGCACATTCCGCCAGCACATTAACCAGATGGACAGCAAGGACATACAAGTATGACACCATTGTGCAGGTTGTCACGAACATTGATTTGTCCTAGAAGTAGGTGACGCAACAATGTCTAAAAGCTGTGTGGAGATGTACAACCAGAACAGCTCATCATAGTGGAGATAGTTGAGCTTGAAAACATGGTTGGACTGGGAGGTGGGGACACCCAGGATTAGGTATCGGCTTTGATTGAAAGCCTGACCAATGAGGACCTCAAACAACTGGCGCAACAGGACATTGAGGAAGGACAGCAGTGACTCCTATACGGAGGAACGTACAAAACTGTTCAGCAAGACACTGTGTTCCAACCATGAGATTATGTATAATGTAGTGGTAAATGATCCAGACCCTGTGAGGAGCAGGATGGGCACAGGAAGCAGAGACAAATGCCCATGGACCAAGAAAGTCAGGGTGGAGGATGAGCATAAAGCTTCAACATCTTCCACTTAAAGTGGATTGCTTTTATTTTCAGTGTGGGGTTTCTTTAAATATTATTTTGAAAAAAAAGGTTATTTGAGTTTTTTCATATAAAGCCGAAATTGTTGTAGTCTCAATTGGTCAGAGGAGATCTAAAAAAGGTTGAACTTGATGGACTAAAGTATTTTTTCAACCTCATTTACTATTTAACAGATGCCCATTTATGAATTGCATGACAACCGTTTTGCAGTGTACACACAGCACAAGCTAGGATCCCGCTCCATGCTGATGATTGGCAGTAACCTTGAAACGGCTGTTCGTGGGTAGGATTGCCAGCTTGAGTATAATCCAACCTTGGCTTTGCATAAAAGCGGTGTAAGGAAGCGGGCATAAGCTTAAAGGAAGCGATGTTTAAAATGGTCTTTGGATTGAAGAACGAGGCATTTGTGGGCACAGTGTAATAAGTGTATTTCTTGGAATTCTGAGCTGGATACAGGTTTTTTAACCTGTTTTAGACATTCAAATGTGAAAACAAAATGTACTTTTTATATCTATCTATCTATATACATACACACACATACATATATACAGTGGATATAAAAAGTCTACACACCCCTGTTAAAATGTCAGGTTTATGTGCTGTAAAAAATGAGGCAAAGATGAAACATTTCAGAACTTTTTTCACCTTTTAAATGTGACCTATAAACTGTACAACTCAATTGAAAAACAAACTGAAATCTTTTAGGTTCAGCTGCACCAGTTGGTCTTACCTGAAATTTTCTTAGTCGCATCTCACAGCAAAAAAGCCATGGTCCACAGAGAGCTTCCAAAGCATCAGAGGGATCTCATTGTTAAAAGGTATCAGTCAAGAGAAGGGTACAAAAGAATTTCCAAGGCATCAGATATAACATGGAACACTGTGAAGACAGTCATCATCAAGTGGAGAAAATATGGCACAACATTGACATTACCAAGAACTGGAGCTCCCTCCAAAATTGATGAAAAGATGAGAAGAAAACTGGTCTGGGAGGCTACCAAGAGGCCTACAGCAACATTAAAGGAGCTGCAGAAATATCTGGAAAGTACTGGCTGTGTGGTACATGTGACAACAATCTCCCGTATTCTTCATGTGTCTGGGCTATGGGGTAGAGTGGCAAGACGAAAGCCTTTTCTTACGAAGAAAAACATCCAAGCCAGGCTACATTTTGCAAAAACACACCTGAAGTCTCCCAAAATCATTATGGTCTGATGAAACCAAGGTTGAACTTTTTGCCCATAATTCTAAAAGATATGTTTGGCGCAAAAACAACTCTGCACATCACCAAAAGAACACCATACCCACAGTGAAGCATGGTGGTGGCAGCATCATGCTTTGGGGCTGTTTTTTTCAGCTGGAACTGGGGCCTTAGTTAAGATAGAGGGAATTATGAACAGTTCCAAATACCAGTCAATATTGGCACAAAACCTTCAGGCTTCTGCTAGAAAGCTGAACATGAAGAGGAACTTCATCTTTCAGCATGACAACAACCCAAAGCATACATCCAAATCAACAAAGGATGTGCTTCACCAGAAGAAGATTAAAGTTTTGGAATGGCCCACCCAGAGCCCAGACCTGAATCAGATTGAAAATCTGTGGGGTGATCTGAAGAGGGCTGTGCACAGGAGATGCCCTCGCAATCTGACAGATTTGGAGTGTTTTTGCAAAGAAGAGTGGGCAAATCTTGTGCAAAATGTGCCATGCTGATAGACTCATACCCAAAAAGACTGAGTGCTGTAATAAGATCAAAAGGTGCTTCAACAAAGTATTAGTTTAAGGGTGTGCATACTTATGCAACCATATTTTATTTTTATATTTTGTCTTCCCTCTACCTAAAAGATTTCAGTTTGTTTTTCAATTGAGTTGTACAGTTTATAGGTCACATTAAAGGTGGAAAAAGTTCTGAAATGATTTATCTTTGTCTCATTTTTTTTGCAGCATAGAAACCTGACATTTTAACAGGGGTGTGTAGACTTTTTATATCCACTGTGTATATATATATATATATATATATATATATATATATATATATATAGTGACAAAGTCATACAGATATATGGGAAAGTCCTAGAGGGCAGATTTGTGAGCCTGAGGCTGTATAGAGGTATTTGCCCAATCTAGTCCTGTAGGTGTTAAAAAGGCTCTATTACATCACAATGTGGCTGCAGGAGTGAATAGGCTAGGGCAGTCTGTTGAAAGGCAATTGCAGCTAGAGCCTAGAGTTTTAGAGTGTTTGAGCTGGGCCGGAGAAGTGTTGCAATTCTGAGGAAGAGTTGTAGCCTAGAGCCCAGAGGAGCAGTGTTGCAGCGGAGACAGGGAGAGTTTCCCCAGAGGTGCTGCTGAAATAGCACTAGAACGGCAGGATCTGAAGCTAGAGAGAAAGATCCAGACTCAGACAGACTAAAGTGGGGAAGCTATTTAGCAAAGACCACAGACTGGGAATCCTGAAATCCAGAGGTTAAAGGGCACTGGCGAAGAAACAATAAAAAGTATGAAAACACATTGAAGCCTGCTGTGATAGGAAGCAAAAGGAACTTAATGAATTAATGGCTAAACAGAACGCTCAGAATCAAGTTGCCTTGGAGAAAGAAATAGAATATGTGGCAAGAATTAGAGCCAGTAATATTCTTCTAAAAATGACTAAAGGTGAGGATGTGGAAGCATACCTCAGGATTTTTGAAAGAATTGCCACTAGAGAGGTGTGGCCCAAAAGATATTGGGTCATTGCCCCTTACTTGTTTGGTGAAGCTCAGAAAGCTTACATAGAACATGGATGAAGAAAAGGCGATGAATTATGATGACCTAAAAGCAGAGATCCTTCACAGAGTTGGAGTTACTAGGGGTGGCAGCGCACAGAGATTCCACACACAGACGTTTAGGAACAAAGAGAACCTGCATTGTTGTGCCAAGGAGAAGCTGCTGAACAAAGGAGAATTCCCACAGTCTAGACAGCAACCTTCCGGTCTTCTGGATAAATATGAACATGATTGAATATCGAATCCTGAGAATGGCATGGTCATCTCTACGCCAGATCAGGGTATAGAGGTCCTCTGTTGAGAGGTTGAGGCAGGAGACCCATATAGACCAGAATGCTTACATTCCAGCTAGCACAAAAGTGCAACAAACAAGCCAAAGAAGTGCTCCTAAATTTCAATCTCAAACTTAAGAATGTTGTATTTGAAGAAACAAAGAATAGAGGTAACCGAACTACAGTTACAGAATTTCGTTCAAGTATTTTTCAAATACCATTAGAGTCTTGCAATGAGAAGTCATTTGAAAGACAGTGTGAAAGACAGACAAGCGAGGAACTGGCTTGCTGACAGAGGAGCAACCAAAAGGTGAAATTGTAAGTAAAGTTGATTACGCAAACCAAAGAGGAAAACAAGAATTTGAAAAGCAGGGTAACAGTGACAGAGCTAGAGAGAAGGCTGAAGCACCTAAAAGAGACAGCTGAAGTAGCCGAAGAGCCTTTGCCATTGTCCCTGGAGCATAATAAACAGATAACCGTGACTAATGCTGTGAGTAATGTTCTAAGGACAAAATCAAGTTGTTATTAATTGCTGGGTGCAAAACCAGCCTCTGTATGAGGGATACTGTTCAAGATACTGGGGAAGATATGAACCCAAACCAGTGCAGCAATCCGAAGGAGAAAAGCGATGAAGAGGCCTCCATAAGTAACCCGGACAGACCCAGTCATCTGTCCCTGGTGATTGCTCCTAAGGTGGAGTATGAGACTTTTGAAAAGAAACACCCGACATCGATCTCAGAGCCAGAGAAAGAGGAGATCGAACAGACGATTCCAGCCAGTGTTATTTCAAAGGAAGAATGTCCTGATTTTGAATCTGGAAACAATTCTAAAGTGAACGAAGTCAAAGATGAGAATCTTTGAGACAGGGTCACAAAACCCTAGAGAACCAAGAGAAGTTTGAGGAGCATACAAATAAATTGCTACAAGTGCAAAAGAGAACGGGGTATATGTTAAAGGAGGAGAATCTCTACTGGGAGCAGGAAAAACGAAAGATGCACAGCCAAGTGAATTATCTACCCTCTCAGCTAGAACCGACAGCGAGTGAAGCGGCTCCGATAGAGCGGAAGCTGCTGGAGCTTACTCCACAAGAGCTGATGGTGACCGAACTCTCTGAACTGGAGACACAGTTGGCTCAGAAGAATGTTGATCTAGAGGAGACGGACACAGATCAGGACCTGCGTATACAATGTGATAGGCTGAGTGCAGAACAGTGCCTGTAGAAAGCTGCTATGCAAAGCATAGACCAGAGGCTTTTACAGAATGGAGAAAGAGAGAAAGAAAACCTGCCTAAGCAGGAAGAGTTTTTCCGGGAAAACCTAAATAACAAATAAGACAAGTGAACTGGATGTGCAACACTTTAAGAAGGAATAGTTGCAGCAGCATGAAAAAAAATATATATATATATATAAAAAGCAAGTAGCCTTGGAGGCAAAGCAAAAAGTAAAACAGAAAATAGATAAAAAGAAGCCGTTAAATGAGGAAGAAAAGTGGGTTGTAGCTGAAATGGCTGAAATCAAAAGCTTTTTCCAAGAACCCAAAACTCAAAAGGGAGCTAGCCTTGTGAAGTTTGAGCCTAAAGACGCTGAACAGCTGGATACACTGCAGAAAATAGAAATTGCTGGGGTGTCCTTTCTAGTAAAGATAAAACATTGCAGACCTCGTAGAAAGAGGGGCACAATGTTAGCAGATGTGATTGCTGTGCATAGTGATGCACAGAACCTGAAGCGGCCCTAGGAAAGGTCACGGAGCATGTGAAGGATAAGACACTATAGCTTAAGCAGTTTGGGTGTAAGAAATGGCTACCATTTTATCTGAAGTATTTTTCAGCCTATTGTGGTACCTGGAACAAGAAGAGCCAGGTCATCTGTCCTTGCAAACCATGGGCTGTGAATAATTTGCAGAATTATGAAGCAGGAAGAGATGAAATATGGGAAGAGAAGCTGTGAGACGGTGTTATAAAATATATATCAGAAGAAACGGCCAAAAGAGAAGAGAAGGGCAGTTTGCCATCAATATAAATATAAATATAAATAAATATATATATATATATATATATATATATATATATATATTATAAAAACATGTTGGCAAACTGCAAATCTTTCTTGCATTCTGTGTAACTGCCACCTAGTGCCCCAAATAGGAAGTGTTACTCTCATGGCCGCTTCCATTCACCAAAACATTTTTACTTTTTTTTGTTAAGATTTTCTCAGAAAACTGTGCTGTGCCGTACACAGCTGCTAAGATTATCAGTTTGTTGAATACTTCACAAATATGATGTATTGGCTAACCTACAGTAGTTTGTCAATATATTCTGGTGCAGAAGCAGATTTGTAATATTTAGTGTTGTAAAATGGCGGCGAATGTGTATGTGGTATGCGGGTGTGGATGATTTAGCATCCTTGCTAAAAGTGTATCTTGTACGGCTTTTTGGAAAAGCCGTATGTGCTTGGTGGTGTTTTGCGGCTTTAGGGTCCTGTAGTCTCGTTTTCTTCGGCGGACATTTTTCTCTCGCTGAGGGGATTTTCACGCGTCTAAACTCGGTAATTTGGACTTAAATTGAAGTGTAACTTCACTTGCAGAGGTCCCGGGTGCTGCCCCCCCCCTTCGTGCGCGCATATCGCTTTGCGAGGGACGCAGTTCTTGCGAGCTTGCTAAGCGTGAAGACGATTCGTAGTTTGACAACTATTATATGTGATATGCAGAGTACATCATGAGTAAGGTTGGACTGGATCAATCCAAAGCCGGAATCAATATTGCTGGAAGAAATATCTACAACCTCAGATACGCCGATGATACTACTTTGATGGCTGAAAGTGAAGAGTAAGGAAAGAACCTAGTGATGACGGTAAAAGAAGAGAGTGCAAAAGTTGGTCTACTACTCAAAGTTAAAACGAGTAAGATCATGGCAAATGGCATTCTCAGGCCCTGACAAAATCGACAGGGCAGGAGTGGCGGTAGTGACACATTTTATTTTCCTGGGATCCAAAATCAAAAAGTCTTGCTTCTAGGGAAGAAAGCTATGGCAAGCTTGGACAAGCTAGTAAAAAGTAAAGATATTTTGGGCATATGATGAGACGGCAGGATTCCCTAGAGAAGACACTGAGCTGGGAATGATTGAAGGCGCAAGAAAAGGTGGGTGACAGAGGTAGAGATGGATAGATGGGGTCACTGATGCAATGAAAATGAACTTAATGGAGCTCAGACTAAACAACTGAAAGCATGGATAAAAAGTGCCAGCTGGAATAATATACGTGTTTCTCTTCAGAAGTGAAAAAGTAAGTGTGATATATAAATGCTCAGTCTGGACTGCCCCTATCAACAAAATAACATCAGAAAGAAATAAACAAAAATCACATGTAACAATCTTACACTTGAACTTATTTTCCCCTTTTTTCTTTAAACAAAACAAAATCTGTTACAGTGTTTCAGCAATTTCCTGAAGTAGTTTGTATGCAGAATAATTTGCCAAATATTTTGTAAACACTGGCAGACCAGTCCGATTACCTAGCATGGAAAACTCATGGCGTCTGTGCCAGCCCATGCTCAGCAAGTGTCCTCTGTAGAAATATAATAAATTGCCTGTAATTTTTCAAAGGGACATGTACAGTGTAGGACTTTAAAGGACCCATGAACTGGTCATTGTTTAAAATGTGTTTATTTATAAAGAGACCCTTTAGGAAATATTTTCGTTTACAATTTTTTTAACATGATTAATTAATTGTATCCTTCTCAATATCATTGTGATATAAAAATTACACTTCATTTATATGGAAGCCTCCTCTACACTAAGCAATTCTTACCTTCAGGAACCCCACCTTTTCTTTCTAGTCTCTCTCACGTAGCTGTGCACACCTGTGACCTGAAGCCACCACCACTGAGGATGGACATCACACAATCAGTGTCTCATGCTGCCAACAATCACTCCGTGACATGATGTGTGTCTGAGCAACAGAAGACACTGGTAGTGTGGAGCCCTTTCCCTGTGTGCATGGCTTTAGGTCTGAGCTATGCAAAATGGCACCTCTTTAGAATATTAATTTACAAAAGATATACTTGCTGGAAGAGTCCCTTTAAGCACAGATTTCTGCAGTATTTAAAGAAATCCAACAAAGCTTTTTAATTTACATGTGAACTTCAGTGTTTCAGACTTCACATTTATGGTTCTCTTCAACTATTAAATGTGTAGGAGTTGGGAGAAGATCTGCTTTCCTGATGCAAGTTTTAATTTGCCTTCATCCTTGTGGTGGCCATTGCAGACAGACTGTTACATAGTTACATGGTAATTAAGGTTGAAAAAAAGACTTTCAGTCCATCAAGTTCAACTTTTTAAGATCTGCTCGGATCTGCAATATGCGGATTAAATATTAATTTATTCGTTGCTAATTAATTCTTAATCAATTATGTAATAATTTTTTTATTATTAATTAATCCAGAGGAAGGCAAACTGAAAAAAAAAATAAGTGAGACTTGATATGCCTAAACAATTTGTCTTCAGTGTAGTTTCAGGGGTATCTTTGATATACCGATGAACCTTACAGCTCCACCATCCTGTTCTAGTAGAAATAATTGTACAGCCTCTAATACAGGTCCACTCTCAATACTGGTATGGTTCAGTTTATTGAATTATGTTGTTGCAATTACTTTGAGCAGGGGCTGATTAGGCTTCAAATCTCTTATTTGGTTCTCTCAACACAGACCGCTGCAGAGCCTCCCAAAATTATGAAGAACACAGTCTCTACTGTCTCTAACCCGTAATATTGAATACTAACCTATGACCATGAGGGTCCCTAGAGACTCCCATGGTATTCTAAACTATAAACATGGGGGTCACTATGGACCTAAGGCACACAATACAGACCTCCATGGTATTTTATACTATAACCATGGGGGTCCTTATGGACTCCATGATACCAAAAATGTATTTCATTACCAGGAGGGTACTCAAGGACCCCCATAGCACCCTTCCTACATCCACTGGAGTCCATAGTGGACCCCCATGGACCCTAAGCCACCATGGGGGGGGGGGGGGGGGTGGTCTATAACAAGCTCCATAGCCAGAACACTAAATACATTTAAAAAAAACCTGTAACTGGGAAAATATACATTAGCTATCCTTTTGATGCCCTCCAGCGTTGACCATATATACACGGGTCCTCATCCTTCAGCCCTGAATAAAATAAGTACTTCCATGTTTATTGAAGAATCAGTCCTTTTCTTGCTTTATTGAAGCTCTTTGTCCTCATTTTCTGCCTGTGGAAATGGGGTCTCAGGAAAACCAACCTGCTCTAATAAAAAATAAAAAAAAAGGTAACCTTCTCCGAGGAGCTCCCGTGCAGACTAAAGGTTTTTAGACTGCGCCTTCACTTTATATACTATTTTTGTGCATTTTGATTGGCTGTAATATATGACAATCATATTTTGGCCAATCAGAGTGGAGTTTTTTTTTTCTTTTTCTTCTCATGTCTGATTGGTTAAAAGTCTAACCAATCATAAAGCACAGATTTAAAATCATTTTTTATTTAATAAGGTTTGGGGGGTTAGGGTTAATTTTAGGTGCCATGGGGTCAAGAGAAGACTCTGATGCTGGGAAAGATTGAAGGTACACAAAGTAGGGGACGGCAGAGGCAGATAGATAGATTAGGTAATTGAACCAGTGAACATGAGCTTGAGAGAGCTCACAGAGGCAGTGGCTGACAGATGTGCCCGACGTGCTGCGTCCATAGGGTAATAGAGTCAGACCTGACGGAACGTCTAAAACAAACAACAATAAGTTATATAGATGTATAAAACTAAAGTTTCGAAGCAGTAATATATGAATGTAGCATCAAATATTAGAAGTAATAAAAAAAAAAAAAAAGAGAGCACTTGTTTGTTTGTTTGTTTTATTTTAAATTGTAAGGCAACAATTAGTGACATGTATTCTGTACACAAACATTCCCAAATATGTGGTCTGTTAAAATAAACCCTTTCTGGCAGTTGTTCACATTCCAGAATGAAAACTTGCCTACAAAAACTGGATTAAATCCATCACACCACATTCTTTCAACACCCACAATTAACATGTAAATTCTAAATTTATTTATAATATATCATAATTTCTGTTCCTTTTTTTTCCACTGTCAAGAAAAAAAATACCATATTGAAAACGCAGGACTATCCCATTCATATGTTAGAGCAGCAGCTGCTTTCAGTATATCGATGAGGACAAAACGGTGTTTTATGTAGAGAGTTTAGCTGGGAAACTGTTTACCACCAGAAAAAGCTAATCTGGAATTTTAAGCATGCACATTGTGTGCTGGGATATAAATCAATCAATTCAGGTCTTGTCCGGTCGGATGTAAGTCATTCTGTTTATTTGACAGCTTTAACGGGTTGATTGAATTCAATAAACGCCTAAACAATTTGAATATGCAGCTTGCAGAGTTAGATGCCCATAAGGAAGAAAAAAGGGGAAAAAAAGCTGTATATGTGAGAAAATTCAGAATAGAATAATATAAGGTACATGTTTCTGCATCTGTGAGCATTTTCTAAAACAATTTGGCCATCCTCTATAAATACTGTTTTGGAAGTGGATTTAATTTGTTAGCAAGTGAATGTGAATATATATATATATATATATATATATATATATATATATATATATATATATATATATATATATATATTCTCAGTCACTGAAGCAATGCTGGGATAGTCCAAGTGTTTCTCTAAACCAGTGAAAGGCAACAGGCAACTCATGGGCCCACTCACTTTACAATTTAGTCTCTCCTGGCAAATTACTCTCTTTCACTCCAAAATACGCAACATCATTCTATATATATATATATATATATATATATATATATATATATATATATATATATATATATATATATATATATATATATATAAACTCTACCTCTCCATCATGGTCCTTTAAACGTCTTGCATAATGAAAGCCCTATTAGCTCAAGGGATGACAAATATGTCTGAAACTTAGGAGACAGCCAGTCAAGCATTTAAAGAGCCAGTTTATAGATTATATATAGGAACTAGCGACTTGCCCATCAAAAAATGACGGCAATAAAATTGAAAGGCGGGTAATGCTGTTTGGTCGAGAGATTAATTTTGTTGGTGGTCCGAGATCCTTCGGCGCTGATTGCGAGGCTGTTGGCTGTTGTATATTTTTTTCTGATAGGCGCTTTTGGTGTTATTGTTTGGTTGGCGGTGATCTGTTTTTTGCGCGAATTGAAAAGCTTTGTGTGCTATGAGCAGCGTTTTTGGGCTTGTTGTGAGTCGCGCAGTGGATAGCTTTTGTCTTTATTGTGAAAGTGTAAAAAAAAATGTCTTTTTGTATGCCAATTAAATAATTAATAAATTAATATACTTTACCTATTTGTAATTAATATATGTAGAAAGCATTGTGCTGTAGATCTGACAATCTGTTTTGATGTTCCTGCAGCATACAATGTAGATTTGCACTGTTGTGGAGCTGAGGTGTAAGTGTCAGCAATGTGTACAGTGTATAGTGTGTAGTGTAAATAGGCTGCGTGCGCGAGGGAAAGCCGTTAGTGTAGCTGTGTACTACCGCATTGTGTAAGTTAGTGTTGTAAAATGGCGGTGAATGTGTGTGGTAAGCGGCTGTGTATGATGTAGCGTCCTTGGTAAGAGTGGATCTTGTATCTCAGAAGGCTTTTTTGAAAAGCCGTATGTTCTTGGTGGCGTTTTGCGTCTTTAGGGTCCTGTAGCCTCGTTTTGGTATTTTTCGGCTTAGGGGATTTTTGTGTGTCTAAACTGAGGAATTTGGAGTTAAATGGAGGTGTAACTTCACTTGCAGAGGTCATGGGTGCCCCCCTTGCTGTGGGTAAGCTTTTTTTTTTGTGTATTTATTGTGTTTTTAATGTTTTCTTTAGTTTTTTTTTTCTAAGTCCCGCGTCTCGTATTTTTTTATGCTAAGTCTGTAAGTTTTCCGTTCTAAGTCCCCCGGTTCGTATTTTTTTGTGTAAGTCCGTATATAGTCATTGCGTGTTAGATGTATTTTGGTAAAGTGACGCTTGTGTGGGTGTTTGTAACTGTGTGTGAGGCGCCGTAGAGCCTCCACCTCCACAAATGCGGGCTCATTGCAGCTGACATGGGAGCCTCCACCTCCGCAAATGCGGGCTCATTGCAGCTGACATGGGAGCCTCCACCTCCGCAAATGCGGCCCCTCGTTTCGCGGGCCCGAAAGTCGTAGGGGGTCGTAGGGATGAGCGCATACGCAGAACTGTATTTTTCAATTGTTAAACAAGTTTGACTCACACACATCTATATGCTTGCTCACTGGCTGACAAGCACAAGCATCTAAATCAGTTTTTTTTTTTTATTATTTTATTTCCGATACATTAGCAAATAAGAAAATGCAAGTAAGAGAATGCTTTCAATATGCAATTAAAATACCCAGAATCCTCTCCCTCCATCAAAACATTTTTCTTTGGCATTTTCTTGCATATTTCAAATTCTCACTACACAAACCCACCTCATCTCCAAAGTTTCTTGCACTTACCACTTCCTTTGGCCATTGATAATGGACTGGGTCCTCTATTCACCACAATGGCACCTTCCTTGACCAAAATGTACATATTTCTGCACAATCTTCAGTCTTGTAAAGTCCTCATTATGTATTTATGTACTTTTGTTTATATAGTGTATTTACCCAAGGTCATTTACATTAGTTACAAAATGGTATATTATTTATAGTAAAAAAAAAAATGGACATTTTACTAAACAAATACAATAGACTGAGCATAAAATGAGTTTTGGATTTGTTGCTTTAATTGTGCATTACCATTACCAACCACCGTCTTCGGATCTGCTTCCTCATACCACTCCCTACATATCCACCATGACCAGGCCCATACAAAAACTTCAGTTTCAAATTTCAGCAATACTTCATAATTGCGCACAGAACTAGCAAATTACTCTTTCGCACCCCAAAATACTCACCATGTTTGTATATACGGTAATTCTATTACCAATTAATCAACGTCTATCTCTCGTTCAGTACCATCAGATACCTTTGCTAACTATGGATAATTACAGTGCAGCGTGGCTGGATTATTTCTGTTGGTCAGAAACGAACATGTTTATTGGGCAGTTTAATGGATATGTGCTTAGGTAGGGAGTATGTTAAAAATGGAAGAAATGTAAATCAATAGCCAGTAACTGCATAACAAGTCAAGTTGCTCACGTAAAACTTCACTTGGGAATGTTCCCTAACAATTTTCTCTTGTAAAACACGTTTGATTTTTGTTTTCTTTTTAGATTTAATGAGCAGATGGATCAAGAATAAAACTGTACCTATAAAGATATTTCACATTCTTCTATGGGAGATCTATCGCAGGCTTATCCAGTTCATTACTTGATTGCCAGGCCATGTTTTTCAAAACGACCAAGGCACTGACTAATCTAAGTGAATTTGGTAAAAAGTCAGTTTATAAAATGTGTTTTGACGAATGTTGAAAAATGACTTGTATCCAAATAATAGCTTGTTTTATACAGCTCAATTGACATTAAAAGAATCACTTTATTGATCTTATAATGGGCATCCTAAAGAATAGTTAGGCAGTGTGATGTGATAAGAAAAAAAAATATTTTATTAAGAAAACAAATGTAATGTTGATTTAAATAAATTAACTGATATTTTAATGATCTCCCAGGCTGTATGAACTCCAGTTTTCTCCATTCCTTGTATAATGGGGAAGTACCAAATTGAAAACCACTTTCTGAAACACACATTAGAAGCAGGATGCAGTGTAATCGGTGCTGATAACCATGTACACACCTTTCTAGATACTGTACTATGACAATTTTGATAGTACTCCCCCCTGGATAGCTCGATGCCACCCCCAATAATGAATCCAGTGAGTGGAGCGCACCAGATTTTATATGGCCTGGGAGTGTCATTCAAAAGTAGTAATTAGTTGTGCCTTTGGAAGTTATCAGCTACACCTCACCGATGAGGCCCAATGAAGGCTGAAACATCAGAGGTTTGCCGTTTCTCCTGTTCAAGGTAGAAATGTCTGGTATTTCCGGGCTGGATCACTCTAGTGGTTGATGATATACTACAGGATATTTCCCCCTGTGAAGAGCACCAGTGAACTAAAAGAAGTTGCTCTCAGAGTGGGTTATGATGTCCATAGAACCAACCTATTAAGCTTAGTTTGTTCTCTGATTGAGCGCCTCTATTTTGGTATTTTGTTTATTCAAATGACCCTTACGGATTAATCTCCCTAAGGGTGATCGGGGACTCCAGACATGAACCCCTTGTTCACTGTGCCTTAGGGAGTTGTCAGCTACACCTCACTGACAAGGGCTAATGAAGACTGAAATGTACATCTTAGGTTTGGTGTTCTCCTTTTCAGGGTAGAATTGACAGATATTTCGGGGCTGGATCGCTCTGTTTGGTGAGACCAGACTGATATACTACAATATATTTCTCCCTGGGAACAAGTTAGTGAAAAAAAGAGGTTGCTCTCCATAGAACTAACCTATTAAGGTTAGTTTGAGCACCTCTATTTTAGTATTTTGTTGGTTTAAAAATGCACAATAAAGGTTTAATCACTTTTACTGATCTAGCCCTACCTAGCTACTCTTTAGGAGGACAATAAAGTGTTGATTTTAAAACCTTACTCTTCGTCAAATCTAAGAACTATGGTCTTCATTACTCCAGGTGTTCAGAAATGAAGAAATGTCACTCAACTCCCAGATTATTTTATATAAATTTCCTGGCTGCACCACATGAGTTACTGAGGCTTATTCAGAATTTATACATATGTCAACTCATGCTGTTTGGTAGAATATGAATTCTGCACATAAATCTCTGTTGCCAAGCCTTCCGATAATTAACTAAAACAAACAAAGAACCATACAGCTATGACCTAAAGCTTCATCCACAGAGGGGAAGGGCTTCACACACATCATTAGCTCAGACAAACAGAATGTCATGGTCTGCTTGAAAGTAGCATGATGTACTGGTGAGAAGACTCTCCCTAATGAATAAGATATCAGGATAGGATAGAAACTTTCTATATAGAATCAAAATCTACAAAAATGATGATTTTCACTAAAAAAAAATGTTTTACCCATCTACACAGATTTTTCAAAGCAGAACTGTAGTCATTGTTTTGAATAACAAAACTACCTAAATGCGAAAAAAGTAAAGAGAAAGTTTAAAAAAATACTTAGAGCTGAAGAAGATATAATTGACTTCAAAACTAAAGAACCAACACTAACAGCAATTCAAGTCCCTGAGGTCAGCCACACAGTCTTCTGGGGAGGGTTTCAGATTTCACATTTCATAATTTTTATAAAAACGTTAACATTGAAATGTTTATGGGTGTGTGGTGTTTTGGGCACCTTATATATATATATATATATATATATATATATATATATATATATATATATATATATATATATATATATATATATATTTGCGCTAGGGGCGCTTAAGAAGTAAATCCATTAAAACTCTGGCTGTCGCAAACACCTAAAATGATGTTCTAGTATCCATGAAAAAGAAAGAAGCTTTATCTTCAAATCAGTGGGAATAGTATAAAAAAAATATTCAAATAAAAAAAAGAATATTTATCATCTTTTCTTACCTGTTATGTGTCCAGCTTTGGTAATTTTACGTTCTCTCAAACCACTTGATATGTTTATATGAAACAACTTGAGGTCGTCCTCATCCAACGCAATATCGCCCCAGTAAGCAGCTGTAGAGAGCGTGACAAAAGGAATCCCCATTAGCTTAGTTACATGTTGGGAGAATATTCCACTTATGCAATAAAGCTTACATTTCACAGTGTGGTGAACTGAAACATATGCTGTGTCCAGCTTACGGTCCTTCTGCAATCACTTTTCTTTAATTTGAGACTGTCAGGAGATGTTATCTTCTGAAAATGGAGCCAGAAAATTCATATCTAGCCTTGCCTGCCCAATAGTATGGTGGAAGTAAAGAATTAGCTTTATTGGGGAATTTCTTTCATGAATATGTACTACATCAGGAATGGATCAATCCCAAGATGCTGGATGCATGTTCTGTTAATTTTGCTTTTGGTTGCTATAAAAAGTTATACATTGTTTACCTTAATTGTATGTATATTGTTTATTACTTAATGTTTTTCTTTTTTTACATAGTAATTTAGGTTGGAAAAAAGACTTTAGTCCATCAAGTTCAACCTTTTTAGATCTGCAATACGCATTTTTACTGTTTATTGATCCAGAGGAAGGCAAACAGAAAAATAAACCTCAGTGAAACTTCCTGACCCCAGATGCTGGCGATTGGATTTATCCCTGGATCAATACTCCCTCTCTAATTATCCAGGATAACTGTGAATGCCCTTTTTTGATAAAAAAAATGTATCCAATCCCTTTTTAAAGTTATCTATCGAATCCGCTGTCACCACCTCCTTTGGTAGAGAAATCCACAGATTAAGCACCATTACTGTGAAGAACCCTTTTCTTTCTTTAAGGTGAAATATTTTTACTTCTAATCTCAAAGGATGTCCCCTTGTCAGTTAAAAACCTCTTGGCACAAAAAGTTCCCTTGACAAAGCCTTGTATTGACCCTGGATATATTTATATAAGGTAATCATATCTCCTCTTAGACGCCTTTTTTCTAGAGTAATTGGTTAGTCTTTCTTCATAACTTAGCCCCTCCATTCCCTTTATTAGCTTTGTTCCCCTTCTCTTGTACTTTTTCCAGGTCTAAAATGTCCTTTTTATGAAGTGGTGCCCAAAATTGTACTCCATATTCCAATTGAGGGCATACTAGGGATTTGTATAGTGAAAGAATTATATTTGTTTCCCTTACTTATATACCCTTCTTAATACATGCTAATATTTTACTTGCCTTTGCAGCTGCTGCTTGGCATTGAGAACTGTTACATAGGCGGTTGTCCACAAGTACTCCCAAATCCCTTACATTAAAACATTATAACATAATACATTAAAAGGATATGGAAGGTTCACATTTTTTTAATAATAAACAGAAACTTTCCAAACAGTCCTTGGAAGAGCTCCACCCTCTGTAGCTCATGCCCACAGAGTACTAGGTGTACAAGGCAATCACAGATGGTCTCTCAGCAACATTTTAAACTACATGCTGTTGAGAGGCAGCTCATGACAGGCTAGGTACCAATAGAAAAACTGTGTGCATGAGTTACAGGGGGCAGCTGCTTATTGGGACTATTTGGAAGGTTTCAAGGTGTAAAAATAGAGTTTCTAAGCACTAGTGCTAATATTAATACATTGATGTTCATATATGCAAATACATTGTAGGTTATGTTCATAGTAAGAACAGAGAATCTTCTATATCCCTTTAAAGTAAAAAGAAAACACAGTCCTAAAAAAACTGGCTCTAAGTTTTTACTTTTTATTTATTATACATACATTCCTTGATATAATGCCTTCACTGGCTCCCCAAAACACTTTTGAATGGCTCCAAATTAACCTGGTTGCCTCTAAAATATTCACATAAATATGTCAATTCCTGATTTATCTCAAAATCCAGTTGGCTATTTACTTGTTATTTTTTTTTTGGTTTTGTTTAGTTTTTTTTATGTAGTTTTTAATTTAATTCTTACTTACATTTAGTTTTTATTTTTATGCTGTTTTTAATTAAAGTACACTGAATTTAACCAACTAACAAACTTCGATGTAACAAATACAAAAACATAATATAGTGATATCAAATACAAATAAGAACTGATAAACATTAAAAAGTTGTTAGATTTAAAACAAACAAACAAACAAACATACTCAAAATAATTATTTTAAGTCACTTAAACAACAAAAATATAACCACAGATTATTACAGGCCATTGGAAGGAAATGTCCCGTATTTCACTATCTTTATTTCTGAAGGGAATAATCATGTCCTACTTTACAATGTAGTCTTGTGAACAAGATAAAGATCCATTATTTATTATAAAATTCTATATTAGACTATATGAAGAAGGATGTTAGAAGCAATTATCAAAACAAAACAATGTATAAGGTGAGAATCTGTTACGCCAGGGCAGAGGTGTCCAAACTCAGTCCTGCTGAGCCATACACAGGCCTGGATTTGAGGATTTCCTTTCTGTGCACAGGAGAGTCAATCAGGATGACTGAAGAAGCAATAGTCTCACCTGGGTGCTGCAGGTATATCCACAAATCCAGACCTGTGTGCAGCTTAGCAGGGCGCAGTTTGGACACCCCTGTTCTATGGGGCTTCTTAGAAGTAAGTGAAGAGTATATTTGAGGAGAATTAAATTAAATTCCCGGCCTAGTTAAAACAATTATATAAAAGCAATAGACTAACGAGTCCTTTTAATAATGGGTAGAGTGTTTCTAGAAAGTAAAAAATGTGCACCCTGTAATCCATTACCATTATCATATGCAATTATGAATAACTGAACCAACTACTGCTTTGATTTCATAGCCGCTGTCTCAACAAGGACATACCTTGTACAGAGAAGATTTCTATTACAGCTACTGAAAGTACTGGCACTAAAGAAATCGTAATTTTAACTGATGCCGTCCAATGTGGGTCTTTTTTTCGGTTTGCCTTTCTCTGAATTCATTAACAATTAAAAATAAATAAATAAATAGTTGATTAATAATTAACAATTAACTAACAACTAGTTAATAACTAATCCGCATATTGCAGATCAGAAGAGATCTTAAAAGGTTGAACTTGATGGACTGAAAGTATTTTTTCAACCTTAATTACTATTTAACATTAGCATAATGAGCCACACAATCAATTCTAAATATTTCAGAAATTATTTACTGTATAGAAAAACTGCTGGTACAATGTATAGACAGTTTTTCATGCTATTTAAAAGTTGTGGTGACAGGGTCAATTTAAATATAGTAATTTAAAAATGAGAAAACTAACAAATTGTAAAGCATCATACAGATTTTAGATGCTGCAAGGTCAACAGAGAGCATTTTTTTTGTAAAGTTTACTCTATTTCTCCCATGAATCTTAAGATGGAAAATATTGTCAAGTAACAATGTTAATAACAGGGAACGAACCAGAATTAATTGTTCTGTTACTTTGCTTCTTCATGGCGATTACAGAACTGTAACTAAAGTTGTCACTTCTCAATTCCATATTTCATTACGGATACAACTGATACTGAGATTTACTGAAAGACTTTACTGGAACGGCTCCATGCAATTTTATGTGGAATGAAAAGCCTCGTAACAGCCAAATATTTGTTTTTTTTCAGCTGATACTATCTGGGATATCTCCAGCTGTAGTATTTCGGAGAACCATTTACATGTAACTAACTCCATTCAGTTATTTTTTTTTTTTTTCCTTTTGGTGAAGGATATCCCTGCCCTACAGACCTTGTTTGTTTTAATATTATTTTCTCACCAATTTTTCCAGCTTGTAAATTCTTACCCTCTCTAAAATTTATTCCATACACCCCTTCATGCCAAAATTAGAATAACTGCTCATTATATTTTATTAAACCTTTTTATAAATTGTAATTATAAATTCAATATAACCTATCATGCAACAAACTAATTTCATTAGCAACTATTTAACATAAAAAAAACATTTATTTTGAGAAAATCGTAATCTTTGAAGAGTCTTTTGTATATTGCAAGTTTCCATCTTGTCTGACTCTAGCACTTCCTTAAAGTCTGAGGTCATGTACTTATTTACTGAAAAGGTGGGGAGAAGAAGATAAATGATTGTACCTCTTGAAGTTGATATCTGCCGCACATGTTCAGAAGCAAGTAGCTTGCAACAATAACTGCAAGCAATGGGCTCCAAAAATGTATACATCCTATCTCAAACAGGCAACTCTCAACAAGGAATTATGGATGCCTCCAGGGACCAGCAGAGGCTTAGTTATGTGCCAACACTCAGCCACAGATTGTAAAACATAGAAGGAGCTTCAGCTATTTTCAGTGTAAGTTTTCCCACAAAAAAAAAATCTACAAATTTTTTTTACACAAACTGAAAATTTACATTGATTTTACAGATTGAAAGGTATGAAAGCTGGAACATTACAGCAGCCCCTGAACTAGCTTTTGCCGCACGGATATGCCATCTGTATAAATACACAGATTGCAGCCCCTACCCCCCACTCTCAATAGACTAAGTGTTGTGTGAAAAAGGTTACCCCTTAAGTGTACATAAAAAATATATAGGACCACAGATGTCCTTTATGAAATGTTCCCCCTTTTCATTCTTTGACGCATAAGCCTCGTATGTTTCCAAATACCCCTCTACTTCCCTTATTGCCCTTTCTGCCTGCATACGCTCTGTAGCCCTTTCCTAGGTTTGTATTCCCCGCTTACCCGACCAAAATAATTCCTTTCCATACCCTATATACCAGCATTTAGGATTCTGAGCTTGACCTACAGCCCTATTAAATTCCCTCAGCAATGAAAACCGAAGCCCATAACACAGGCCGCATGCGTTGCGGCTATTAAATTGGCTCCGTAAAGCATCCCGCCAACGACTTGTGGGGTAAGGGCGAGAAAAAGAAATTATATGGGGATATTTACAGTTTGGCCAACAAGTTTATTAATTTCAGGATAACAACGACGGGATTAAAAAATGGAATATTAAAAATACTTAAAAACAATGAAGAGAAGAAAAAAACTCCTCTGAGAGGTAGTGATATACTTCACTTATAAACAGTGTATAGAGATGTAATACTTTCTCTTTTCTCCTTAAGGAGAATTTATGATCTTCCACTAAAGGTAACTCAGTACCAAGAATATACAACGTCTGTTATATACACCTTTCAATAGGAAATTTATTTTGTACAGACATTTCTGTGATGGAATTATAAAGAATAGTATGGTAAACAGATAGGCACTATTTAGGAGATCAATAGGTAGTCATATGATATATGAGATTGAATATATATGGAGATATCACATTCTAAATTCAGAACATCTCTTCCCCACCTACTTGTTTGTGTAAAGTCTTAACACTTCTATTAATATATAGGTGGAATAGACCCTATTGTGGGCTATAATTTCTTTATTGGTCCTCTAATTCGATATGAGGATATTCAATCATGAGTCACATCACTTGTGCTGACTTCCTATTGTTTCTAGAGGCCTAAAGATTAGTCTTAGATTCTTCCAAGAAAACCATACTCTATGGTATCTGAGTTATCTGACCAGTGCCATGCTGCTTGCTCAGAACGCTAATGCTGCATGGTTGTTACTTCCTGGTTTGCGTGGACAACGTCGTGCGTGATGACGCACGCGTGCGTGTATCCGCCTATGCCTGACGCGTTTCAACGTACTGTGACGTCTTTCTCAAAGGGGGGAGGCAGGAATGTCGTAGCTAGCCTTATATAATGGTTCCGTTGCCTTGGAAACCGGCACTGGGGTGGTAGTTACATAGGGGCCATGTTATCTGGCATATAGGATTGCTGTTTATATGTGCACAATGTGCATCAATTATGTATTTATATATGTGCATCAACTATTATAGATGAGATGACAAAAATAATTGAATCTGAGGTGGACTTTTACTGGCACACATATTTAGAAAAAAACAATATAAATTATTCTATTGGATTGCTGTTTATATGTGCACAATGTGCATCAGTTATGTATTTATATATGCACAATGTACATCAGCTATTATAGATGAGATGACAAAAATAACTGAATCTGAGGTGGACCTTCGCTGGTACACATATTTATGAAAAGCCAATATAAATTATTCTATTGGATGAAAATATTGATAATGATAATATATATCAATACATTAGGGAAGATATAGTTGTAGTGGTACCTAGATGGGATATATAGCAGGATACCCATGTGATCTAATATCAATCTATATTTGGATATATAAATATATATGAAAATAGCATTAGAATAATTTATATTGGCTTTTCATAAATATGTTGTATTTTATTTACAGTTGATTTCCGTGTTATATTGATCAGTGTATTAATAGATATAATGGAACTCGCATGGACTAGAATATCATATTTACAGCTTTATCAATATTGCATTATTTCTGGAATGTGGTCGGATCGTAACTTGTAATTGAAGCCCTAAGGCTTTGCAATCTAACCTCCATTTTTCAGTGACTTAATGACGGAATGATCTCTGTTGCCATTGGTTCCATCTAAACCCGTAACTACGGGTTTGACTAATTGATCATGTTTACAGCCGCAATGTGCGACAAATTGTATACGGGTTTCCGTCAAGCCCGTAACTTGCGGCATGGTTTAATATAATATCTCTGTAGCACAACCGAATTTCAAGCCAACAGGGTTTGCGGGCTTGCCGATGCTGCCACGGGCATCGAATTTAATAGGGCTGACAGTGTTGTAAGGAGCTTAAAAGGAGGTTCACAATATAGTACAATTAAGAAATACATAAACAAGTACTTTATAAACTGAATGTTAATTTAAAAAAATGAATTTTCCTACAGTACACTTAGATTGAAGTTTTCAAATCGTCTATCAGTCAACTTTTGTGACCCAGCAATATTGCAAAGTTTTATCTCTTATTAGTGTGTGTGCAGTACAACCCTTGAGGAAACAAAAATGACTGGGCATGCTCATATCCCAGCCCTGACACTGCCGGAATATACCCCATGCTTTTTCCCAATATTTTAAGGTGTCCTATTGACTATTACAGCTGGTGTTGCACACATTGGTTAACACATTCCCAGAAAATAAGATATATAAAGACCCTTACTCATTACGCTGTAAATAATTGCTGGACATATTGCTGGAAATATGGGTCCACTGCACAATGGGAAAAAAGTCTTACTAGGAGCAAAAAATATTTTTGATGAATCTCCAGGACCCTGGAGAGATTCATGATACATTCGTGGAAAACTCAAGAGGTTTCTTATACATTCTGGAGTGATATTTTAAAGGGATATGGAAGGTTTTGTATTTTATTAAGTGTATACTATACCTGTGTATCCATTACTTTAATGTACTTTATTTTATTTTACTTCTATTTTATTTTATTAAGAAGTTATTAAGCTCTGTTTTACTGCATAGAATTAAACAAATATCACGTGCTTGGGTCTGTCATCTGCAGCTCACAAAGACACAGACTCTGCTGTACTTTGTTTGCAGGAGGTGAAACTAACCAATCAGTGACCACTGATTATTAACATTGTGCAACATGCTGCTGAGACATGGTCCCTGATAGGCTGGGACAGTATACTGCACATCCAGCCCTATAGAGTCAATGTATGTATACTCTGCAGCGGGAGGAGCCATACCGGGACTATTTGTTTTTATTTTAGGCACTAAAACAGAGTTTATAAGCACTTCTTAACAAACTAATGTGCATAAGAAGTAAATAGTTACATAGATAGATATATTAAATACAGGTACCTTCCATGTCTCTTTAAGTTCAGTTTATTCAATGTTTAATTAATAAAAAGTAAGAAAATCGGCAGAACATTATTTAAAGTTACATTGGTAATATACAATTTATAAGTGATAGTTGAAAAAAAAAATTGCCACATTTTTAACTCATAATAGAGGTCATATGAAATAATGAGAGGAACATGAAAAAACGGGCCATAACAAAGGGGAAAATGCAGGTAAACGAATAAACTCATCCAGTGTATAAGTAGCATGAAGTACTATCACACATCATTTGAGCGACTGGGAATGTTGCCGTTTGTTGAATGGAAAATGCAAAATTAACTTTAGAAAAGTTATGAGCAGTTTCTGGTCACATAAAGTTACTCTACTTTGTGATACCCCATATGTTTTTTTAAAGACCTCTAATACACTAGCAAGAGAAGAAAGTTATTTTAATTATACGTTGAGAATAAAAAAAAAAATTGAATTTAGGTTTGATATCTGAAATTTTCAATAATAAAATTAACTTTCAAAAGATTAGGAGGTTCACCCTCCAGCTATGTGTTGGTTTCTGCCAAGATTAGGTCATTAAGGGAATGGTGGGAAGGTTGTTGGAGAGAAAGGTCTAAAAGAGTTTCTAAAAATATTCAGAGTTGATTAAAAAAAAATAAACATTGATTCATATGCTGTCTAACAGCAAAATCTTGTTGCAAACAAGTCTCCAGCCACTGAAGATCATTGTGTTGGTATACTTTGTGTCTCAAAAATTACCACTGCCTGCTAGACAAAGCCACCTCCTCCCACTGACCTTATAGTGGGTGGATGCAAGGAGCAACCGAGTCTGAACTTTGACAAAAAGATTATTATTTAATATTGCTTTTTTTAGACCACTGAAAATTAATTTTACTTTTGTTAAGGACTAATTAAATAATTTAGCTCATGTTGAAGAATATATATAAATAAATAAAAAACGCATACTGGGGTCATTGTTGTGTCGCTCAATCTCTTTCCTGAAACCAACATTTAGTATTAGTCCATTTTATTATAGCGTTGGATAATAGAAAATAATGATTTCACTTTATTCTGTATATATTAAATAGTGGTTGTTTAATGGATTTTGCTGCCAGTGATTGTAAAGGATATGTACAAAAAAGTCCAGGAACACGGCGCATTTAACATTAATTTTCCCATTCACACAAATTTCATGGTAAACACTATCTTGACTCCCTGCCATTCACTATAATCTCCATGTAAAATGGGTCATTTTCAACAGTACGACTTTATATCCGGCTTGATGCATATGGATAGCAGCGATTGAGCAACGCGTTCCACCCAATTAAACTGACTGCTGTTACCTAACATGACACATTAACAAATGGTAATAAATGGTGCTATATTTGTAGCAGTAAAGTAAAGGCCGTTCACTATGAAACATTAGGACAGTGGTGAGACCCCTCTCTACATCCTCAGTGCAGAGGAAATGCTAAACATGAATCTCAATATTAAAAAGGGTCACTGTACAATGAAAAAAAAAGAAGACATCATACAGCTACTCCTCTCCACTGATAAGTACAAACACACACCGCTCAGGATGAGATATAACCAGCACAAATGACTTCCTATTTTCAACAATCCAGATTTTTCCACAATGTGTGTTATATTCATGCTATCGATATTAGCAGCTGTGTAACAACCAAACGAACTGAGGCACATCGGGACACAACAATCCAAAGCAGTGTCCCAAATCATGTCAGCCATGGAAACCTATTTGAGCACCAGGCGTATTAGTAGAACCCTAAAACTGAAAATGGCTCTTGTGAATCCCCCTCAAGACCTCATAACCCTAACAGGACATGGGGGCAACCCGTCCTTTGCGCACAGGACAATTGAGCGCCGATAATTGCGCGTGGTGTGAAAACAGGCGACAAATGCGCTGCGTTAAAAGCGTGCAAGCTTCTGGCTAGCCTTATGCCCTGAACCCTACTAAAGTTATGTACAAATAGAAGAACACTTATAGTCCCTATATATAAGGATCACTAATAAACAATTATACTTTATTTAAAATGGTACAACAACGGCGTAATATAATTATTAAAACTTAAAACTAAGAGGTGGTCTAATAAGAGAACATAGTCCACTATCATCCTCCTACAGGGGAATATATGGATACAAGGATTATTATTTTGAATATGCTGGTTATAATACTGGTCCCAGTGTATTTTGGGCTAATGCAAGAATAGTGCCTTGTACACAATAAAAGGTATACAGCGAGTTTATATAAGTAAGGGTAAATTCCCTTGTACTTATATGTAAGCCTTCATTATAGTGCTTAGTCATAAACCTCTATTGTACTGGGAAACAAAAAACACCAATCTTAAAATTATCTAGGCTCCGGTTTTACCTTTTCTTGTACCTTCCTTATCCTGCTATATATAAAATCAATGAGACTGTGAGAGTATTCAACTGAGGAAATGCTCTATTTCCCCCACCTCTGGTGGGATCACGAGCAGTAAGTCTAATCTGCACACTGGTATGTATATTGCCCAGTGAGTATATGCCATAACCAAGGCATTAGTATGTCTAATCTATCCTTCTCTCACCCTGTCTCGCTGTTCCCCTGAAGGTCCGGATGATGGCGTGTGACGTCACTTAGACGCGACGCCCACTATGATGTTGGCCCTACGCAGCGTTTCGCACTTCTGCTTCTACAGGAGCCGACACTGGTGTGCAGAGGGGAGGATGCTTTATAGAGGTGGGTGTCGATCAATTTGTGCATTGGGTTAACTAGTTATTAAAAAGAGAGGTATGTGTCTTATCAGAACAAGTTAACATATGTCACAGTTAAATTAATCCCTTCTTCTCTTTGGTATCTTTTTTTAGATAATCTGTATTATAGTGTCTAGGATCATATATTATTACTTGTAGTAACTTAGTTGACTAGACAATGATTATTATACAGAGGTTTAGTAAAATTATATATATATATATATATATATATATATATATATATATATATATATATATATATATATATATATATCCATCCATCTCCCTACATTACTCCACTTTGTATAGTTATAGATCTATTAAATTCTTGAACTCATATTCCATTAGAGTATATTTTATTATCAGTCTCAACTGTGAAGTGTGCACAAAATAATCTATATCTGCCCCTTATTTTGTTGATTCACTTATATGATATAGGAGGATATTCCATTAATAACACATATATGTGTAAATCCAGCATGCTTTTGTTGTCAGCTCAGATTTATTGGTGTAATAAAATTATACATCTGTGTTTATAGTTGGATGTCCCATAATCCGGTGCTATGTCTTAAAATGATATATGTCCTTTGACATCATAATCTTAGACATTCCTTTGTATAATGTAACAATATGGGTTAATTATATACATTGATTATATCCTATATCACAAAATCCAGGAATGCTAGGTCCCAAGGTATTTTCCATCTAATCTCACAAATTTTAAGACAATGAGTGTAAATGTATCTTTTACAATTAATCTTTAATAAATCTTAATCACAACGGCGAATATAAAAATACAACTAAAAAATCAGGATTGAAAGGAAAAGGTTAAAAGTAGGCTACCTTTTTAAGAAATATTGCCACAAAAGATGTTTGTATTCTCACATTGCAGGGGCAATACTGTCTCTATCTCTTACCTACAGTAGTCCTTTTCAGGATGGTCAACCCTTATAGATTAATAACCCTCTATTTAAACATATACAATGTTTGGATCTTGGCTCTGGATATATGACTCCCTCACTACAGTCCAGAGCCAAGATCCAAACATTGTATATGTTTAAATAGAGGGTTATTAATCTATAAGGGTTGACCATCCTGAAAATGACTACTGAGAACTAGACAGTTCTGCTCCCCTTTTATAGGATTAGAGGTCAGAAGGGGTACAGATTCGAGAACTGGATAGTTCCATTATACACGCATTTTGTAGGGGAGAGATAGTATTTTCCCTCCAATGTGAGAATACAAACATCTTTTGTGGCAATATTTCTAAAAAAGGTAGCCTACTTTTCCTTTCAATCCTGGACTTTTTTGTAGTTGTTTTTAAATTCGCCGTTGTGATTAAGATTTATTAAAGATTAATTGTAAAAATTATATTTACCCTCATTGTCTTAAAATGTATATCCTATATCATCAAAATAAATATAAAAAGAGGGGCCCTTTCTTCCTCTTTGATTACAAGAATACAGTGACATTTATTTTATAATTGAGCCCTTTAGGGCTCATTGTATCCAATAGCACAATCCATTTGGTATCCCTTCGCAGAAGTTCTTCTTCTAAGTTACCACTTCTTATCCCTAGGTTCACTTTCTCCAAAATCCAACATTTTACTTTAGGTTTTTGATTCATGATATGTCAGAAAATGCTGTGCCACCGACGTTAGATTTTTTTTCCTTCTCCTTGGTCTTTTAATTAATTCTTAATGTTGCTGACATGTTCCCCTAGTCACCTTCTGATTTCACGGGTAGTGATCCCAATGTACTTTTTTGGACATTCACATTCCAGACAGTATATTACTCCAGTTGTGGTACAGTTATGGAAACCTCTTATCACATGTGTATTACCTGTCATGTCCTGTATCCTTGTGATTTTAATCATATATGGGCAGAACTTACATTTATCACATGGATATGTTCTTATCGGTAGGCTATTTTTTGTCTTAGGTCTTAGTGACTTTTCACAAGTTTGTCCTTGAGCGTTGAACTCCTCAGCCAACTTGTAAGTACCCTTGGTCCTAAATATTCATCCAAATTAGTATCTGTTCTCAGAATCCTACTGTGTATTTAAGATATCACTGATCTCTTTCCTTTGAGAATTAATCGTGGATACAAATCTTACTTCGCATGTACTTGATTTATCAATTTTAGGCACCAGCATTTGTTCCGTGTTGGTATGCAATGCTCTTTTGTAACCTTTCCTAAAAAGACTATTGCTGTAACCTCATAGTTTAAGTCTGATTTTTAATTCTTTGGCCCTGATGTTAAAGGTATCCAAGTCACTGCAATTTCTACGTATCCTAAGAAATTCCCCTGTTGGTATCGCCTTCTTGGTTGAGGAGTGGTGGGCGCTGCTATAGTGGAGGGTACTATTGGTAGTGGTTTTCTTCCTATATAGATCTATTTTGAGACATCCTACCTCATCCTTGTATATTCTGAGGTCTAGGAAATAGATTGTCTGTAAACTCATTTCACATGTCCGTTTTACATTTCAATCATTGGTATTAAAGATGTTCAAATATTCTCTGAATTCTTCCGCAGTGCCCTCCCACAGTATCATGATGTCATCGATATAGAGCACTCATAAGAGAATTTTCTCAGTTAGTGCGCTATATTGATCAGAAAATGCCACTTCCTTCTCCCACCATCCCAAATATAAAAGTTTGCGAATGTAGGGGGCACAAGCAGCCCCCATAGCGGTTCCTCTCTTTTGTAGGTAATACCTACTGTCAAAGACAAAATAGTTATGGGTCAGTATAAATGTTAACAGATCTATGATGAAATTATTTTTGTCTCGATTCCCTCTAGATTCCATTTCCCAAAAAAATCCTTACTGCTTTACAACCAACCTCATGTGAGATTAATGTGTACAAGGATTCCACATCACAAGTAACAAGGAATGTAGTTTTGTTAACCTGGACACCTTCTATCTTACTTAGGACATCCATTGTGTCTCTTAAGTAGGTGGGAATGCTAGTTACATAGCCTCGTAACCTAATATCCAGGTATTTACTAGCCTGTTCAGTCAAACTCCCTATTCCCAATATTATAGGGCATCACAGGGGTTTGGTTAGAGATTTATGCACTATAGGCAGCATATAGTAAGTTGCAACTCTAGAATGTTGCACTTTGAGGAAATTCAAGCCCGTAGGACTTGCAAAAATTGCGCGACCTCGGAAAAATTACGAATTTAAAATGGCAGGACCGCAGAACTCGAAAAACATACAAAAAACTAAACAACATATACTTCTAATTAACTTACACATTTCTCACACAGCACAGGGGGGAGAGCCAGGGAGCCTGTGAGTGAGATTGCAAGTTTATTTGATGAAAACGAGGCCGAAGGATGTAATAACGAGCCCTAAGCAGTAAGGCTTAACGCAAGCCAATAACACTTAACCCAAGGCAGTAACACTCATTGCAAGGCCCCTAAACCACCCTGGGGGGGGGGGGGAAGGTTAGCGATGAGCGCTGAAGGTGCTCAAGTGCGAGGACTATAAAAAGTACACAGGGGAGAGGCTTGCAATGAGTGCCGAAGGTGCTCAGAGGGGCCATAGCCTTGCATTGTGTGGTAAACAGCATTGCCAGGCTTACTATTTTATTGCCCTCATTTTTGACAGGCAAGTCACTAGTTATATATAATAAAAAAAGAAAGTGTTTGTCACGCATAACAACACGGTTATGTGCAGGCGACCTGTAGCCCTGCCCCACCTCCACCATGTCTTCTACTCTGTAGCCCCAACCCCATCATGTCATAGCCTCACTCCATCACATCAGACAAGGGAGCGGAGTGTGAGAGAGAGGAGAGGAGAGAGGAGGAGAGCAAATACAGGAAGGGCGACCCTCAAGGTAGGATAGGATAGAGTACTGTATTACTATCAGAACTGCCCACGAAAGCAGAGACATCTCCCAGATGCTGAGCTATCCAGTCTCCTAGTGCTGACATTACGTCTGTAAAAGACAAACCAAAACTTTACTTCTTTACCGAGATTATGATTTGTACTATAAAATGATTACCATTTGAATACTTAATGTAAGCGTGGGACACATTTTACTCTAGAGAAAGAGCGCCAGTGCAGCATAAAATAAATGTAAAACTTTATAAAATATGTCATGTTAATAATTAAGGAGCTGAACAGTTACGGTCACTGAAAGTATTTTGTTAATTTTAAACGGATACTGAAGTATATTAATAGAACTCTCTTTTGGAGTATTTGATTTGATCATGTGTATGTTTTTACAAAGTTTAAAAAGAAGTACAGTCTTTATTTTTGTAACTATAAAGCAAAAAAGTGAATGCAAATGACAGACATTTTGTCTTTTCCTACCAGGTTTCTAATCTTATTAGGAGCAAAGAAAGAACTCTGGATTAACTTCTGTTGAAAAGCTAACACTACAAATAAATACTTGACAATAGAAAAGAAAGATCAGAGAAGCCCCCCCAGCCTCCTCAGGCTACAGGCCTTCTAGCAGTCCATAATGGAAACACCCATGATACTAGACTGTCTCATAAAATGTAACTCTAAAAGTGCTTACATATCTGCTCATGTTAGTTAATTACATATTTTACAAAGATGTAAAGTTTTTCCCAAATTACAGTTGTCATGTAATAGTCAGTGCTTATGGGAAACCAAAAAAGGCATAGTTTTTATAAGATAATAGATTTATTAAAAACTTTAATTTTGAAATGTGTGCTAATAAGCTTCTTGTCCCAATTTGTTTCTTGTAGCGGAAAAAAAAAATGAATGTGCAGACCAACTGGTGACTACATTAATCAAATTAGATTGGTTAATAACCCCTGTGTAAATACCAAGCATAGCTCACAAAGCATCTATTTGAACAAAAGGTAATTAGCCCTTATGAACTTGTGAGAAAACCTTGTCAAGTGATCATGTAATCAATTATCTGTGTTTAACTAAGGATCCATTCATGCTGCATTTGGGAATCCACCAACTGGACAGGGAATGAGGGTGTACAGACAATTGCCACAACTGCCCCTTTAAGGTATTACAGAAATTCTAAAAAAAGGTCATAGTGTTAATATGGAAATATATTGGTCCTTAAAGGAACAGCATAAGTCAAAATAGATGTATAATTGGATTGAAATTGACACCACACCCCTTCTAATTCACAGATCCAGAAGCAGACTGCATTCGTCAACACATGTAAGCGTTATTCTCAAGAAATGTAAATGCCTCTCCCACACACAACTTTCACTAGTGTTATGGATGCCTCCAGGATCCAGCAGAGGCTTTGGACATTTTTTTTATTTTTAATTAAAAACTAGCTTAATTAGTTTTCCCCTGGCTAATTATGCTGTTTGTTGGTGTCCAACCCTCATGAAACTATGGACCGTTACACACCAGGCACATGTCTGGTTTTGCTTAGCCATAAGGTTTTCTTGGCAAGGATACTGGAGTGGGTTACCAGTTCCTTCGCCAGTGGAACGCAATTTGCCTGACCTCTTGGCTACGCCATGCCCATCTTGGGTGACCCTACATAGTATAAGGGGAAGGAATTCATTAGAATGACTGAATTTGGTTATGACAGAATGTGCTTTTCTATTGGAAAATGTTCCAAATCCAAAATTCTGCGTCCTTGAAAGGGTTACTATTATCACTCCAAATTTTACATTAGCAGTTTAAGTCTTGAGCATATAAAGCATTTTTTTTTATATATATCTTAATTTTCTCAGCCTCTCCTAATGTCCGGGGTGGCCATATTGGACATTTAGAGCACTACTTTTTGGCCTGGTGCTTGAGCGGTAGTTGCACCTCTATAGTGACACAATGTTCCAAAAAATAAATAA